>JARYZH020000037.1:2965000-3495000 GCA_030021035.2 Notholithocarpus densiflorus | reverse complement strand
CAGAAAGAAAAATACAGGGGTGCCTAATGGAGGTAACAGGATTTGGGGGAAGGGGTGAATATACCGCAGGCCACATTCATCTGTCATTGAAAGTGGGACCAATAGCCTCTTTGGCTCGCTTTCATGTGGTAAAAACAGAAATTTCATATCATATATTGTTGGGAAGGTCGTGGTTGCATAAACATCGGTTGGTCCCATCAACCTACCATCAATGCGTAAAGGAAGGCTGAACGGCAAAATGATACGAATAGCGGCAAACCCGTCACCCTTTGAGCAAGCAGAAGCACATCTGGTAGAAACCATGTTTTATAATGAATGAGCACCGTCTGGTGAGAGCTCAGTGTCCAAACCACAAGGCACCTTCATCCTAAGATGGGAGGATATTCAAGATGACCTAGAGCCTGATTTAAGAGGGCTGCTAGTACAAAGAAATAAAAGGAAAAAAGTGCCTGCCACGGGGTTTTCCCCCTTCTCCTTAGTCTACAGAATGGAGGTGATGAGCCTAGCTGAAGTGATGACACCTTCCTTAAGGGTCATGCGGGCAAGAAAGAAAGAAAAGGAGAAGGAAGTCTTCATGGCAGAAAGATGTGAGGACCTGGAAGGATTAGATGAAAAAAAGGAAGAGGCCTAAGAGCGCAGCCGCAGATACAGACAAAGAATGTCTGAAGCTTATGGCAAGACGACCAAGGAAAGGGTGTTTGCAGAAGGACAGCTTGTGCTGAAAACAGCAGATCACGTCAGGCGAGGTATGACAAGACCATCTAAATTTTTCCCAAAATAGGAAGGACCTTTTGAAATAAGGAAAGCACATGCAAGTGGGTATTACCGTTTGGCCTAGATGGATGGAAAAGATCTAATGGACCCCATTAACAGCAAATGGCTAAAGCGATATTATACCTAAGAGACATTGTGTAGTTGTTCATTTCTCCTGTTTAGTTTTTTTTTTTTTTTTTTCCTCCAAATGATCGCCCTTACCAGGGATGGTATCACAAGAAAGTATTGTAGTATGTTTTCACTTGTGAAAAATAATGAAGACTATAGAGTATTAGCAAAAAACATATTGTATCATAATCATAAGTAGTAGCCATAGCAGATATAGTAGCAGATGTATCATAATAGATTACAAACCCAAAATGTATAAGTCATGTCAGACTTATCAAATAAGTGCTAGAGAAAATAAGAAAATGTATTGGGTAGAATGAAAGGAGAAGAAGATAAACATAGGGGAAAGAAAATAAACAGGAAACTACATAACGTAATAAGTCTCATCAAAGGCCATAGATAATGGTCTAATCTCCAAAGTGGCTAGGGCGAGCAACACCAGAAAGGAGGCGCTCGCGACGTGCCTCTAGGTCTGCCACCTCCTTCTTCAAAACCTCGATGCGAGTATTTATGGCGTCCACAGTAGGTTGAACCTTCTTTATAAAGAAGGCTCGAGCAATCTCTCGCAGGTGATCCAGCAAGAATTCCACTGCAAAGCCAACCCTGATCAACTCCTGAACTACAGCCCTCCATTGCAGAATCCTCTCAGTAGACACGGTATCAATGAAGTTATGCTCAATATCGTTCATCACGCTTCCCAATAGCTTGAGGAAGTGCTCCCTCGTGGATCAGCCAAAAGGAAACCCCTGCATGAAGTCCCCACGGCTATTATATATTGCCTCTAAACGGGAAATGCACTCCTTAAGGACCTAGAAGCCATGGAAATCAACATAAAGGGACCCAGCACCCTAGAAATCCGCAGGATCAAGGTTGTTGGTCTCAGGCTGGTCAAACCGGGTGAAGAAAGCAGTAGACTCACTCACTGGATCAAGAACATTGGCAGAGTTGCTGCCAACCTCAAACTAAGAAAACGGAGGCACCTCAACAAGAGTCGGACTTGGAGAGAAACATGAAATGTAACATGAGGGATGGACAAAATGAAGGAATGAATTCGTAATGGAGATTAAGGAAGATATGAAAAAAGAAAGAAAGAAAGAAAGTATCAAGATCTGTAAGAGTGGCAGAAGTGGGGGCTGTGGGTGTGGCAGTGTCTGTTGTAGTCTTGGGCTTCTCAGGAATATCTATAGCTAAAGGAATGAACATACAAAATAATCAAAGAATTGCATCGGGAAGTTATAAAAAAAAATGATGAGAGAAAAGAGAAGGTCTAACAAGGGCAAGAGACACATACCCATGGCCTCAGTCTCGTGCTCACCACTAGCATCCTCGTCAGAATCAGAGACCCTCTTCTTCATGACGAGCTCATCCTCAGAATCCTCGAGAACCTCCTCAGATCCCTCAGCAGAAGATAAATATGCATCGGGCCCACGGGTGGAAGAACTAGGAATAGACGAGGGAGTGACCACCAAGGAAGAGCTATCCTTCACGGCTTGAGACAAAGCTGCAAAAGGATCGCTGGCTGAAATGACAGGAGAAGTAGCATGAGAAGTGCTTCCAGTCTGAGATGCAGCCGCAGGAGTAACTCCTTTCTAAGGAGTAGGGATCTCGGTAGGAATAGAAGCAGACTCACCAACCCTCTCAGTCTGGGCACTTTCCTCAATAGGGCTATGCTTAGGTGAAGGAAAAGGGGTCTCGGCAGGAGCTCCCTACGTAGTAGAAGAAGCAGAGGCCATGGCCTCAGCCATTATGTTTGCCCCATCAAAGAAACCCTCCATGGGTGTGCCCATGGCAGTGGAGACCTCCTCAGTCGTAGGATGATAAATAGAAAAGGGCCTGGGGTCAGCCTGGAAACAAGAGAAAAAGAAGAAAAGAGCGCAGGATAAGTGGTGATATATATATATATATAAGGGGGGGGGGAGAAACAGGGCACATGGTGACACATGACAACAGGAATGCATGCAAAAGGAAAGGATATAGCTTCAACTCAGGCTCGTCAAGCAAGATGGGGTGGGTGAAGAAGCAAGGTTAGAGATAACATACTCTCCTCTCAGTAGTGGCAGATGGAGGTGGTGGAGATGTCTTCCTTTTACTGCCTCAGGTCCTGCTGGAAGGGGGAGCATCTGTGGATGGCCGTGGAGTAGCAGGCTTGGGCTTGTCTGTAGTAGGGCGCCTGCTGGAATGAGTACGAGCAAAAGGGAGAGGAGAACTCTCAAGAACTATATTACCTATGGGAGGAAGGCTGCCCTCATAGGGAACAATGTCGGAACAAGTCTCGGAAGAGTCACCACCTCTCTTGGTAGACTTAGGCTTGGCTAGGGGTGTGCAGAAAACCCACCGACCCGCCAAACTCGACCCGACCCAACCCGACCCGCCGGGTTGGGTCGGTTTTTAAGGCTTGGTGGGTTGGGTTGGGTTACAAAATTTTTTTTTATAGCGGGTCGGATTGGGTTTGGGTCAAAAAATTACAAACCCGCCAAACCCAACCCGACCCACCGACCCACCCATATTTAATATATATTTAAAATATATTATATATTTAATAATTTTTTTTAAACCAGCTGTAGGGCACTTATATATATATATATATATTATATATTTAATAATTTAAAAAAAAAAACTAGCTGTAGAGCAGCACTTTCTCGGTTCCTCCTACTAATACTAATTTAATATATATATATATATATATAATAGATTATATAATTAATAAATTTTTTAAAATAAACAGTTTTTCCTATCCTATATAAAAGCCAATTAGTTCACACAAACCCTAATAAATTACTATTGTTGTTTAGTCATTAGTGTTGTTTGCTTTTAAGGAATTACATTGATACTAATCTTTGGGTTTTTTTAATATATTTATATTTATATTTTTTTCTACTCAATTTAATAATAATAAATAAAAAAATTTGTCAAACCCATGGGTTCAACCCGACCCATGTGGGTTGGGTTGAATTTATGTGATGGGTTGGGTTAAATTTTTTTTGACCCACCATGGTGGGTTGGGTCAAAAAATCCCCTCAACCCGACCCAACCCGACCCATGCACACCCCTAGGCTTGGCGGACTGAGACATTGAGCCTTTCTTCGTAGGCACAAGAAGGTTCACAACCTTCACTTTCTTCTCCCAACCCGTGGGATACTCACCAGCATACAAGTGGCCTTTTTCCTTTGCCTGCCACTCAAATATAGCAGATCAACTTTGCTTCCTAGCATACACCACCACGGATTTGGTGGGAAGAAGTAACTGAGGGTTGGTAGAGATGATAGCATGGAGACCATCAGGAGGAATGAGAGAAAACCCACGGCTGCCCAATAATTCTTGCCTAAATGAAGTCATCACAGCCTACCAATACCCATGCATCGCGGCTATGCAAATACCCTCCCTCTGTGAACCTGGAATGGTGACTGTTGTAAAACGCCTGCTCCAAAACTCAAAGGCACTATGTTGCAGGAACGGTCGGATAGAAGTAGCAGACTTTAGAATGGCAGAGAAATCATCGAGAATGTCTTGATCTAGCCTTAACTGCCTCTTCACTCTGATGGCGAAATAGTGCACAAACTGAACCCCCTCATTAGTAAGGTAAGGCAGCTATCCAGCACATGTATAACTGAGTCAGCACATGTATAACTAGCGCTTAGATTCCTGTATGCTCCAACAAAAACCAACTTCTTTATAAAAAAAACTCCACGGCAGGATGCCCAAACGGCTTCAACCCAACCCAGCGGTAAGCCGACGAAAAATTAGATACAAAACGATCACAAAAATCAGTAATAACCTTCGGACACGAACAATACTTTTCCTTAGCAAAACGGACAGACTTACACTTTGCCAAGTGCCTAGCACAATGCTCTCATTGCAGATGCTGCAAGATAGTACTATGGGTGGAAGTGGTGACTATATGGCAGGAACCCGCCTGCTTCTCATCACTCTGCAAGATGTCTAACTACACATACAGATGACCCAGAAACATAGGGTCCAATGGCAGATTCACCCTGATAGATATCTTTATGGCTAATTGGAAATAAAGAGGTTTTACGGCATAATAAGGGTGAGAGCCAAAGATGAACTTACAAATCCAAAATGCAACAAAGGCCGCGCGGTGAACTACATCGGAAGCCTTGGAGAAAGCCCCAACCCAATGCGATAACTTCGCGTTGCCGCTCATCCCTTTCTTCAACTCGGCCTCCACGGCCTCCTCCTCTGGAGAGAGTTCCATAGCACTTGGGTCCACATCACCAAGAATGGGCAGTAATAGTTGGTTTGGCACATCCTTTAAGGTCACTGTGATCTCACTGCAGGAAAGGAAGAAGGTATGGGTGGCAGTGCACCATCGGCAGACCAAATGGCGAAGATTGAACAAGTCCCTATAGTTGGACAGGCAGCGCGACGAAACAATGGCCTTCAACACACTGGCTTGCTGTAACGCCACCATGAAACCCGTGTTGGACAACTCTTTATGCACCCACTCCTTCCAACTCGAAGAAGTACCCGACCCAAATTCAAAGAGAATGGGCACGGGGAGTGAAGTGCCTTGGCGTATATCGAGATCGGGGATTGAAGAAGCCAAAGGGTCCCAAGATACCTCTGTGTCGCAACGGCAAATAGAGAGCCACACGCTACCCGATGGCGGAGGCAAGTAGTCACCGGGCACTGTCTAAAAATGGGCATGGGTGTCATACCACAGATCAATGAGAGGAGCGCACTTGCTGTCGGGGTCGCGGCTCCCTTCTTTCTCTTCGGAGCGTTCCGATTTAGAGAGAGGAGCATCTTCGCCTACGGCTTTGGTGGCAGGATCGTCGAAGGCAATTTCCTTCCCTTTATGGCGGGAAGAACGCCTTTCACCGGTGTCATGGCGAGATGTTTGGTCGGAATAGGTGGGTAAAGGTGTTTGAGGAAGAAGACATTGTGAAGAAAAAGAGGAATGAAAAGGCATTTTGTGCAAGTGATGTGAAGGGAATAAGTTTAAGTACTGATGACGTTAATGATGACATGAAAGGATGCAATGGCTTAGCCATTAAAATAGGCATCGTATTAATGAAGTAGGAGCTGTGTTTCAGAATAACTGCTAAACTGGGAAATTCGAAGAGACAACACTGTTCACGACAAGAAAGAAAATGAAGCGAGGCCCATTGTTTGAAAAAACCCACGAAAAAAAAGAGAAGAAGAAGGAGAAAAGACTTTTATTCGCATATGAACCGCATGAGCATTTCATATGCTAAAAGGGCTAAATGTTGATGCCTACTTTGGCAAGAAGGTCCAATAACAAGAAAAAGCCCAACAATATAGAAGGAAATAAGAAAGAAGAATTAGCAAAGTGAGGAAAAAAATCATTAAGCCCGAATGGCAGGAATAATAGTCCACGGGCCTATGGAATAGTAAAAAGGCCCCAAAGAAAGCAAACAGACCCAAGGGAGCCCAAAGAAGGAAGTAGTAAGCCCATAAGAATTATAAGAAATGGAAAGTAAGCAAAAATGGGTCGGAGGAGCCCAAAAAAAGGAATTAGTAAATGGGGTTAATACAAAGGCCAACAAACCTCGAAAGTAAAGGATACGACAATTGGGCCAGAGAAGTCCAAAAGATGTAGCAAAAGCCCATGAGAATGTAAGAATGGAATGGACCAAAGATGCCCAAAGGAATAAAGCGGGTTGAGGATGCCCAAAGGAATGAAATGGGCCAAGGAAGCCCAAGATGGTATGAGAATTAACCCAGCAGAAACATTGGGCAACGTGAATTGAATAAGAGAAAGGTGCGTGGCAAGCCCAAAAGAGGCCTAGCAAGCACAAGTCAAGTGGTAACACGGCAGAAGCAACGAAATGGCGTGGCGGGAACGCTAATTGACCCACAAACCAGAAGAAAAGAGAGATAGGGGCCAAACTAAAGGAAGAAGGGCTCATACCCAAGCAAGACCCAGCCCAAAGAAGAAACGAGGTGCAAAGAATGAAGACCCAGCAACTCATCCACGCCATTAAGAATAAGCAGCAGAACGTGCAGCAAAGACCAAACAAACCCCCAAGCAATGGCAAACACATGGACAACAGACAAGCCATGGACTCACATAAAAGTGGAGCACGCACAAGGCTCAGGCACCACCCACTTGTACCCAGTCAATATAGGGGCGATGAGCCATAGGTCAGAGGTAAGAGAGGGTGTGGCCTAGTGGTGGGGAGAAGGGGGAAGTCTATTCTGGGATTCCTGCTTAAACTCTTTTGGGGGAAATGTCCTGTTAGGATGACATACAACCCAAAAGAGGAAAAGATGAGCTGGAATCACTAGGTGCATGCCATAGGAGTTAGTAAGAGAGAATACCCAACCCTTATTCGGATGAGAATGCCACGGAGAGCAAGAAAACAAAACAAAACTCTTTTGTCTGGGAATGGAACGTGGCACGGCTAGCATAGAGTAGTGGTGATGGCTGGGCAGCCGACAGACCAGTGGGTGGTCTAGGAAGGACACCCACACCGAGCCAAAAGTAGTTCAGAGGTAAAACAGTAAAACTCATCACGGCAGGCAGTATAAAAAGGCCTTAGCTGTGCACAGTGAATGGCAGTAACAAAAGGAGGAAGAACAACGAGAGGCAAGTAGAGAGCAAGGAAAAACAAGTGAGAAAAATAGCAAGAAAGAAAACAACGGAAAATAAGGAAGAAAAGAGGGAATATAGGAATAAGAAAGAAAATGGAAAGTATAGAAAAACAGAGAGGATAAAAAGTGAAGTGAGGAAGCAAGAGTGTGATAGGGGCATGCACTAATAGGCTATTCCCTTCTCTCCCTCTCAACAGCTTACTCTCTAACAAGATTAAAAGGATTCGAGGATAAGCCATTTAGGCCCATTCTTTCAAAATGGGAAATTTTCATGGCAGGATTTCCCTGTGAGATTGCCCACATTGAAGAGTGGTTCCCTTCCTGGACTTGAATCTCCTGAGGAACCAAGCACGGCAGACTAACCACTCCTTTTATTTATTTATTGATCAAGCATTAACATTACTCCTTTTTCTTTTATTATTGTCACTGACCTATTTATGACGTACTCATATCACTGCGTTTTCCTTACTAAGGAAGTTGTTTAATCATTGTCTTTGGTTGGCAACAAATATATTCTTCGTATTTTATTATATTATGCTCTCCTGCTATAACATTTTTGTGACAGAATCTTCTGCCGTGGGCATGTGACCAAGATATCAGCAAAGGGGTCCTAGTTTGCACACAAGCTGGCTTGAAGTAAGTTTCAATCAAGCCAGTTCCGACTCTCCTACTCCAGAACTATTGGGCCACAATGCGGCAGGAAGCATTCCAGCCCAGAAGTATAGGAAGGCCCACCACAACACTCAAATGTTAGGTTTTCTCTTAGATCTAGAATTATCCTTTCAACCAAAATTCATAAATCTATTTGAAAAGGCAAGTTTTAAGATTTAGAGATTAATCAGATAGAAAAGTAGATCTAAGAGATAGAAAATCAGATCTATGATTTATGCATGAAAAAAAATATTTTTATAAATAGAAAAATATCAGATCTATTTTTATTATAAATAAATGTATTTTTTAAGAAGAAAATACTAGATCTGGATTTATACTATGCAACGAAAACATCTTTATTAATAAAATTGTTAATTTGGAATTATTTTGTGAAAGAACATATTTTTTTTATTAAGACAATATCAGATATGGCTTTTTTATAACCAAAAAAAAAAAAAATTATAAGAAAAAAAAAATCAGATCTGGTTTTTGTTTAAGGAAGCGAAGAATTTAATACATTAAAATATTAGATCTAGTTTTTGATAATAAAGAGATGGCTTTTAGAAGAGAAAATATATGGTTTTTTTTTAAAAGAATATGAAGAATTTAATACATGGAAAAACTTTTTCTAATACATAAGATATTATATCTAAATGTATAATATGCAAAAAAAAAAAAAAAAAAAAAACATTTTAGATATAAAAATACTAGATCTAGATATATTATATATGGAAAAACATTTTTAACATGGAAAATAATAGATATATGAATGATTTAAAGATGAGTAATGCTATACTCACAACTTATTTTACAACATTTTTACAAATGGTGGATGTGGCCAGGTTTTTATTGGTTTTCATCTAGACCCACCATTACATCACTTTTGTATCTCTAGCATTACTTTTAAAAGAGTAACCCTAAATCTAAGATTACATCTTACAAATATTGATTCTAAAGCATGGGAGACAATAGATCTAATAATTCATCATGTGAGCTATTCAAATCAAACAATAAAAACATGTGAGAAATTCAAATCTAGCAATTAAAAACATGTTATATACCTGCCATATAGTGATGAAAGCAAAGGGGATCCTCTTAGAAATGTGAGAGATCTTGAAAATAAAATCAACTATTAGATTAATGAAATCAGTAGTGAAGTTATAATCTCTCTATTGCCTAAGAGGAATGTACTAATAAATGAGAGAAAATTGAAGAGAGTTTACAAAAAATTGATCTAGTGAAGATTAGAATTAATGTACAGTTTCAAGAATCTCTAAAAAATTAGGGGAATAGTGTGTGCCTCCTTTATTTTTTGAGGTGTAAGTGGTTTCAAAAATAAGCTAAGAACTTAAAGAGTCTGCCATTACGTAGTAGGTCAGTCTTATCTTAAAAGAAATAAGATTTGGATGAAGAAATGATCCAAAAAAAAAAAGGCAACAGAGGAAAATTTGTCGATTGTGCCAAATGGCACTATTGAAGCGCGAGTGCCAAATTGGCACTTCGGTTGGGGCTCATTGCAATCATTTATAAACCTAAGATCCACTACTATCTCGACGTGGGACTCAGCACATGCTCGCACAACACAAACTCAAACAATCCAAACCACACAATTTAGGTATCACACATCTTATATAGTTATGAAGACCTAAAGTTCCTAGGTTAAATGGTAAAGTTGTTCTAGAAAACATTTCCTTTTAGTTAATATCCCTGAATGTACTTCATTTAGAGCTTCCCTTGTTAAACAATCAAGTTAATATAGAAAATCAAGTTTTAGATTGACCTTGTTAGACATTTTAGAGATTCTAAATACCCCCAATTTCCTTTGAGCTCTTGTTGTGAGACAACTAGTTTGGACTAGACTCATCTTTAAAAAATTCCATTGTATTTTTTTTTTTTTTTTTACTAAGCAGAAACTCCATTGTATTACGGTTAAGAGAGTCCAAACATTGTTAACATTCTTTCACCATCCACCTCGGTTAAACTCTGGTCACAAAATTTGATGTCTTCTTTTACATTAGTATTTGCTTATTCAAAGCCCGCTAATGAGGTACATTTTATAGACAACCCATTTTGCAACTATGTTTAACCTCACTTCAAGAGAAAAATCATTGTTTCACAACCTAAGAAAAAAATTGTAATTTTACTATTAGATTTTCAGATGCTTAATTAAAAATAAATCTAGAAGTCCTAACTTCTAACTCCTAACAATAAAAATGACATATTATGAGCTTAAATAGGACTAGTGAGAATTAAACATCCACGGTTGATATGCATTCTAATGATTAGTATGATTAAGGTCGATCATGTACGATTATGATTGGTTTCTTAAAGGATTAAATTTAATTAATTATGTGATAGAATCTAATTGGATAAAAAAAAAATAAAAAAAAACATTTCAAGGATGCATATACCAGATAATTGAGGGTGCCTGCCTGCTACTGAAATTTGTTTAAGTTCTAAGCAGCCTGTTGGGAAAGGAGGGGAGGGGACGATAGTGCCATTTCACAATGATTGCTCAATATTACCGTGTCTCCAAGAGGAGTATTAATCCAACAATTAGCAGTTACTGCATTCTCACTAAAGACAGCAATGCATGTAGAGGATTATTCCAGTTGCTAACGCCATCTTTAATGGCAAGTTGAAAATATCAATGTAGGATGGTCAAATCAAATGTTTATAAATGTCACATGTACAATTGTGAGCTCATAAATATCACAAAACGAAACTGGTCAGCCTGCTATCTCAATTGGGGGAGAATGCAACCCATTTATCATCACTCTTGGGCAATATAGTGTAGCCCTTAGGAATTGTCATGTTTGGCAGGTGCGGGTGAACAAATATCCTTTTACAGGATGAGATAATTGTTTCCGCTGGCGGCACGAGACTTGAGTCCATAACCAAATTAGTTGAAGAATGTGAAGGTAGGCCATTTTCAGACTTGCAAGGGGTAGAGAAGAATGTATTTGGGGCATAGCCATATGAAGCGTCCACCGAAGAACCTCTGTTACATGTTATAATGGTATCAGGTCCTGAAGATAGAATGGAGGGCTGATTAAGGCTGACTTCGGTACTCACTGTAATCAGGTCCAAATGAGAAGGCTCTTAGAGACATAAATACCATTAATGTCTTACACGTCAGTGCCAACATGGAAATCATTTACCTACCAATCTGAGAAAGATACATGCAACTCTAATGAACTTTGCCCACAAATGCACACATATATAGCTTGAAAAAATCTATAGTTGTAATGAGTCAACATTTCAATGTGGCAGTCTTTTATTTATGCAAATTATGTCATAGATTTGGTGAGAATTTAAGAATATTTAAACCTTCAAATACTCCAATTAATGTCCTTTTAGATCTAGTTATGTGTAAGAGGAGGTTAGTGCCACAAAAGGCAATTGCATGCATATAAGAAGCATAAACAAATGGCTAAAACACCATTTATACACCCTCTAAGTTTGCCCCTTTCATTAACATCTATTAGAAACTTGCAGTTAACCCACTCAAAATTGGACAGAAAAATAGAAAAACAAAGTCATTCTTAAGTGGGTAAACGGTGAAAATGTGGCTGCCCATAGCATAAGGGACACATTCTAATAGTCAAGTGTGCAGCTTGTAAAGTTTGAAAGCCAATGGACCAATTTAGAAGTGACCCCAAACTTAAAGTGCATTTTAGCCTAAACAAAAAGTATGAACCTGGCAAGTGAAAAAAGGGGGAAAATTATAAAAATCAAAAACCAAATCTTAAGCAGAGAATGATGGTCTAACAAAATAGCAATATGGATTTCAAAAATAAAATGTTAAGGGCTTTGTGAAACCTCACCTCTGTCCTCCCCAGCTTGCCTTTCAGCAATGGTGCATAGGTTCAAATTCATGGTAGCTCCAACAAGCTGTTGCAGATCAGCAGTGACATTTGGTTGCAAGCTAGAAGATGAGATCTCAGGAGTTTCTTTTCCTTTGTGCGCAGGAGATACAATCAAGGGGCCCTGACCTGACTTACCTGAGAGGAAGGCACAATGTTTTAAAAAGTACTATTATTGAGCATATTCCTGCAAATGCAACGTTGCATGGTTGTACCTAATGCACCACTTCCATTTTTATTTCTTTTCCCCTTGTTTTTCTATAATATGGTTATGCTTAGAATGTCCCTCTAAAAGCTGAAATTAGAGCATACACTCTAGGATTATTTATTTATTTATTGATAAATAGAGCATACACTCTAGGATTAATTTACCAAAGGATGTTTGTTTATGAAAATTAAAACTCTTGGGAACTGTTTCCGATGGCATTTGTCGCATGCTTGTGATAGGCCTAACTTGTAGTTGGAATGGCTGCCCCTAGCCAAGTATTCGTACGACACCAATTACCACATTGCCACAAAAATGATTTCATCGCGAAGGTGGCCTACTAATTGAAATTACAATTCTTGAATTCATCCTACATTCAATGTGTCATGCCTCAAGCCGAAGCTTGAAAAGAATGTTACTCCCTCCACAATCCTACCTGCTCTTGTTCAAGAAGTTGAGTTTGTCCCCAAGCCCAATAAGGTCTTGCAACACTGGAGTAAGAAGTTGTGAAACCAAACCATCACCAAGGAACTTGTTAAGTGGAAAGGCCTTCATGATGATGAAGTACCTTGAGAGAACCTCCAGCAGATGCAGCAGAAGTTCCCTCACCTTAGGGCAAGTTGTTCTAAAAGAAGGGGGGGGGGGGGGGGGGGAGATTCTTAGTAGCAAAACTGGAGCAGATCCAGAATCACTAAACCAAAGCTCTGAACAACACTTTAGTACAGAAAGTTTTTCCCCATTTGACACTTCAAGGCTGCAGATTGGCACTTCCTGGACCAAAGTGCCGATCAGCCCTGGACACTCCTATTGATTCCAAATTAGCACAGCAGTCTCTGAAGATTAATGATACATGTTGGCAAGCTGGGAACTCAAGTTGGAATTCCAGAATAGGGTTATCTCATGTAACAAGGCAAATTAGTATAGTTAATTAGAGTAGTTAGTTGTAGCCTATGCATGGATAATTAGCACATGCGAGGATTAAATAGATCAGTTGGGAGCTCATTTAACACATGTTAAATATGGGAATAACCATCTTTAACATGTGCTAAACAGTGTTGGTAAAAGCGTGCTTAAGCGCAAAGCCCCAAGGCTCCAACACTTTTTGCCTCTAAAGTGAGGCACATTCAAAGAAGCCCACTTTTAAAACAAAAAAATATTTTTCAAGAAAAAAAAAAACCAAAACCGAATTTTTTTTTGCTGGGAACCAAAACTGAATTAAAAATATAGGATCTTGACATTATTAATATAAACCATTGATTTGGCATATTTTTAGTGTAAATTATCCAAAAAAAAAAATATTTTGAGTGTAACTTGTCCTGAAACCCACAACTCCCCAGTTCTTCTCTATTTATTTTTTTAATTTTTTTCTTGATTTTTTCTCCTTGAAACAGTAACCCGCCAAGCTTCTTCTTCTTCTTCTATTTTTTCCCTTTTGAATATTTGCTTGGTACCAATTACCATATTGCTATGTCCTGATATTCTTATAGCTCATTCATGAAAAAAGTATGACATAATATATATGTGTCGTAATTGTTTGGTTACTTTAATAGTTGATGTTGAACATAGCACACTATATCTTATAGACTTATAGTCATTAGGTGATTAAATTATTAACTAATATTAATGATTATTCATGAGGCATTATGGCTATCAGAGATTTAACAAAGGATATTACATGGAAGTACTCATATCTAGTTGATCCAAAAAAAGATTAAAATGACTTGACTTTGCATTTTGTGTGTTAAAATTGCAAAAGTAGGGCTTATCTAAATGTTATATGATTTATATGAAATGTTTTATTTCAATTTATATGATAATTTGATTGTTGTATTTCTCATTAATAATTATTTTAAAATTTATTAAATTATTTTTTTAAAATGTGCACTTTACTTCAATCAGAGGCGCGCTTGCGCTTTGCACCTAGGCTCCAAAAGACCTTTGCGCTTAAGTGCACCCCACGCTTTTACCAACACTGATGTTAAATGAACAACCAATAGGAGTTGAAGTCCATGTATAAGACACCAATTGTAAGACCCTAAGCTCATTAATTGAATAGTGATGCATTTTGTTAAATATGGGAATAACCATCTTTAACATGTACTAAATGAACAACCGATAGGAATTGAAGAAGTCCATGTATAAGACACCAATTGTAAAACCCTAAGCTCATTAATTGGATAGCGATGCATTTTCTTCATCACTCTCTTTTTCTTCTTTTTTTTTTGGGATAAGTAAATAATGATTCATTCAAATAAAAATGAAAGATACAAAAATCCCTTGGTATACAGGCAGTGTTGACGCAGGACAACCAGAACAAAACTGAAACAACAATAAAATAAAGAGATATGACTTAGGAGTCAGCACCTAGGCTTGGCTTGGAGTCAGCACCAAGAGGAAAAACCACTAGGAGTCAGCATCTAGAGTAGACCTGGAGTCAGCACCAGACCAAAAGAGACCAAACGGCTATTTTTTTTATTCATCAAAATATCAACTATCTCCTCAAGGAGTACAATAGGTTGCTTATAAAGGATTGCTAAACCCTAGTTCTAATTGGCTAGGAAACCCTAATTGCTTTATTACAAAAATAACCTTGCTTCCAAATTAAAATACTAATAGCTTAATAAACTACTAGGACCTAAAATATAAAAATACAATTGACTTGCAAACATAAATAATACTAAATAATAATCTTCTTGCGTCTCCCGCATCATTCTCCTCTGGTTGGAGAAAACTCGACCTCGAGTTTTAAAGCATTGAAGGAGTAGAATGTTGACAAGTAACACTTGCTTCAAGTTTGGAATCACCTTAGGGAGTACAGAGAAAAGAAAAACTTTGAATTCCACCACATCAAACTCATTTTGAATAACAAAATCAATGTGTGGAATCAGTATAATCTCATGTTGAACCTTATGAACCATAGGAAACAATGTAGTTTTAACCTCTTCGACTTCACCAAGATGTAGATCTTTAAGCACGATGGAAGGTTGATTAGAAGCACATTCAACCACTTCAACTTTCACATCATGTGCACCCTCAAGTTTGCTGGGTAGTTTTTGAGTGGGTGCCATTATTTTTTCTAGCTGGGCATTAATCCTAGTGATTATTTGCTTCCCTAATTTCCACGAAATAGGTGAAACATTCTGATTTTCCTTTCTTACACTAGCAAAAAGTGAACTGAGAAGATCCAAGAAAATGTCTTCACTTTCATCTATGACCAAATTCATAATTGTTTCTATGGCTGAAAGTACAGCAGGTGGATGGTGGGACCTAATTATCTTCAAGAAACTTTGAAACATCTCAACAACCAATGCATCACACTCAAGATCCAGCATCACCAAGCATAACTCGACCTTTGCAATGGTATCAAGAATTGAAACCACCTTCTTATAAAAGCGAGTAGACACATAAGACATATTTTCAAATGTTGCCAAAATCAATTGAAATATTTCTTTCATTTGCTCATCCTTATATGGGGCATCTGGTGCTGTTATCCTCGTAATCTTAATAATACAAGATAAAACTGAAACCTTCACATCCATTTCAGCATGTCGCAAAAGTTTATTAGTGATTAGTGTCTTCACTGAGGGTAAAAGTGCATCTCGTATTGATTTGGATGGTTCTTGCTCCACCTATGCTAACAAATTTTCAACTTTATCAAGAAGAGTGAGGAGATCATCAATGGAGGAAAGAGGGTTAAGGAGTGTATTCCTAGCCTCCTTAATCTCCTTCTCAAATTCTCTATCAAAGGCAGTCATTTTCAGCTCAAACTTAAAGTCACAAAACACCGATATGGAAAATTTCTGCGAAGTTGAACACTTGATGTGCACGGGTTGGCTTTTGGGTTTAATGGGTTAATATGATTGCTTATATGTTTTTTAAATTGAGCCAGGGTGGGTTTTGCAATGGATGGGTATAGGACTGGGCTATTTGGTTAATTGGTTTTGATGGTTTTTTTTTTTGGAGGGGGGGGGGGGCATGATTCTAAGACTTTCAGCTTTATCTATTTTGTAGGCTTAAAAATACATCGGAAGCCATTGGTCTATGCGGCCCAATGTCGAGTTCTGGGTTGACCTCCCTAAAACAAATCTAGGCCTAGCAAAGTCACACCTCCAAAGGCACGTGGCTACGCGCAAAAAAACAGCCCCTGACAACAGTTTATGCTAGTTGGCCTTGGCCCTATTTGAAATTTTTTGGGAACTTTTCTCAAGCATTTGGCATGCCTTCTTTTTAAACCCAAAATAAAAACTATCCATTCAAAGAGCACGCCTCCTCATTACAAACAATTAAGGTTGTCATCATGAAAAACTACAAAATTACAAGACTATCCCATGTTTTGGTTCTCAATTGCCAGTACATCACAATGTCGTAAATTAGATATTTCAGAAGGTATCAAATTGTCAGTACATCCCATGTTCTGGTTTCTCCATCTATTGGTGGAGATTAGCATAAAAGTTTGAACAAAATAAAGTCTGCTGCAAAGATAATGTGGTTGAAGATTAAGAAACCCACGACAATAGCATTCTTTCTTTTCACTGATGTGCTGCGAAGAGGATGATGCTGCTGTGTTGTGAAGAGGACGATGCGTTGGTTAAAATTTAAACGTTAACATTCACAGTAGCAGCAAACGTTAGAAGCAGCGTTAGTCTTGTGGGTGGGCTTTGTTAGTTTTTGCTTGAAATTTAATGAGGTGGCATTGAGTTTTCTGTTGGTTTATTAGTGGGTGATGTGGCAACTCCTATTTAAGACAAAATGAAATATCTTGTTAAATTTTTACTGGAGGTAAGCTAGACCCAATTTGGATGTGTTATGATTGGTGGCTTGAATAGTGTATGTGGGAGTTCATAGTCCTTGTCTTGGAAGGATTTGTAAACCAAGTCCTTGTTGGTTTGCTTTGCCGACTTAAGAAATCCAACTCGGAATCTATTATTTTACACCACGGCTCAACATTAATTAGCCAACATAGTGGTATCTTGCAACAACCCTAATACACAAGCATTAGTATATATATATGTGGTATTTGTTATTTGTTAGAAGCCGCAAATTGTATAGAGTTCTAAGGCGTGACTTTGTTCTAGAGTTGCATATTGTATAGAGTTCTAAGGCTTGGTGATTAAGAGCTCTTTGGGTGTATTTGGGGTTTAGGCTTTGTGAAAGTGTTTTGGTACTACCTTTGTAATCTCTTTTTTTTGTTAGTGAAACTTACTTTTTAGTCATGTGGTTTGGCTTTGTGGACGTAGGCCAAAAGCCAAACTATGTAAATCTTTGTATTTTCCGTGTGACTGTTTTTTTTTTTAATCTTTTTATTTCTATTTTGCATATACCCACTGTTATTTGGATACATACACAACAAATAGACATTTACGTTTTCGCTATTCTCAACAAATTGGTATTAAAGCTTCCGCTTTTACAATAGGATGTAACATCACCATCCATACCAAAACTAATAGATAAGAATCCGCTGTTTTACAATCAGCACACTACACTCGTTCGTGGTTCTTTGACTCACTTGCCATTGAGCTTCCTCATAATAGGATGACTTAATTTACAATGATGAGCATATTTGTAGTGGCGACTTTGAGTGGCTATATGGCGACATTTCATGCCTTGATAGGAAAATTTTGGTAACACCAAAAACACAAGTCTTTCTACAAATGATTGTTGTAATTTTTTTTTTTTTTTTAATTTTTAGAATCAGCTGTGTTGTGATTTAGTGACAACAAAGATCTCGTTAAAACAACTTTTTTCATAACATGGTCACAAGTGGTAATATAATTGTGGTTCAAATTAACTCTCTAGACATTGTAGCCAAGAACCTCTTAAAATAATAAGAGTGATATTAATGATATTACAGATTTTATTATATACCAATATTTACAAACTAAAGTATTACTTATCACAAAAAAAAAAAAAAGGCAGTTGACAGCGAAACTATTGTGCATAAGCAAAGGACAAACCTTTTTTTGTTGTTTCCTTAATTTTTGGAGTCTTGCATTGTAAACAGTACCAAATTGTGCGGACATGGAACTCTTGTAAGATACACAAGCGTGTTCATTATATTTAGTGACAAAATATTTTATATGCTTGATAATTAAATAGTTGGAGAATAAGAGATTTGTATTAAGAACGTTTTCGTGTGCGTTTGGCTCCAGCTTAAAAAATCAGCTTATTTTATTATTCAGCTTATTTTTGCTACTATTTATAGGTCTCACTGCACTTTTTGGTATTATTTATAGGTCCCACTGTACCTTTATCTACAGCACTTTCAACAAAAAGTTTTTAATTTCAACAAAATAAGCGAATCTCAAACAGAAATGGCAAAACTTCAAAGTTTATCAGCTCAAAAGACTTGAGCAATTGTGCTATAAGTTTTATCTTTGGGTAGTTGGGAAGGCGGCGCGTGCAAGATCTTTGAATTCAAATCTTTGGGCCCAGATCTTACAAAGTTTATCGGCGGATAAATTGCTTTATCTGCCGATAAGCTTTGTAAGATCTTGTGCAAAATAGACAAGAGAATCAGTGAGCCAATGCATTAAACGTGCTTAAAATGCTGGTCCTTTTGGAGCCGAGTCCCAATCTCACGAGCATTGTAAATGTTAAAATTGATTGAAATACTATTTGCATTCATTTGAATGAGTGACAAAAATTACATCAATCTATGACACACTTTACATTCTAGTTCACAATTGAATTATCTAGATCAGATTCAAAAGAATTTGTAGCACCGAAAAAATTATTACCAGGATGGCCGTGCTAAAATTGGTCCATCCATATACAAATTCAATATCCGGGTAGAAAATTAGCTTCAGTAACTCCGGGAACTAAAACTGTCCGGGTCACTGAACCATCCGAGAGCGATCCTCTAGAAATTCCACAGGAATGAATTATATGATTCCTGAGAAACAATCCCATCAAGATTTTCTTCTCCATAATCCACATTAGGCAAGGGCTGTGAAAAAAACCCGTTTGTAAGATCATCAAAACCCGGAAATATCCCATAATCCGACCCGTAATTACTCGAGCCCATCGTCTTTAAAAAATCGAAATCTAAATCGAAATCGAAGAACGACCCATCTAAATTGTTAGTCGAAATCGAATCACTGTCTATCTGAACAGTCTCCACCGTTGCTTCAGACACCGAGGGAGACGGTGTAAATGAAGAAGACGAATTGTTGTTATTATTATTATTATTATTCATCATCTCCAAGTGATGACCCGAATTGCTCTTACTTTTGGGAGGGTCCGACGACTCCGAATTGGCGAACTTGGCCGCCGCGGCCTGAATCTCCGCCGCCTTGAGCGACCTTCCGCCGGGGATTTCAGGTGGGTTGTTAGGAAAATTGAACTTGGAAGTGCGGCCACGCAAGCAGAAGAGGGCCGCGTCGAAAGCACGCGCCGCCTTCTCGGCCGAATCGTAGGAACCCAACCAAATCCTCTCCCGACTATTGGGCAGCCGAATTTCCGACACATACTTCCCCCACTTTCGCTTCCGCACACCTTTGAACTTAGAATTCGACTCACTTCGCTGTTCCTCGATCGTTGCTGTCTTTGTCGGCTTCTCAATGTTCTGCTTCACCATGTGTTTCTGAATTGGCTTTGAGTTCGAGTTCGAGTTCGAGTTTGAGTTTGAGTTTGAGTTTGAGTTTTCGACAAGTAGTAGTAGTAGTAGACAGAGTTGGGATTTTGCTGAAGAGTTCAGAGGAATGAGTTCGATTTTTGCTGAGGATGTTTTTGTTTGGAGTAGTATATATATAGGTAGTGGGTGTGTGTGTGTTTTTGAAGATGTTACTTTTTCCGAGGAGTCAACACTCCTATATGCGCGTTGGCTTTTATTAAGGAAAGAAGCCGCAAAATTGTAAGTAGAAGAGTGTACACGTGGCGGCCTCTAGAGTGAGAGGAGTACTTAGCTAACGCGGGTCCGAGTGTGACTATCTTAATTGTTGTTTCGAAGTTTGAACCCATGTGTGTCTTATATTTCTCGTGCACAATTTTGAAAAGTCTCAATTAAATATTGCCCTTCAAATTTTTTAAAGGCCAACTTTCTGTATTCTATATTATAAAAGTACGACCCGCCACATCTCACTTCAAGTACTATAACCCAATATTTTATTTTTGAGATAACAAATTCAAAATATTGAATAAAAAGAAATTTATATTCAAAAGAAATTTAGTAAGATTTAAAATTAAATTAATATATAAAAATTCAAAGTAATAGTAACTCTTTGGTATAAACATGGTACAAATAAAAGAAAAGATGTATAGTATTTTTTTCTTTAACCACACAGATAATGTCATGTGTCTCACATTCTACATTTCTACACACAAATTTCAAAGTTTTAATCTTTTGAGTCTGTTTGGTTGTATTATTTAAATAATAGTTTTTTTTGTTTAAACAACACAATACATATTTTCACAATACTTTTTCATTTACACGTATTTTCACAATATTTAAACAATATTACTACAATAACATTACCAAACTGGCCCTTAAACTTTGAATCCTAAATAGAAAATAGCAAAAATGCTAAATAAAAAATCATTTGATTTTTTTTTTTCAAATTCAAGAGTTAGTAATTTGAATATTAAAAAAAGAAACTCAAACAAGTTGACAAACAACCTAATACAAATAGCACTTATATTGTGTTTGGTTGGGGTGAAAAAAGAGATGATGAAAAAGAGGGATGAATTTCTATCTTTATTGGGAGTAAAAATAGACTGAAAAGATAATGGGGTGTGCGGAAATTTTCACTCAAGTCCATCATTTTTTTTCTTTTCTAAAATGGAGAGAAAATTAAGGGAACTGACTTGAGCAATAAAATTACAAAAATACCCAAATTACTCCCATTGTTTCAAACTATAATAATGGCACAATAGCAATTTAGTTTCTATCATTCCAATCTTTCATCGTTTGTATCAAACACACATGGTGGAGAGTTAAAATCTTTTCCATCTTCCTTGTTTATTTATTTATAAAATTTTCCATTCTGCTAGCTAAACATAAGCCCAATTAAGTGTACGTTTGGCTCCAAATTAAAAAAACCAGCTTATTTTACTATTCAGCTTATTTTAGCTACTATACATGGATCCCACTACACTTTTTGGTACTATTTATGGGTCTCACTGTACTATTTCAGCTAATTTTTACCTTTATTTACAGTACTTTTAACAAAAAATTTCTGTTTCAGTAAAATAAGTAGACAAATAAGCCCTAAATGAGATTTTTATTATTTTTTTATTTTTTATTTTTTATTTTTTTTATTTTGTAGGAGACGCCAGCACAAGAAATTGCTAAATGACAATTTTAATTTTTTTGGACCAATTTTTGATATGAAGGGAAAAATTTTAGGGGTGCATGACGAAAAAATCTTATATACGTAAGACGTATAAGATAACTTCTTGTGCATGACCCCTTGTCTTGTGCAAACACTTTTATTTCCCTCTTTTTTGCTTTTTTTTTTTTAAAATTGATTCACTTTTATTTTACTTTTGCCTATATTCTTCCACATTGATTAGTCAAAACTTTCTATTACACTTTAGGAATGTGACATAGGCAATTGTGCCAGTCAAATCTTAGGCACACGATCTCTTTTTCATAATATGTTAGACTACTGTTGAACATATTTATTTTCACAATCTCTTATAATGTTTTTAATAGTAAATAATGATTGGTGTAATATAAATTTTTTATTGACTCACTATTCATAGTATTATTTTTCTTATGTAAACACTCGCAACAAATCACGTTAACAATTTTATTATGCAAACAATTACAATAAATCACGTTAACAATTTTAAAAAGAAAAATAATGAAAATTTTTGTGCCCTTGAGCCTATTGCGATAATAATAATGATGAGCAAATGCGAAAATAAGCGTTCACAATTTATAGTTAAACACCTTGATTTGTCAAAAGAGTTGTTAAAAAAGTTGTATCAAATAGTGTTATTGTATGACAGAGTGGTTCAATTCCCATAGGCATGGTAGAAAAAGAGTCAAAAGAACAACTAATGATTCGGCATTTAGTTTGATCAAATAATACCATTACCTTTATCCATCATGATTGTTGTTCTACATTTCTATGGTTTTTAGTAACTTGTCTAGGGTTTGTAAATTGCACAAAATTGGTCTTTATAGCATCGTTTATTGTTTAAAGGAAAATGCTAAAGTTACAAACTTTTTTTACAAATTGTTGACATAATAAGTGATTTTTTTTTTTTTTTTTGAGAAAGAATAATAAGTGATTATTGAAAAGTAAAAATGTAATGTTAGTGGTAGGTCCAGATAAAAACCAGTAAAAATTTACCACATCAATAATTTATAAAAATATTGTAAAATAGTTTATAACTGTAATTGTGGGAGGAAACTTAGTCTTAGACCCCAAGAAGAAATTGTTCGCTTTGGGAATGGGCCGAGGAGCTGATGCCACCCTCACAAATTTTCTCAATCCCACATCGGGGAGAGACGCCTCCCACCCTTGCCTTATAAGCGTTGAGCCTAAGGAAGGGAAAAAAGTGACACGTCCATATACACATTAAATGAAGAACTGCAAAAATATGTGAACATGGTCCAATATAAGCAAAACATTAGGCCTTACTTTTTTTTGTATGAGCTAGAAAGTTTACATATGTGGGAACAAAAATAAAATCCCAGCACAAAAAGAAATTCAAAGTAGTATTTACTCTTGATTGAGTCCCCTTTTACACAATTCCATGCAGTAATAATTTCAAGTCAAAAGGTTCAAACCGTTCACTTTGCCAAAGGGACTTGAATTTATGACTAGTCTTGCTATGGGTACCAACAAACTATTAACATTTTTCACATCTTACTCACATAATATGAATAATTGATATATATATATATATATATTAAAAGACAAAGTTTAGAAAAAATCAAATTAGAATTCAAATTAAATTTCAATTGAAGTTCACCATGTGTCTCAACTAATTTTTAATTTTTGTGCTAAGTGAATTTTTGATTGTAAAAATCAAAGAGTCCAAATCTAATTAAGTTTCAATTGGAGTCCAATTTCGCGCCACATATCCATCTCATTTTTTAATTTTTGTGACAAGTGAATTATTGGGTACAAAAATCGAAAACGCAAAATCCAATTAAATTCTAAGTCATATATATATATATATGAATAATGAGAAACTATTACATATTTTAAAATTTTATGGTTTAAAAAATGTGGAAGTTAATACCATGTATAATTTTAATATTAAAAAAATATAATTTAAACCATATAATTGTAATTTTTCTTATTGTACTTGTACATGTGCACGAATTACATACTAATATGAATAATTAACGAAACTATAGGTGTTCATTGTCCCCATTCATAGAAGTTATATATAAAGTTCACTCTCATGTGAGGGAATGATGCATGCAACAGAGACATAATGAATTTACTCTCGTTCAGGAGCCATGTATGTACGTAGTGTTCTATTAGTAGTACTTTGGTTAAGCTCTAGAGCATGGAAGAGGCAACACGGCTCTCCACATCACATCGCAGAGGAGTAGAGAGTAGTAAATAGTCAACGCAAGTGAGTGTATCACAATCACATTCAAATCAAAGATGTAAAAGTACAAGGAACCTCAATCGAAGTTTCTTCTTCCAAATCTAATCCCCCAGGTGATGCACCTATGCGTCACCTCAAACGTAAGCACAAAAAACGTTGCGTCACCCTCTCATAACGTCAGCACTAGAACGCGGAGAAGGATCATCTCTCTCTCAGTTGCATATATTAGTAAAGGCGCAAATGCAATTTTAGTTTTTACATTTTGATTTTTTTTTATTTTGGTCTCTACATTTTCATTTTACCATTTTTAGTCCTTAAACCAATTAACGCGTGACATTTAAGTCCTTACCATCACCCAACTAACAGAAAATGCTGACGTGGCAGATGGCACAGTAAAATAATAATTAAAAAATCTATTTTAGCATTAAAAAATTGCCACGTCAGAATTTAAATTAAAAAAATTAATTTATTAATTTTAACTAAATGAAAAATTAAAAAAAAAAAACTCAGGAAGAACATGATGAAAACAAGAACTCCAACCCAGATCAAAGAACTCAAGAACACAAACCTAAACACATAATTTTCTTTCTTGACCCGTGACTGCCCTCAAATCACAACCACAAATCCACCAGAATCTGTCACAAAACCATCAACTATCCACCACAAATCCAAAACAATAAACCCATCCACTACCCACACAAACCCATCGGAGCAAACTACCCCACCCAAATCTGATTAAAAAAAAAAAAAACTCAGCTAGTCCAGGCGCCATTCCTCTTCGATATAAGAACGAAACCCATCACCAAACTCCAATCTGTGAACGAATCCCACCACCAAACTCCAATCTCAGCCACTGAAACCCACCACCAAACTTCAATCCAGCCACCGAACAATCATGCAACCCATCACCGACCGACCCAAACTCTGATCTGTGCCATCACCAAAACTCCACCACAGACGCCGATCACCACAAACCCACACCCTCCACCATGCCGATCCACAAACTTAGACCTCCACCATGCCGATCCCCACAAACCCACGCCCTCCACCTCACCACGGCAAGTCGACAACACCATATGCACAGAAACCCACACAAAAAAAAAATGCCAAAGAGTGAGACCCATTGATTTGAGAGAGGAGCTTGAGGCATATGGGTTTGGGTTTGGGTTTGGGTTTGGGTTTGAGCAAAATCAAGAGATAAAGAGAGTTCAAGAAGGCTAAGCACCAAGATAGAGGGAGAAAGAAGAAAAAGAAGAAGAAAAGGAAAGAATGGAGGCAAAGAAACTGAGAGACCGATCTGGGGAAGAAAAAGAAAAAGAAAGAAGAAAACAAAAAAGAAAAAGAAAAAGAAACCCACAAGCACCGTTGAGACAGGAGAGTTTCAGAGAGTTGTGATCTGGGATTGTGGTGTTTTGATCTGTATTGGGCTTGATTTTTTTATTTTAATTTTGTTTTTAATTTTTTTCATTTAGTTAATCACTTAAAGGCTTGGGTTTAAAAATGACTTGGGTTGGTTGGTTTTAATTGGACTGGGTTATGGAATACTAAAAAAAAAAAAAAAAAGGCTTCCTAATTGGAAGTGTTGAAAGTAAGAGGAGAGGGGAACTTGATTAACAAATGGGTTGGATTAGGAAATGGTCTGGGTTATAAAAGTGGGTCGGGCCAGCTTGATGGTTTAAAAAAAAAATGAGAAAGGGTTTAGACAAGGCTAGTGGGTTACCTCATGAGATCGGATCGATGGAGGCTGATGAGATTGCGGCGGCGTGACACTGGGCAAAACTGAAATCGTGGCGGCGTGGAACAAAGGTGCTGGTGAGGACCAGTTGAGGTGGCGGCTCATGGAGGTGGTGGTGGTGGCATGCGTAGCAACTGTCGTGAAAGGATTCGACCAAATCTGAACATGGTTGCTTGTTGGTGGTAGTGTGGCACAATTGCAGCACTCTTATTTCGCTTCTCTTTGTCTTTGTGGTCGCAAGGGATTTGGAGACTTGATTGTGGGTTTTTGGATTGGAGTCTTTGGTTGGCTTGAATATCTGGTCTTCTGATGGATAGCACAACTATAGGACAGCTTTTTGGTACTAAGTAGGGAAATGACAAAGATAACTTTCTAGTGGTGGAAGACACAGCAGTGATGGTTTTTTTTTTTTTTTTTTTTTTTTTTTTAGTTCTGGATTGACTGCGGGATGCTTCAGATAGATCGATGTTTGCTCTGATACCAAATATGACGCAGGACAACCAGAACAAAATTGAAACAACAATAAAATAAAGGGATATGACCTAGAAGTCAGCACCTAGGCCTAGCTTGGAGTCAGCATCAAGTGGGAAAACCACTAGGAATCAGCACCTAGGGTAGACCTGGAGTCAGCACCAGACCAAAAGAGACCAAACGACTATTTTTTTTATTCATCAAAATATCAACTATCTCCTCAAGGAGTACAATAGGTTGCTTATAAAAGATTGCTAAACCCTAATTCTAATTGGCTAAGAAACCCTTATTGCCTTATTACAAAAATAACCTTGCTTCCAAATTAAAATACTAATAGCCTAATAAACTACTAGGACCTAAAACATAAAAATACAATTGACTTGCAAACATAAATAATACTAAATAATAATCTTCTTGCGTCTCCCGCATCAAGTGTACTAAGGGGAAACAAAAAATCAATGAAAATGAATGGCCACTTAAGGCAGCCATCCAATCACACATGGTGCGTAAAACATGAAATTTAAGCTCCCTGTCCAATCACGAAGGTATTTTCTTCATTTTTCTCTTAAACTCCCTCTCTCTCTCTCTCTCTCTCACACACACACACACACACACACATGTACTAAGGGGAAATAAAAAAATCAATGAAAATGAATGGCCACTTAAGGCAGCCATCCAATCACACATGACACGGTGCGTAAAACATGAAATTTGAGCTCCCTGTCCAATCACAAAGGTATTTTCTTCATTTCTCTCTTAAACTCTCTCTCTCTCTCTCTCTCTCTCTCTCTCTCTCTAACACAATTTTTCAACACTCTCATATCCTAATCCCATTCTCTAAGACATCCCACAGAAATACTTGTCACACTCATCCATTCCCAACCCTAGGCTAGATTCGTCATCAACCCTATTTCTTTAACACTCAAAAACTTAACCCTGAACACCACCTTGATTCTTTCAGTATCCACACATAAATTCTATGTGAGACTGCCAAGGTCTACTTTTGGGCCTTTTGGTGTGGGCTTTAGCTTTTTCATTGAGTGGGGGGACCAAACTAAGGTATCAAAAGATGATCAATATAAATTTGGAAAAGATTTTTTTTGATAAGTAATAAGATATATTGATAAAAAAGGAACACCCTAGTGCACAGGGAGTGAACAAGGGAAAAGAAATCAAATACAAAAATTGCAAGAGTCTAAGAAATCAATAAAAGAAGGGAATGATTGATTTTGCAAAGCAAACAACCAATCCCTTAAAGTTCTAAAAAAGAGAAGCTTGAGGTCCGGAATAGATCTCTCAATATCTTTAAAACATCTACTATTCCTCTCCCTCCAAAGACACCACAATAAGCAATGAGGAATGATGGACCAAATATAACCATTTCGATGACGACCAAAGCTGCCTTGCCAACACCGTAACAGCCCCAAAACAATATGCGGCATAACCCAAGTAACTCTAAAAAGACCCAAAATCATAGACCATAGATCCATAGCAAAAGGACAATGAAGGAATAGATGGTCAACCGATTCACCATTTCTCTTACACATGTAGCACCAATCCAAAATCCACACCTTCCTTTTTCGTAAATTATCAATCGTCAAGCATTTCCCTAAGCATTTCCCTAAGGCAACAGTCCAAACAAAGAAAGCTACTCTGAGGGAATCTTCTGCTTCCAAATACTCTTCCAAGGAAAACCATAGAAAGTGGAGCCAACTAAAATTCTATAATAATCACTAACCAAGAAACCCTTATCTTTGCTAGGAATCCAACACATTTATCCTCACCTAGCCCCCTTATAGGAGAACCATATATGGTTTCCATGAAGTCTGACATAACCTCTAGATCCCGATCATGCACACCCTTAAAGAATCTCACATCCCAAAAGAGGACACCATTGGCGGACATCATAAGCTCAGCCACATCGGCATCCTTATTCCTGCAAAATCTGAACAAGTCCGGATATCTAACAGCAAGAGATGTCTCTCCACACCACCGGTCTTGCCAAAACTTCACTCTAGACCCATCACCAATATCATACAGAATATGGCGAGAGAAAGAAGGTCAACCTTGACTGATATTTTTCCATAAAGCAACACCATAAGGGCCAATCACAGATCTGGTACACCAACCCCCCACACACATCCATATTTCATCTCTATCACTTGTCTCCAAAGGGCATCTTCCTCCATCCCAAATCTCCAAAGCCACTTCCCAAGTAAAGCTTCATTGAAAAGTCTTATCTTCCTTATCCCTAAGCCACCCGAAGAAATAGGAGCACAAACAGTAGCCCATTTAACCAAATGAATTTTAGGATCATCTCCAAAACTGCCCCATAAGAAATTCCGCTGGAGCCTCTCAATTCGGTTAGCCACACTAGCAGGAATAGGAAATAAAGATAGAAAATAAGTGGGTAAATTAGATAGGGTGCTTTTTGATTAGGGTGACTCTACCTCCCTTGGATAAATATAAGTGTTTCCAACCCGCCAATCTCCTCTCCATTTTCTCCAGAATTGGATTCCATATAGACTTATCCTTGAATTTAGCACCCAAAGGAAGACCTAGATATTTCATTGGGAGAGAGCCCTGCTTGCAGCCAAGAACAACCAAGAAAAGGTCAATATTATTGACTACCCCAACCGGAACCAATTCTGACTTGCCTAGGTTAATCTTTAGACCCGACATCGACTCAAACCAGATAAGAATCATATGAAGAAACAAAATCTGTTCTAAATCAGCCTCACAAAAAATTAGCATGTCGTCCGCAAAAAGGAGATGAGACACCACCATGGATCTTCCCTCCAAGTTACCCACACTAAATCCCGACATGCGTCCTTCATGAACTGCTTTATCCAACATTCTTCCAAGAGCTTCCATCACCAAAACAAACAACAATGGAGACAACGGATCACCTTGCCTCAAACCTCTAGTGCTACCAAAGAAACCACAAGGAGAGCCATTAATCAAGATGGAGAAATGGACAATAGATAGACAAAAGAGGATCCATTGTCTCCATTTGGCAGAGAATCCACTTCTTTCTAACATCTGTAGCAGAAAACTCCAGTTTACATGGTCAAAAGCCTTCTCAACATCCAGCTTACAAATCAGCCCCGGCACCCCAGACTTCAATCTACTGTCAAGATATTCATTAGCAATAAGAACAGGGTCAAGGATCTGTCTGTCCCTCACAAAAGCATTCTGAGATGCTGAGATTATATCCCCCATCACCGTGCGGAGACGATTAGCCAAGACTTTAGCAATAATTTTATAAACCCCCCCAACCAAATTAATGGGCCGAAAATCCCTAATCTTATTAGCTGCATGTTTTTAGGAATGAGGGTAATAAAAGTTGCATTTAAACTTTTCTCAAACTGATCATTGGCAAAAAAATGATGAAATACAGCCATGAGATTAGGCTTAACAATCCCCCAGCAAGCTTGGAAAAAAGCCATTGGGAAGCCATTTGGACTAGGAGATTTATCACCATGAAAACTTTGAATGACATCAAAAATTTCTACCTCTTCAAAAGGCCTCTCTAACCAATCCGCATTCTTGCCAGATATCATTGGAAAAACCAACGAATCCGGAAACGGCCGCTCAACCTGCTGCTCAGAGTATAGATTCATGAAGAAATGAGTAATGTAGTCTGCAATTATACCCTGATCTGAAGACAAGGTACCATTAACCATTAGGCTTTCAATACCATTATTTTTTCTGTTAGAATTAGCCATTCTATGAAAGAATCTGGTATTGGCGTCCCCTTCCTTCAAATGCAACACCCTAGACTTTTGTCTCCAACTAATCTCTTCCATAAGAGTCAACTTTTCAATATCTGTACGAAGATTAGTTTGTTCTAACTTCTCCTCAGCAGATAGTCTATGAGTCTCCTCTTTAGCATCCAAACCATTCAGCTTGTTCCAAATGTCCTGTTTCTTAAAAGTGACATTGCCAAACTCAGTCTCATTCCACTTTTTTAAATCCAACTTCAAGGCAGCCAACTTCTTAGAAAGAATAAAACTTGGGGTTCCTTGGAACAAATAGGATGCCCACCACTTCTTCACTTTGTCGACAAAATTATCCACCCTCAACCACATATTTTCAAAACAAAAGGAATTCTACCTCTTCGCTGACTCCCACCTTCCAACAAAATAGGAAAATGGTCAGAAAGAACTCTAGACATCCTTTTTTGGGTGAACTGAGTGAAGTGATCTGCCAAAAGTGGGGAGAAAAGGAACCGGTCTAGCCAAGAAGCTGAGGAAGTATTGGACCAGGTATAAAGGCCCCCTTCCATATGAATATCCATCAACCCATGCAAAGAAACAAAGTCAAAAAATCCATACATAGCCCGGGAGAAGCTAGCAGCCCCCAATTGCTCTGATGGGAAATGGATTATATTAAAGTCCCCTCCAAGGCACCAAGGCAAATCCCACCAACTGATCAGCCCGGTTAGTTCCTCCCACATCAACTTATGCCTTTTGTTCAAATTTGGCCCATAAATGCCTGTAAAAGCCCACTCAAATTGGTCGCCTACATTTTTAAACTTGCATGAAATCGAAAAATGCCCCACCGCTTCCTCCACCTTTTCCACAACCCGTTTATCCCACATCAATAAAATACCTCCAGAAGCACCATCTGAGCCCAGGTACACCAATCAACATATGGACAACTCCATATACTTCGAACAATATCCCTAGTAATCCACTCTAGTTTGGTCTCTTGCAAACACACAATATCAGCCTTCTAGGATCGCAACAAGTTACGAATCTGAAGCCTCTTGTCAACTTCATTCAGTCCTCTGACATTCCAGGAAAGAAGCTTCAAATTCATTGAGCAACAGAAAGAACCCGATTCCTATTAATACCACATCGCCTAGTAGATGAAGAGCCATAATTAATAGAACTAAACAACCCTTTCAACTCTTTTAAACCTTTCACCCCCGAATCTTTTAAACCACATGATTTCTTGTTCACCTTAGCCCTCCGATATAATTCAGCTTCAACAGCCAATAAAAATTCTGTTGCTTGATCTTCTAAACCCTCAAGGGACGTGCCAAGGAAGCTATCGAAATTATTGAATCTCTTTTGAAACCAATCGGAATAAGGTTCCTGACTCTCTGAAGTATCCATACCCACAACACTTTCCACATCTACAAGTGACTGCTCTGCCATGGCCAAAGGTAGAGAAAAAGCAATTGGATCAACAACTAGGGGCTGATCAGCTTCCTCCGAGTAGGTATCCGAAACCCCATCCTCCACCAATACTTCATCCTCTTCGAAAAGAGTCGATGGCACATTTGTAACGTCAGAAGACTCCAACGGAACTAAGGCCAGCTGTTGTTGCTTTTCCAAAACCTCTATAGCTTCACACCAAGGCAAAGAGATCTGAAGCGGAACCGCAACCCTCCTCCCATCACGTAATTCAAGTACCCATTGCTCCGAGTTCCCCCATTTCTGGACTATATTGCCGGAATGCTCCTGGAGAATCAGTCGGAGATCACGCACTAAGCTCTTGTCGCTATTTGTGGTGCATGCCGACCCCCTCCACGGACTCGTCAGAGCCGAGAAGCTCAGACTCGACTACATCGGAGACTTGATTCGAGTCAATCGGCGCCGATAACTCATACCTGGCTTCAACGATCTTGTCGGAGTAGAGAAATTGAGCAGTGGCGACATCGGAGACCATCGACGACATCAGTGGCATTATCGATGTACACGACGAAGACTGGTTGGGTCTCTCGCATGGACACGACCCAGACATCCCTGGAGTTTGGGTCTCTTGCATCGGGAAAGACCTGGAGGTTAGTTCTTTTCTTTTGGGTTGCCAGACCAAAGTGGGCTTGGGCTTAAATTTGTGGACATGAGGTGGGTTAAGTGGGGAAGCTTCAGCAAGTGCATTGGGCCTAAAGACAGCTTGCGTGGGCCTAACACCAGAACAACCCACTTCCTTAATGTTGGAGCACTTAATTTCCCACTTACCATTCAGCCCACGCTCCAAACATAAAGAAACTTCTAGCGACAAAGGAGATTCAGCACCATTAAGAGCGTCGTCCTTTATTTCAAGCGTGAATTTAGCCTTAGGAACAGCGCTTACCTGCTCAGCACCAGAACAACCCTCTTAAACATAGATGTTGAATCCTATATCTTGCGCGAAGATGACTACCATCAACGTTCAAGAGGGTAAAAATAAAAAAGAAACTTCTGCATGCAACTTTTGTACCTCATTAAAGACCTAGGCAAAGATAGGTCTCTCATTATCTCAAAAAAGAAGTTCCAATTGTGGTTTGAGGACAGGCTTCCTTATGAGATTTCAGTATATAAACCCGAGAAATTATGCCAATGAGAACTAACTCAAATGGCACCAACTTCCCTTGTAAGAACAAGATCGAGGGTAGGGTCATAGGTTTAAACCATACCCGTGTATGTGTAACTTACCAATAAATAAAATAAATAAATAAACCCAAGAAATTATCCACATTAATGACATCTTACCATTTTTTTTTTTTGGTCATACAGAAACCAACAATAACTAGGTATTATACCCTACAAAGATGAGTATTACTTTTTTGACTAAACAATGTGCATTAAATAAATATCCATTGAGTGGCTTTATACTCGTAAATTTTATGAGGTGCTTACTAAAAGAGGTCCATGGTTAAAATAATAATTACATACATTATGCAATTACCTTCTAAAGACACTCTTCCATTTTATAAATCAACAACCAAGTGTGAATCTACCTGGTGCTATAGAAGAATTACATGTCCTAAGATTTAAGTTTATAAGAGGAACTACTCCATGTCAATTTGATATCTATGTGTCTCTGATGTTCATATAGGATGCAACATCTATGTTTAAACAGAAGCATTAGAAGGAAAAAGGTTTACTTAAGGTTAACATCAATCCTGAAACTAATAGTGTTGAAAGAAAAATACACTTACACTCTTTCAGAGTAGTGTAAGCAATCTTTGCTGCATTCATCTCTGCCTGCTTTTTGGTCCTTGCTTCATGTCCTTTAAAAACCTCCCCTTCTATCTCCACAGTCGAAACAAAAATTGGTACATGAACTTCACCAGATCTATTTGTATCATAAACTGGTAGAGAAAACCCTTCTTTTTGAACCAACTCTTGTAGAAGGTTTTTGTAGAGACCAGAATTATCCTGAAAAATTGAAAAACCAAGATTAAAAAAAGTGGAAAGAATAACACAGACACAACCCACAGAGAGAGCGAATAGAGATGCACTAGAATAATTAATTCCTAAGGATACAAGAAGTTATATAAATGGCCACAGGAAACAGAAGACTAGCCTCTTTAGCTCCATCTGGCACCAATGATGTCAAAGCGATTTTTGCAGCTGCATGTTCAGCATCCTTCGATGTGGAAAAGAATTCTGGGCTCTCATAGGTCTGTCCATCAACTGTGACCTTACACCTGAAGTGACTAGCATGAGGAGGGCCTTCACATTCACAAGAGTACACAGGTAGATGGAGATTTCTCTTTCGAGCATAGTTTTGCAGCTGGTTCTTGTAAAAATGCTGCATATCTATGACTCACGAAAGAAATTGAAAATTGTAAGTCCTGACAATAACATGCCGTGAAACCAAGAATAACATGTTCAAAACATAAGATCAATGTAAGAAACATCAGTAACCATGGACGAAGCTAAGGTAGCACATGATTATTATTATTATTATTATTTTATAAAGAAAAAATCAATTTAAAAAGAGACTGAGGGGGTTCCAGCCAAGTACACAAGTGTCAAGGAGTAGACAAGAGAGGAACAACTTAGAAAAAGAAGAAATATAATGTCATTGAGCTACACCTCAACTGACACTTCCTGCTCCAATAATAATGGGATGGAGAACTTTTATGACCCATAGGGTGTGTGCATAATTTACCAAAAAAAAAAAAAAAAACACATAGGGAATCAGTAGAGAAGTGAGGAACTAGCAATCTAGGCAAACAAAGAGCACAAAAAAGTTGCATTGATGTCACACAAGGATCACTCCACCCCTTCAAATATTCCATTCCATTATAAGTTCCAACATACAGGTAAAGATGCAATCATATAAAGCATGTGAATCCATCAAGTATTACGCAATCTGCCACTCTAACTGCACGCATTGAAAATTAGTATCTAGAAAAACCCAAGCCAGCCCAAATAATGAGAGAACAAGATTGAGCAACACAAAAATAAATAATATAGTGGCTCCGTATAAGCTCTGCACATGATACACAGGGAACTGGTTTCTGTAACCATGGTATCTCTGGTTGGATCTGAAGCACTGAAATATTTTTCCTTACCTCTAAAATCATTGTTCACATGTAAGGTGGTTCCAATGACCTGAGGAGTTTGATATATTTCTTGCGTCTTTGGTTGCATTGCCTGCCAGGTGGCAGATACAATATCCAAATCAGTACTTCCATTAGTAGAACCTGCAGCAATAATGAGAACCTGATATGAAAGCAACGTGAATTATTCAAGTATGTGCATTGTAAGTTTGGATCTTGGCGGTAGACGTAGCATAACAAATTATTTCCATTAAATAAATAGATAAACTAGCAAACCACATAGAGGTCTAACACAAGTAAGAATGAAATTCTAGTTCAACGACTTTTAGATCAATTAAAGAGTTGGATGCAAAGAAATTGTATGAAAAGGGTCAAATAAGCAGATGCATATTGGTATACATAATTTGTTATCAGAACTCTAGGACTTGCAAAAAAATGAAATCAACATATTCCAGATGATACTATGAAGAACTTGCACAAAAAAAATAAATGGGTAATAAATTAAAGATGCTATTACCGGAAAAACTAACTTTGATCTTTCCATAAGAATGTCCCACCTAACCAAGGTCTTAAATATAGCCAAATTTACAATATCTTAGTCAATAATGAATATTAGAAGACTCCAATAGTCCAATGAACCGTGTCACTAGTTTCTTATTTTCAAAAACTATCAGTAAAAAATATTGGAATGTAATCAACATCATAATTCTTTTGTCTCATTAAAGTATTGGTACAAAAAATTTCATCATTTACTCAGGAAACTTCCAGCATTCTAATACAGTAATATTTATACCTAAGAAAAATTTAATTGTCATTTTTTTCAATATTTTTGCTCTCTCACTAACAGATAATCATAAGATCGAAAGTAGAAGAAAAAAAAAATTGAGCCACTATTACTTATATATAGCCTTTATCAACTAATGTATAGTCATTAGCGATAAGGGTTTGCAGTCCTCCATGGATAACTCTCTCCCTCGAGCATAGAGAAATGTGCCTTTCAAATTTCAGTACCATCTCATTTACCGAATTGTCCCTTCCAACACACTAATGCTGAACCACTGTTCTCGGCATTGACCATCAAACCCAAAAACAAACAAACAAACCAGGTTTGCAGGCAATAGCACAATATAACTTGTATCAACATCAACATGACATGAATGGTTACATTAATTGATGTTTTGTACTTAAACTAAACTAACAGGATTAATTCTGAGCAAAATACAGAGTTTATGAACATTCATAAAAGTATTAAATAAATGTCATGGCAAGCTTCATATGTTACACCCATATGCTTAGAAATTGATGAGATGTATAATATTGATATGTTCATCAATATATATTTGAGAGTAAAAATCTCCAAATTTGTCCAGAATAAAGCACTAGTTCTCTATATGGGTTTTTTTTTTTTTTTTTTTTTTAATATAAAATTTTAATGGGTGGGTTCTTAAAAGCAGTAAATTTAAATGGGGTTTTGTGATTTTTGCTTAAAAATGAAAGATATAAGTTTTATTTCAAAGAAGTTAATGTTTAAATTAGTGTTTAATAATAAATATAGTTACCTGAGAATGAGGAAGAGGAAGAGGAAGAGGAGGGAAGTGAAGGCTGTGGAAAAGAAGCAAAAGAAGAATTGGAGTGAATAGTAATGGAATGAGGTGGTGGTGGTGGAGGTTGAGTAAAGTGGAGGAGAGCGACTCTAGCGGCGTCGTTTTGGGCCTCTTTGGAAGACTTACAAGGGTTAGAAGAATGAAAGGTTTGAGGAGGAGAATTAGAATTAATAATGACAGTGGCAGTGGCGGTGAAACGGGGGTTGTGGTCTGGGCCGTCCTTTGTACTCACGTACTCCGGTGAACTCCATGATTTCTGGTGGCACAGCTCTTGCAGCTTCGACTTGTACATTTCTCTCTCTCTCCTATGCTTTTGCTTTTGCAATTACAGCCAGGGTAATTCAATTCAAAATCAAAATGAATGAATGAATTATGTATGTTCACGGGTGGGTGGGCTTTAACCGTATCACATTATTTTTTTATTTGGGCTTTAATTTCCTGAGGCCCAACAACGCCACGCCACCCCATCCTATCATAATTATTCTTCCTCTTAATAAACTTGTGAGAATTTGTTGCTATTTTTTAAACAAATCATTTTTCAATATATATATATATATATATATATATAAAACTAAATCACTTTTCAAGTTATTTATTTAGTAAAATATGACAGTTATGAAATTTTGTTCACTTTGTTTAAAATGTTGTGTATTTGTGAATATATGATATAATATGTGTAGGGTAGGGGTGACAAAATAAACCCAAACTCATTTGCCCGCCTAAACTCACTTACTCTAATTGAACCCAAACCCACCCAATTATTATTTGGGTTAAATGGGCATCAACCCAATTAGACCCAGTAATTATTGGGTTTTAACTAAAAACCCATTGAGTCTCATTTAACCCCAAAACAATTAACCCAAATTCAACCCAACCCTTCCCATCCAAAAAAAAAAAAAAAAAAAAACCCAGCCTACCCCTCTCTAATCGTTTCACTAGGTTTTCAAATTTTAAAATTTTCTTTCATTTTCTCAGCCTCCAATCATGTATTCAGATTCCTAAACCCACCTAAGCAATCACTGGGATCAAGTTCAGAGCCACAGTCAAGCAAGAGCGAAACGACGTCGGTGAGTCCATTGCAGGCTGCGACGTGGAGAGCTGTGCGGTTGTCGTTGTCCTTGAAGTTGACGTTGACGTTGACGTTGACGCCAGAATCCAATAGCTCTCTGATCCCGTCCAGGTCGCCTTTGTTCGCCAAGTACATCAGCCTCACTTCTGGATCGATTGGTCTCTCCATGTCATCAGTCTCCTTCGCCGCCGCCACCGTGGCTTCGTGCCTCTCTGGCGCCATTGACGACTGCATCCCCAATGTGAATCTTCGATGCTAGCGACTGAGAGTGGGGTCCATGGGTTTTGGCGTAGAATGGGGAGAGGAGTGTAGAGAGTTTTTGGTGGGAGGTTGAGTCTGGGAGTCTACTTTCACTTCCACTTCTATTTCTTGGGGAGTGTTTGGTTGCTAAGAAAATTAGAGTTTTAATTTAAATTTTTCTTATTTATTTAATTTCTTTATATTGAACCAAAAAAAAAAGGTTTAATTTAAATTTGATTTTCTTTCTTTCTTTGAACTCAGAGACTTTGAATTTTAGTTTCGCTGGAAAGAAGTTTGGTTTTTGTGCATGTTTGAATTGTTTGGTTACTGATGTATACTTTGATTAGTTGCTGAGAAAATACTGGAAATGAAAAGGATGCTATTTTTATTTATTTATTTATATTGAACCAAAAAATAGGTCATTTAATGGCATTTTCACTTTAATGGCATTTTGGTAATTTTGATAATTGGGTAATTGGGTGAGTTGGGGTTTACCCATAATAATTGGGTTGGGTTGGATTTGGGTTAGAAGCAATTAGTTAAATGAGTTTTAATTGGTATATGGGTTTTATATACCCAACTCAATTATGCCCACTCCAAACCCACCCATTTGACACCCCTAGTGTAAGGTGAGTTATCTTACTTTAATTAAAAGTAAAAGACAACGAAATAATAGAAATCATTGTGCAATGTGAGTGCAATTCGAGAAATCAAAGAACGAGTAGGTTATAGGTAAAGTACAAGCAAAATTTAGATAAAGTAATCAATTTGAGTACTTTTCAAAGTTCTTTAACACTCATCTATAGAATTTCTTACGTTGGAGGAGGTTGCAATTGGCATAGAATAAAAGGCAAAAGTCAAAAGAGTATAAAAGAGTTTTTTTTGACATCTTTAAAGCTTCTATATTCTCTTATAGAAGTCCAAGAAGAGATAAAAAGTAGGTTTAGAACTTAAGTCATAAAAACACGAAAAGTACCTTGGCTTACCTTCTCTCATGGGGAGAAATAAATGGAATACTTTCAACAGTATCAAGGAGAAGTTTGGGAAGAAGTTAGCGGGTAGGAAAGAGGAGATTCTATCTAAAGCAAGGAAGGAAGTGTTAATTAAAGCAATTGCACAAGTTATACCTACCTACACAATGAATTGTTTTGAGATACCAAACTCTCTTTGTGAAGATTTAACAAGTATGATTCAAAATTTTTGGTGGGGTCAGAAGAAAGATGAGAAGAAAATAGCTTAGCTTAGCTGGGTGAAGCTATGTGAACCGAAGTTTTATGGAGGTATGGGGTTTAAGCAACTAAAACAATTCAACTTGGCTCTTCTTGCAAAACAAGGATGGAGGCTTCAAACAGACCACAATTCTCTTGTTTACCAAGTTCTTAAGGCTAAATATTTCCCAATGTGTGATTTCGTTCAAGCTACTATCGGCAACAACCCTTCTTATACCTGGTGAAGTATTATGGCTGCTCAACATTTGATTAGAGATGGAATGCGATGGAGGGTGGGTAATGGTACCAATATTTGGATCTGGGGCGACAAATGGTTACCCACTGCCTCCATGCATAAAGTGATCTCTCCTCAACACTTCATGCACTTAGATACAGGGGTAAGCGAACTGATTAACCTTGAAACTGCAAGTTGGAAGTCAACAGTCCTTGATGTTCTGTTCCTTCCACATGAAGTAGAGACGATTAAGAGCATTCCGCTAAGCTCTCGACTCCCTAATGATAAGCTAATCTGGGCAGCATCGCTAAATGGTCTCTTTAGTGTGCATAGTGCCTATATGTTAGCAGTAAAGCTCTCTTATCCTACTAATTATGGAGCTAGCTCGGATAATAGTCAGGTACAACACTTCTGGAGAAAGGTTTGGAGCCTTCCTATACCACACAAGATTAGGCACTTTGCGTGGAGAACCTGTAGAGATATCCTACCCACAAAAGTCAACATGATACGAAATGTGCTTCAAGATTGCATTTGTGATGAGTGCTAAGTGGAGGCTGAGATGTCAGGACACATCTTATGGAATTGTCCTAAAGCTAGGAAAGCCTAGTCGTGTTCAAAAGTTGTGGCATCCATTAGCTCGTTTAGTTACCAGTCACTCTAAGATTTATTATGGAATATGCTAATGCTTGACAGAGTTAAGGAAGAAAAGGTAGCTAAGGCAGTCACTATTGCATGGGCATTATGGTATAATTGTAATGAGGTGAGTGTTGGAAAAACTGGTTTTGCATCTCATACAAAACCCACAGCGGAAGCAACACAATGATCTATTTCATTCATGAGAGATAACATGTAACCTTGAATTCTAGAATAAAGAAGAGAAAGCATACCTTGGTGCAGTAAAATTCAAAAACAAGACTTGAGAATACCTTTAACCTTCATCCCAATTCCACATGGTGCCCAAGATGAGTTGTCTCTCAATCAGTTCTTAAGTACGTTAATTTTCCTTGGGAAAAGTGAATTCCAAAAACCTGTAGAGAAAAACTGTTTTCTCTTCTTTTAATCATACATACGTTGTAACTGCCTTAAAAGCAGTTACTTTATTTAATAACTCTTATCTAATTGGGTTAGCTTTTTGGACCAACCCAATTGGACTTAAGTGTGTGGCTTGAGATGAGACCAAAGAGACTAATAAGACTCTAGCTCCAATGGGCCTCAGACTTTTCTCTCAACTCTTGACAAGCCCAAAGTCACCATTAATTATATAACAAGTACCACCATGGAAATATAATTGCACTCTAGGCCTTATTAATAAATTATATCCCAAGACTCTAATATAATATCATTCGACCCCTCTATGAAATATCCATAATGAACAAAGTCATAATAAACTGTCACTTTGTAAACAACTATTTTATTCCTTGAGTACCCGATTTAATCTTTTAGTTATTCATATTTATGAAATCTAATTTCAATAAATATAAACTTTAGTAACTCTTACTAAAGTGGCCGGCCTTGAATAACCAGTTCCTATTAAACTTATCTCAAGGGGATATTTCGTGTCTTTATAGAAAGAGATTATGGTTTCCATCTTGAGAATATGTGTTCCCTCAACACTATGTGTGGTTACCCAACATACTGAGATTTTGACCGTTAAACTAGATCTCACTCCTGATATATCAAAGTAACCTACATTTCATGATCAAGTTCACTATCCTCTCAGGATTGAAAGTCTATGAAGTTAGAAGTCGTGAGATTAATTATTCAGGTGACAGTTGTTAATTGAATAATTAATCTCAAAGCGGTCCAGTTCAATATGCCTTACACACTTAAGACATATCAACACATTAACTAGAAGTCTCAACTTCCATGATCAAGACAAACCATCTTAGTTGATGTGTTATAGTCTTTGCAGATGAAACGCCCAATTTCATCACCGACTACGAACTATATTTTGAGTTTACAAAGAACTTGTGATTTATATCTTCTGTAACTAAATCACATACAATTCATCTCAAGGACTATGATAATGTCACATTAGTTCATTTATAAATAGTCTCATATAATTAAACAATTTAATTATTTATAACATGCCAATAAATTGGATTTTAGAGCACAAACCCTAACAGTGAGAAATGGAGAAATAAGGAAATCGAGGATAGCGTTGGTTCACTGGGCAACTCAATACTTGGATGAATACAATGCAGCTATCGAGGCAACATGTAGGCCAGCCCCTGTTGAACTTAGGAGCACCTGGTCATCCCCACCGACAAATTTGTTCAAAGTAAATGTTGATGGAGCCATCTTTTCAGTGTAGAATGCAGTAGGTCCAGGCATTATTATCCGGGATGATGAAGGAAGAGTGGAGGAAGCTCTGAGTAAAAAGATTTATGCCCCGTTGGGAGCAATGGAGGCAGAAGCAAAAGCTTTTGAAGTGGGTATGCTCTTTGTGAAGGACATAGGAATTCAAGAATTCATTTTAGAGGGAGACTCCCTAATAGTCCAACGTGCTCTTTATGAAACATCCCTTCCTCCATCCTCTGCGGAGCCAGTTATCATGGGAATGCATGCTCTCAGTAAGGACTTTTACCGAGTCGACTACTTTCATGTTCCTAGGTAGGGTAATAGACCAGGCCATTTGTTAGCTAAATATGCTTTACGCATTGTTGATTTCACCGTGTGGATTGAAGAGAATCCTTGCTTCCTTGAGCAAGCTATTATACATGATGTAATGTCTTTTTCGCATTCTTAATAAAATTTTAGTCTTCCTATCAAAAAAAAAAAAAAAAACTCCTCTCTTATAGGCCTCGAGCACTTTGTTTGAGAATTTGTAAGATGAGTCATTATTATACTTTTAGTAATATATTTTGGACTTTTTTTCTATAAGAATTATTTCTATAATTGATTTTTTAGAGTAAAATATAAAAGCACTTGAATTTCAGGTAAAATCAAATTGATCCTCTATTTCCATGATTATTAAGAAATATTGTAGTTGATTCTTCCATCTAATTTTTCAGTCTTCTTGCATTTCATTTTTAATTAAAATTTTGGTTTTTAATGTATTTAAATTAAAATATAATTAAATATTTTTTATGCTTCTTCTCAAATGAGGAAGTTGAAATTTTAATAAAATAATCAATTTTAGTCTTTTCAAAGTTCATGCTCTTTGCAACACTTACTTATATTTAAAGTGGAGACTTCTAGGGTTAAAATCTCCCTCTCCCAACTTTTGAATTATCAACAACAAAAGGGTAAATTTGTTTTTGACTCAAAGTTTGGCTGATGTTTTTGCATTTTACCCTTAAAAAAATAAGTGGACAAAAAGATATTTGTAATTAGAAAAAGTAAATTTTCTAAAAGTTGTGCATAAGCTGAATATTAAGTCATCTTCCAAATAGTTAATATTTGCATTATATTGTTATTAAAAAAATAAGGAAAAAGTTAATGGATGCTCAAAGAGCATTGATTTAGGAAATATTTTTAAAAACTTTTTATAGAAAAAGAAAAAAGTAACTGATTTTTTAAAAAGCTTTTTATATTTCTCATGAAAGTTGTATTAAAAATTTCTTAAAATGGTCCATTAACAAATACCCTGAGAGCACCCATTAACAAAACTCTTTAAAAAATATTTGCATGAGATTAACATCTCTAAACCTTAATCATTATATCAAGAGTCTTATAAATTAGTGGCATTATTTAGTCTCGTTTATGAGGAGAACTACAATTCGAACCTTCCTCCATCGCTTGTTGTAATTATTGAATAAAATAAAATTAGGCTAACTAAAGTTAATGATATATTGATAATTTGATATCCTTAATTGGGCATGATGAAGATACACCCAATCATGATTCATCCTGCCTTGTTTTGCCTTGTGTGAGTTTTTTCGACTTTGAAAATTTGATGAGGTGAAGATAGATTTTACTTGTTCCACCCTATCTCAAATATGTACACAACATGATAACTTTCATAATTGTTAATTCACTTCATCTCAACTTCATTGATGTTAATTCACTTTATTAAGATGACACCATTCCTCCAACCTATGTTGACCTCAACCTGTATGACTTCCACCTAAGGGTGGCAATTTTTATCCATATCAATGAACCCACGCATTATCCACCTAATTTGGATAAGTCTTAACCCAACCCATTTTAATTTTTGGGTTAAATGGGTAAAGACCCATTAGGTTATTTAATTATATGGGTCTTAATGGATAAACCCACTAAAGCCCATCTAAAATTTAAATAAGGGGAAATTACAGTAAACTCACCTATGGTTTGGCCCGTTTTTACTTTGCTTACCTGTGGTTTAAAACTTAACACTTTGTCCACCTGAGCTTCAATCCGCTTGTTCTTCGTTACCCACCTCACCCTCAGACGTTAGTAAAACACCTTTTTAATACAAATCACAACATAACACGGATCAAAACACGAACCCTTTGAAATCTTTCCTCACGAGCCCTAGAATCATGAAAAATCCTTGTATTGAGCTAGGGTTTTGATTTTTCTGACCGTGTTGCATGAAACTTTCATGTTCCTAGACATTCTGACCGTTTGCTGACCGTGTTGAATGTCTTGAGGCATTTTGGGTTTTCACCTTTTGATGCTAGCTTTGATTCACAGGAAATTTGGGCAAAAGTTGATAAGCTATGTCTTCTCCGAGTGGAAATTACTCAGGTTCAAGTGGGCATGTACATATGAGACTTGTGTGCTGAGAATAAGTTTAAAAGTGGATAATTTTGAGAGAAGGTTTCTGGGTTGTGGCCAATATAAGGTAAGTATAGTTTTTAGTTAATCTAGTTGACTCAAGTGAGTTTGGAATGTGATATGTTCAATTCAATTTATAAACAGGTTGGTCCTAAGTGCCTTTTCTTTCATTGGATTGATAATCCCACTTGTATGCGTGGGAATGAAGCTGCCCATTTGGTGCAACAAAAGCTGGATTTACTGCGGAGTGAGCTGCAACTTGTAAATGAAAGGGAAAGAACAGCTACCCAGGCAGCAACAGAAGCTACCCAAATGGCAAAAATTGCTCAAGAAAGGGCAGTAAAAGCTACTAAGAAAGAGAAAAAGTTTCGAGCTTCCTCTGTTAAAGCCAAGGAGATGGCAGTGAGAGCCTTAGAGCAAGAGAGAAAGTGTAGAATTGCACTAATTCTGTCATGGTCTTTTTTTCGTTTTGGTTATGTTGTTTTCCTATTTTGGCTTAAGTGAGAATGTTGGAATGATGAGATTGAGTCTGCCTGGTGGGTTGTAATGTATAAGTAGGTCCTCAATTGGCCAATGTTGGCTTGAAGCTACTTTGTATTGTAATAGAACTATGTTAGATGTTGTTAGCTTGAAGCCACTTCATAATATAAGCTTTTTAAAGATAAAGTGTTATTTATGTTAGATGTTGTTGGTGTTTTTGTTTAAAGTAAATTGGCAACTTATGTCTTGTGGTTTTGTTGGATGCTGTGACTTGTTTAAAATGCATAATTGTATCAAGTGTTTGTGCAGAAAGTGCATTGTGTAAAGATAATTGTGTTGAAAGTGAATTGTTTAAAGTGCATTATTTAAAGTGTTTGTGTTGAAAGTGCATGACAACCATCTGTCAACCTGCTATATTCAACACATACACCTACTGTATCCAATAAACCTGTTGTATTCAATACATACACACATAAACTTGCTATGTTCAACTGCAATAATCAACCACATGACAACAATTAGTCAAAATAATAATTTTGAACACCTGCCATTAAGTTGGGAAATTGTATACACATTAAAGTGACATTGAATATTGTCTTTCATCAACCACCAGTCAATATAAGACATTTGGTACAACAACCACAAAACAGTTGCACCTGCCATTGTTTACAAAACTTACAAAAATAACACAAACCCCAATAGATGTTTTGACAGAATATATAACCAACAATTGTCTGCCCTGCCATTGTTTACAAAATATATTTAACCCTAACACCTAATCATATTACCCTAACACTAAATATACATAGCAAAAATCTTCTTCACATAAGCTTCATTTACTGCCCCTGCCTTTCCTCCTATAGCTGCTCTTTCCACCTCTTGTGTTACATTTCTGTGTCTTTGCTACATTACTCATTCCTCTAAAAGCAGCTCTTCTGGTAGCAGGTGGTCTTGTAGGCTACAAAGTACAAGAATTTAGATGTTAGCTACCAGTATCACAGATTTATGAATAAAACATCAAACATTCTATAGTACCTGTGATGATGGTGCTCTAGTATCCCATGTTTCTACATGGGTGTGCGGTGCTGGCTGGCTTGGAGAGAACCAAGGAGCTCCTCTAACTGTGTACCTGAAGTTTGCAAAGTACCACTGAGTTGGTTGTTGTGACCATGGAGTCTGACCTGGTGGCTGTGACCCTACTGTCTGGTTGGATGAGGCCATAGTATAAAGCTAATGAGTTGGTGGGGGTTGAGATGATGCTAAGGGCTGAGATGAGGATGAGGCTTGAGATGAAAATTAGGCCTAGGATCCTTGTTTGCATGGGGCTTGGGATGAAGATTTGCCTTTTTGCATTCTCTTCCTTCTCTCCCATGGTGTTTCACCAGTGACATTGGCCTTGCATTCCCTTGCATTGTGCTCTTCCTTTTGACACCTCCCACACTTGACTGGCTTGTTTGCTCTAGACACCTTGTAAGGGTTCCTTGGCTCAAGAGCATCCCTCTTCATTTTTATGGGTGGCCTGCCTGGTAGCTTATAGATAGTAGGTGCAATAGGAGCAAGTTGGCCACTTGAGATCCACTCAGACTGGCCATGCATGGGAGGTATGGGTGTCTTGTATGTCTTCACATAAGTATCTTTGTAGTAGCATAGATGGGTGTATTCCTCTAGTTTCTCACGATTCACAAAAATGGCTGCAACTCCATGCTTGCATGGGATTCCTGTCAAGTCCCATACTGTACAACTACATGTCTTCCTTACCAAGTCCACCACATGCCTTTCCCTCTCATTGTCAACTTCATACATAAACCTCTCAGATGGCATTGCATAGAAGTCCTTAGACTTTACTTTCATCTTCTCCAACTTGTCCTGTATGCTTGGACACAACTTGCCACCATACTTTTCTATGCTAGTCCTCTTTATTTACAGTCTGCTCATAAGCCTAACCCTAATCCATTCCAGCATTGATAATATTGGCTTGTCTCTAGCCTTCATAATCATAGAGTTAAAACTCTCACTCAAATTGTTTACCAGACAATTTGTCAAAGCCCTAGGAGAAAAGTGGGATCTGGTCCAATGTGCAGAATCTATATCTGCAAGATACTTCCAAGCTTCTTCATCCAAACTTTTAAGATACTGCATCCCCCTCTCAAATTCCCTAACTGATGTTGTGCCAGCATACCTCTACAGTACACTCTTCAACTCCATGCCCTTGTGGTTAACCTTAAAGTTGTTGTATACGTGCTTCACGCAATATTTGTGCTCTACAATTGGGAATAGAGTCTCCATTGCAGGAATAAGGCCCTGAGTATTGCAAGAAAGTAAGCAAGTTAGCAAGTAAGTAAGTAAGCATTCAATATGAAATCACAGGCAAGTAATAAACATGAGCAATATGATAATACCTTCTGCCTGTCATTGATGAATACCAGATTAAGATCATCTGGCCTGCCAATGTCATTTGCAAATTGCTCCAAGAACCAAATCTAGCTGTCCTTGTTATCTTGCTCAACCACAGCCATTGCCACTGGGAATATATTGTCATTTCCATCTTTGACAGTGGTAGACAGTAATTGCGCACCAAACCTACCCTTCAAGTGGCATCCATCCAACCCAACAAATGGTCTACAACCACCTAGAAACCCAAGTTTCTAAGCATTGTACCTAATGTACATCCTTTTAAACTTGGGTTGTGCATTCTCATCTTCCATTTATATTTGCAATATCACCTTGCTTCCAGCATTTGTCCTCCTTATCATTTCTGCATAATCTCTTAGTAGGCTATATTAAGACTCTTCATTCCCAATGATCAAACCCCCTAGCTGTCTTTTTTGATCTATATACTTGACTAAGACTTAAATCAACTGAAATCTGTTGCATAACATGATGCTTAACACCTCAGACCTCCCAATTAGGATTTTTACTAAAATCTTCCAAATACTTGTTTGCCATATATGTTGATGTAACTTGCCCATTGTGAAATGATAGGGGGTAGGTACATTCAGGATTAAGTGTCTTGATTTCAAATGTGCACTCTCTAGTCACCATTGAGGCAACACCTCCATCCATAGTTATTCTTACAATGTACATAAATCTTCTTCTTCTTATTCAACTTCCACTTGATATCAATGTGATGCTAAATCAAATACTCCCTCAAAGCCTTCTTAAAAATCTTGGAGTTTGGAAATTTCATCCCTTTTACCAACTGAACATTTGTCATATCAGTCCCTCTCATTGAATTCTGAGTTGCCAGGCCTCTGGTCATCATCAGAACCTTTTATACTTGCAATATCATCCTCTAGAGTTGGTTTAGCCCACTCCTCATCTAAATCTATGTTTGGAGGTGGAACAGTGCTTGGCTGAGGTGTATCTGTGTTTGGCTGAGGTGTATCAGTGGCTGGTTGACGTGGATCATTGTTAGGCTCAGGTGGATCACTGGGAGGTGGAGAAGACTCACCAAAAACATCATCATCAAAGTCTTCTCCTTCTTGACCTTCATTCAACCAATCAAACTCCTCTTCTACCCTCACACTAGTATCACCCCCTCTAGCAACCCCTCCACCAACCCTTTCATCTATCCCTCCACCAAACCCTTCAGGAACTTCAACTGCAAGTGGAGCATGACCACTTTCCACATACAGTATGATGGTGTCTCTTGGCCCTCCTTCATGAAGCTTACACATAGGCACCACATCTGTATCATCATGTATGAGCCTCAAGTCTTGCTCTAAGTTGCCCCTAGGAGCTAAATAATGAAACCTAGATGGTTCAACAATCTCCAATTCCTCACATATACTTTCTATTTCAAAATAACTAAGCCTAGTAGGATCCTTATACACTATTTCAACTTTCCCACAAAAGTATTCTAAACTTGGGTTCCACAGAAAAGTACCCTTATAATGAACCTCGAATTTCACTTCCTTATTAGCCATCTGCAATAACAAATTACCATTTTACATGTAGACAATTAAAGAATTGTAAACAACAGACACATAAAGTATAAACACTTGTATGTTTCTGTTTTGCTTTTGGGAGGCAACACACACATCAAAGGGACCACATTTTCTGCTTTGCTTTTGCTTCTGTTTTACTAATAAGCACATGCAAACACTAAAATTAAAACCCAACAGATTTGTAGGGTCCACAGTGAGACACAATGACCACGACAAACAAAATGCCCATAAACAAACACAAATCCAAACCACAGGTGGTCACATTTTTCATAAACATCAACAAACACAACCAATATTCTCAGTAAATTACATGTAACATTGACTGATTACTCAAAAAATTATAAAACCCAAACAAACCCAAATAAAAATAGTTCAAAAACCCAAACAGTGATTGATTTATTACTTGGATTTGAGTCCCTCAAACAACTCGTTGCTCGTCTCGGTTTATTCTTGCAGCACAATTTCAATATCAGATGCAGATGGGGATTTTCATGATTCTAGGGCTCGTAAGGAAAGATTTCAAAGGGTTCGTGGTTTTGACCGTGTTATGTTGTGATTTTGTATTAAAAATATGTTTTTCTAACGTCTGAGGGTGAGGTGGGTAACGGAGAGCAAACATATTGAAGCTCAGGTGGGCAAAGTGTTAAGTTTTAAACCACATGTAGGCAAAGTGAAAACGAGCCAAACCACAAGTAGGTTTACTATAATTTCCCCTTTAAACAAACAACCTAGAATCTAAATTTCTAAACATATGATGGAGTGGCCCTCCAAAAAATATCCTTGACTTTAATTAAAACCTCAAAAGGCAAAATGACCTCTAAGGGTCCATCGCGGGGCAAAACCACACTTCTATACACAAACACGTAAAGGCATTGTGATTTTATTTGGAAATGCGTTTCTACAAATGCCAAAACACCTCACAATTATCTCCTCTATACTTTCTTCTCTACTGTGCCGCTATCTTATTGCCAAGTTTTCTGGTAATCTAGATACCTTTTGCTATTCAATTTTTTGCTACAAATTGCTTATTTTCATAAAATGATAAACTTATCATGTTGAATAACTAATATTTATTTATATTCATCGATAACAGTAGTGACTATTTGAGATATCTTAAAATTAATTAGATTGAACCCAAGTCATTGACTCTTCAAAATTTCGGATACTCATTTTAGTTATTCACCATTTCTTTTCCCCGAAAATATTCTTTTCCAATAACGAGTTTTGAATGGTCTCCAGAGCAGAATTTAAAACCTTACTCTCTCTCGCTCGCATCCTCTAGCCCGAGTCTGGTGCTCACCGTGACCTAGGTTTTCTCTCCCTTTTTTGGTTTTCTATTTTTGGGTTCTCTCTCTCTCTCTCTCTCTCAGTTTTCGCCATGATTTTTTTTTTTTTGGGCATTTGTAGTTTGGTTGGTTTATCTCTCTCGGTTTTCGCCATGATTTTTATTTTATTTTTTTGGCATTTGTAGTTTGGTTGGTTTATTTATTTGTATTGTTTTTAAGCAATTAGCATTTGCGGTAACTTATTTTATTTGTAGTGACTTTTTTTTTTTTTTTTTTTTTTTTTTTTGAGAATACTAAGTATTTTTAACACACATACGGGAAAAGGGGAGAAGATTGTTTTTTCTTTTGAGAATACTAAGTATTTTTAACACACACACGGGGAGATGGGAGAAGGTTTTTTAAAGAAACTTACAGTGGTGTATATCCAAAAGGGTCTAACTCTTGGATACACAGCACATGTTTTAAACCTCTTTTACTCACACTCATTTTCCAATGTGGGATTAACCCACTGTTTTTTCTCCCCTCCCCGTGTGTGTGTTAAAAATATTTAGTATTCTCAAAAGAAAAAACAGTGGGTTAATCCCACATTGGAAAATGAGTGAGTTAAAGAAGTTTAAAGCCTGTACTGTGTATCCAAGAGTTAGGCCCTTTTGGATATACACCACTGTAAGTTTCTTTAAAAAACTCTTTCCTCTCCCCGTGTGTGTGTGTTAAAAATACTTAGTATTCTCAAAATAAAAAACAGTGGGTTAATCCCACATTGGAAAATGAGTGAGTTAAAGAGTTTTAAAACTTGTGCTGTGTATCCAAGAGTTAGGCCCTTTAGGATATATACCACTGTAAGTTTTTTTTAAAAACTTTCTCTCCTTTCCCCGTGAGTGTGTTAAAATTTTTTTAGTGACTTGGTTGCTGGCTGTGATGCAATTTGTTTATTTATGAGTATTTAGTTTATTGGAACTCTTGGTTGGAGCTTCAAACAACATGAATGTCATTATACTTCTTTGCTATTTATTATTTCCTTTAAATTAATTTTATATATGTTTTCAAAGTATTTTTATTTTTATTGCTTAATTTTAAAATCTAAAATAAACATACATTATGCCGAAAAATATTTGAAATATACTTAAAATAATATTAATTAATTAATTGTCGTACCCCACACATGTTGTATTCTAGTTTTTCAAGAAATGATGTACCTCTTACCTGTACTCATGTTCGTGTCTGTGCAACATAGTTTTCAAAAGACTATGAACACCTTGGAAAGAAAATTCTAAAGCCACCACTACACCAAATTGACTAATTCTGAAGTCAATGGAAAGATCTCGGAATCTAGTTTCTTTAAAAAACCTTCTCCTCTTTTCCCGTGTGTGTGTGTTAAAAATACTTAGTATTCTCAAAATAAAAAATAGTGGGTTAATCTCACATTGAAAAATGAGTGTGAGTTAAAGAGGTTTAAAGTCTATGCTGTGTATCCAAGAGTTAGGCCCTTTTGGATATACACCATTGTAAGTTTCTTTAAAAAATCTTCTCCCCTCTCCCTGTGTGTGTGTTAAAAATTATTTGTAGTGACTTGGTTGCTGGCTGTGATGCAATTTGTTTATTTATGAGTATTTAGTTTATTGGAACTCTTGGTTGGAGCTTCAAACAACATGAATGTCATTATACTTCTTTGCTATTTATTATTTCCTTTAAATTAATTTTATATATGTTTTCAAAGTATTTTTATTTTTATTGCTTAATTTTAAAATCTAAAATAAACATACATTATGTCGAAAAATATTTGAAATATACTTAAAAATAATATTAATTAATTAATTGTCGTACCCCACACATGTCGTATTCTAGTTTTTCAAGAAATGATGTACCTCTTACCTGTACTCATGTCCGTGTCTGTGCAACATAGTTTTCAAAAGACTATGAACACCTTGGAAAAAAAATTCTAAAGCCACCACTACACCAAATTGACTAATTCTGAAGTCATTGGAAAGATCTCGGAATCTAGTTTCTAAAGCTTCCGATCTTATGGCATTTGGATTTCGGAAGAGAGGGTTACGTGCGTTGGAAGTTGGCTAGTCCAAAATTTTCTGCACTTGAACATGATTTTTTTCCGATTTTGCATGATTGATTCCTGTCAATCCGGAGATGCTTTGGAGACATTGTTTGTTTCAGGTTCTAGAGAAACTTGTCTACTTCAAGAAAGTATCTTTTTGGCTCCATTTTTCACAGTGTGTCGCCTATTTACGCACAAAGTTGGTACCATATGTTGATTTTGTGCAAAAATTTGGATTTTGCCATTTTTCTCTACCAACTTCCCGAGCTTGGACCTTGGAATGGGCACAGTATCGTTAGAAAGGTCTCAATACACACTTCAAGAAAGTACCGGCTTTTTTCACTCATCAATGCTCTTAGTGATGTTTTACCAAGTGTTGGGTGTTTTGGTGATTTGGGTATATTTCACTCGTTTTAACTCTAATTTGGGTTTACGAGCAGTCTTTTTAAAGAGAATTTTATTTTCTTCAATACAAAATCAAATTTCTTCTGATCGCGTGGTCGGATCTTAGTCAATTTTAGGTCGAGCTAGGGTTGACCATTGTCAAACTTGATCAAATTTTGGGAAAATATCTTAAAACATTGATTTTGATTAAAATTAGGGTTTGAGGGTATTTTTGAACTTGCTTGAGTGCAAACAGCTTGATTGAGGTTTCAGTTCCTAGGGGCATTTTGATCATTTGCCTCTTGGACTAGAAAATTGGGTGGATCGACACTTGAACAATACAAATTAAATTATTTTTGATATTTCCCATGATTCAAAATATGAATTTTTGAAATTTTTGGAATTTTGCATGTAAATCAAGGGCAAACAAAATATGGTGTCGACACCCTATATTAAGCACTATTACCATAGTTTACTTTTATGTAAAACTTTGCTATCTAATTTAAAATAAATTTATAATTCTACTTAAACTATAATTCTATTACCAAAAGTTTCAAGAAGTTTTAAATAAATATTTGTTTGGGTGAAATACAGTAAAGTAATTACCTCTGACGTTTGGACTAATGTCAACTAGGTTCAAGACATTTTAAAATTAATCAACTTGGTCCATAAACACAAAAAAATAGTTAAAAAATTTGTCTATATTAGCTGTAATAGTTTGATTGACCTTTATATAAGTTAGCTATAATGCCGTTTATTAGTTAAATAGTCAAAACAGAGAGTTAGAGTGATAAATTGCATTACATGCCATTTGTGTTTAGGGACCAAATTAATTATTTTTGAAATGGCTTGGACTTAATTGGTACTAGTGAATTGTAGTAGTGCTATTGGGTTATTAAACATATAAGACACTAGTTTGACTAGGACATTTGGAAGTACTAAAATGGTTTTTCCTTGCTATTTTCATGATATTAGTTACGCCAAGTTTTGTTGGGATTGATGCCCTTAAATCCTATTGTATAATGTTATGTATGACATTATGTATGACTTAATATTGTGTTTAATAAAGTTGTTTTATTATTATCTAAAATAATGATAACATGAATATTCGGACATTATCATATAGTCTATGAGATGCATTGTATGTGATTTATGTGATTTAGTCACATAAGATATAAGTCGCAAGTTCTTTGTAAACTCAGAATTGTAGTTCGTAGTCGGTGATGAAATTGGGCATTTCATCTGCGAAGACTATAACATATCAACTAAGATGATTTGTCTTGATCATGGAAGTGGAGACTTCTAGTTGATATGTTGATATGTTTTAAGAGTTAAGACATATTGAACTGGACTGCTGTGAGATTTATTATTCTCCTAACGACTGTCAATTGAATAATAAATCTCACGACTTCTATCTACATGAACTCTTAATCCTGAGAGAATAATGGACCTGATCATGAAGTGTAGGTTGCTTTGATATATCAGGAGTGAGATCTAATGTAACGGTCAAAACCTCAGTATGTTGGGCAGCCACATTTAGTGTTGATGGAACATATATTCTCAAGATGGAATTTATAGTTTCTTAACGGAGATACAAAATATTCCCTTGAGATAAGTTTAATGGGTTTGTTATTCAGAGAGTTAGGCCTAACCACTTTAGTAAGACTAAAGTATATATTTATGAAATTGGATTTCATAAATATATGGTGAATAACTTAAAAGGATTAAACCAGGTACTCAAGGATTAAGATGTAGTAATTCACAAAGTGGCAGTCTTCATTCATGACTTTGTGTTACTACGAATATTTTATGAAGGGGTTGCATGTACAATAAAGTCTTGGGATATAATTATATTAATAAAACTTAGAGTGCAATTATATTTATATAGTGATATTAAATATAATTAATAGTAACTTTGGACTTGTCAAGAGTTGACAGAAAAGCCTAAAGCCCATTGGAGCTAGAGTCTTATTTGTTCGCTTTTGGTCCCACTCCAAGCCACATACTAAAACCCAGTTGGAAAGGCCCAAAAGGCTAGCTCAATTAGATAATTAGTTATATATAGAGAGAAACATACAGAATTTGAAAAATGAACAAGAATTGGAATGTAAGTGAGTGTGAGACACTCTTTCATTCTCTCTAAAACATACACATATAACTGATTGAGAGACCACACATTTTGGGCATCAAGTGGAATTGGAGTGAAGATTGAAAGTGTTCCCAAGTGCTTCTGATCTTCAGTTTTGAATTTCACCGCATCAAGGTACACTCTCTTGTTCTTATTTCTGAAACTTACATAATGCATGTTATCAATTGCGAATGATGTAGATTCGTTAATTTTCTGCTGCGTACATGCATATTTCCATCAAGTTTCTCATTACATTGCTATTGCATACATAATTTTGAAAATCACTTTTGGATATACAATATGAATTCACAATCACTGTTCGTGAAATTCTACTAAATATAACACAAAATAAAAGAATAAATTGGTCCAATAGTATCTCTTAAATTGAATGGGGATAGGTGCATGAGATCGTTCAGCTCAATTACAGTTTATAATGTTCAAGATTTTCGCATACAAAATATTTAAATAGAAACAGTATAAAAAATATGCTCATTAGTTTAGAGAAAAAATAACAGAAAAAATCTAAATAATTTAATTTGTATGGAAAGTTAACAAAAGGAAAATCCAATTTTGATTCTAATTGAATTTTCTCTGTGCTTTGATTATATATATATATATATAAATATATAAATATATATATATATTAATATATATATTACCTAGTTAGTAATGGACTGTACATAGTCATGGTATATTATTAGGTTTTTATGGTTTATTTATATTGGACGTCTCGTTTTCTACACTGAATTAACCCACTTAGTATAAAAATTAAAAAAAAAAAAATAGAATAGATGGGATATGTGGTACAAAATTAAACTCTAATTGTAATTCATTTTTTACATTGAATTAACTCACTTGGCACAAAATTTAAAAAACTTAGATTAGATAAGACACGTGATGCAAAATTAGACTCTAATTAAATTCTAATTTAAAATCTAATTAGATTTTCTCTTAACTTTTACTCTCTCTCTCTCTCTCTCTCTCTTTCTCTCTCTCTCTTTATATATATATATATATATATATATTATCTGAAACCTCAGTAGTAGTTAGTGTATTTTACCCTATTTGTGTTCATTATTTTTATCATATATTATAAATTTATGTTTTAAATAATTGAATCTTATAAGTCGTTGCGCTAAGTGGTTATCTTTTCCATGTAACAAGTGTCTATAGTTTTATTAATTATATAGATAGTTTACCTAATTATATATATTTTTGATAGTTTATCTACATGTTTTCAAAACAAATTTATTCAAAATTAATTAAAAAAAGGAAAATTATGATACTAGAAAAAAAAAGCCTCTTTGTCATATTGATAGTTGATGATGCAAAAAATCAACAGTTGAGCTCCTCGTCGTAGTGGATGGACGATGCTGTGAATGAGGTCGTCTTTGTTGATGGAAAACCTGCAAAATGAACTGGGTGGAAGAATAACACGCCGATGTGGCGTCAGCCAAACCACCTCCGATGCTTAAATCAGTAAAGGAGGAAGATTCTTGAGAGAGAAAGAGTGGAGAGTGATTTCGTAGAATATTTTTTGTGTACCTTTTACTTATGTTACCTTCTCTTTTATAGTTGTGTGACTCATTACTGTACAACGAATCACTGTATTTATGCTCAACGGCTATTGCGTTACAAAATCTTTGTCTGAAATTCACAGCTCATCCTGTGACCGTTGCTCCGTCCATTACGTTTCGTCATCAATGATCGTAATAAATGCACAATGTCTTTTCTGGGTAAATGACGATCTTCGCGTAGTGCCGACCATAAATTTCTGACTTATTAGCTGCCCTCTTGTTCGAATTGTCGTCTGTTAGACGAGATAAGAACAAATTCGCCTGATGCTTCGTATTCCGTGTATTGTGCATTTATGACGACTTTGATGTTCGAGCAGTTGGGTGCCACGTGTACGGTCAGGATGCGTCTGACATGCAGATGTATCTCGGTTTTCCCGCGCATGTTTTGGCCACTTATTTCGCATTTTCCCTCCTGTTTCCTTTCTTCTGTATTTTTTCCTTGTTCATTTTTCATCCTAGGGTTTGTCTCTCCTTCAAGCTCCATTTCTTTGTCCTGCGTTCCCTGGTAAGTTCTTCGTGCTCCTGCTTCTTTTCCTGTTCTTCCACGGTAGATTATTCTTTTATTAGGTTAGATTGTCCTTCAATAGCTTTTCTTTTTGTTCGTCTAGGTTGTTTACTTGAGTCTATGGAGGTGTCTCGATTGGGTTAGTCTCTTCATGAGGGAGGACTATCCATACAAGCCCGTTCTTTCTTCGTTATTCCCTTTAGTTTCCCACTCCGCTAAGGTAGCTAGGTCCTTAAAAATGTCTAAGGTTACATCTAGTGACCTGGAGACGGGGTTATCCTTGTCTGATGATCACGTGATTTCAGGGGCTACTTCTCCTTCAACCCTTTATAAAGCCTAGAACATCTCGTGTTCCCTTACGGGAAAAGACAAGCAGCGGATCAGGGATAGGTTTTAGTTCCCTAATTCGGTAAAGATTCGGATCCCGAGTGACGAGGAGAGAGCCTGTCACTCCTATCCTGATGAAGTTTGTTTTTACGAGGTCGATTTTACTAGTGGTCTTCGTTTCCCTGTTCATCCCTTTGTTAGGGAACTTTTTTCTTATTTGCACCTTGCTCCGGCACAATTAGTGCCCAACTCTTGGTGGATCATCGTCTCTTGCATGGTGGTGTGGATGTCTGCTAATGATGGCGATGTCATCAGGAGGGACGAATTCCTCCATTTTTATCGTTTGAGGAAATCAAAGGACCCCGGCTATTATGAGTTTAAGCTGTGGGATAGGGCTTCTAGGTTAATACTCGATTACCCATCGTCTCTTCGAAATTGGAAGCCAAACTTCTTTTTTGTTTCTGGAAGTGGTTAGGAGTTTGTCCTTGGTGAGGACCTAGGCGAAGCTCTCAAGTTTTTTCGTAGTCGGGGAGTTCTCGTGTCTGGTGCATCTTTCTCGTCTTTCTGTTGTTTTTTTTTTTCTTTTTCTTTTATGAGTGATGATGGTATGTGACATACTTGTGTTTTTGTTTGCAGTTTCCCAACATCCTCGTCTGGAGAAGAGCTATCAGCGTCATGCTGAAAAAGTAAAGGAATATTTGGAGTCTGTCAAGGATTTTGACGAGCTCGTCTCTCCCCAATATTTATTTCTTTATTTTTTGGGTCCGGAACCATCTACTAAGGTTCGGAAGAATTTCGAAGTTGTGAAAAAGAGTAAGCGCTCCTCTCCCTTTCTTGAAATCTCGAGCTTCTATTTTCTTCTCTTTTTCCTTTTTTTTTTTTTTTAATGTTGGCTTTTTCCTTCCAAGAATGATGACTAGGTTTAGTAAGCAGAAATTAGTTGAGGCCCTAGAGAAGAAGGCCAAGGGCGGCATCGTTAGTGGTCTTCTGTCCAAGAAAAAGATGGGTGACATTTCTAAGAAAGATCCTGTGGTAACTCCTCCTCCTGCCCATTCGCCTACCAAGCGCCCTGCCTCTCCCACTTCGTCACTAGAGGTGATTGCCTCTGCTGGAGAAGAGGTTAGGAATAAGAAGAAGGTTAGTGGTAAATCTTTTCTTCCTACCTTTTGGGATGATGTTGATGCGACAGCTTTGAAGGCTCATAAGGCACTTTCTGTGGATGACCTAAGTCCTCTGATGGCAAAGTCGTCCAGTGAGGTGATGTTGTCTCACATTCAAAAGCTTGTGCAGGTATGCGTCATAGGTTGTTTTTACTTCTTCTTTTTCTTTGCTTTACTTTTGCTAAGGAAAATTTTCCGTAGGTTTTGGGGGAGTCTTTGTTCATCTCTGGAAAACTCTTGGACTTGGAGAAGAAGGTGGCCACGTCTGAGCCTGTGATTAAGTCTCTGTCTACCGAGAATGAGACGTTCAAGAACAAGGTTGCCATTCTCACTGTTGAAGCTGAAAATGACAAGGAGCGTGTGGCAGTCTTGGAGAAGAGCCTACAGGTGGAGAAGGACTTCTACAAGCTAAAGGATAAGCAGATTGGTGATCTGGAATTGAAGTTACAGAAGGCTGAGGCCACGGCGGTGAAGGAGTTCAAGGACTCTGACGAATACTCTAATGAGCTATGTGGGTACTACGTGGAGGGCTTTGACCTTCTTAGGAAGTGGATGGCAAAGCATCACCCTGACTTGGACCTTTTTGGTCTGGTTATGGGTGAGGTTGAGAAGCAACTCTTAGCTGATTGTCCATCCGAGGCTACAGCAGAGAATGTGACGGAGGAAGCCACAGACATTGCTGAGATAATGGAAGAGGCCGCAATTACAACCCCTGTAGACCCTGTCCTTGATAAGCAGTAATTTTTATTTTTATTTTTATTTTTCTTGCAAGGCAAGAACAATATTTTTCTTTGGGCCTGTTGTTTTGGGCAATTGAACAGTTTCTTTGGGCCCATTGTTTTGGGCAATTAAACAATCTCTTTGACAATGATAGATAGGAGTAGGGACCTTGCGATTTTAGTTGCAATAAACAACTTTTTTTATGCTTAGTTGTGTTTAGACAACCTTTTATGACGATGTGTTTATACTTAGCTTGTGTTTGAAAAGCTCTTGATCTCTAGTTGTGTTGGAGCAATCATGTTTGAATGACAATTCTGATTTGTGTTTGAACAACTTAGTATTTTAACTATGTTTGAACAGTTTTCTATTGAGTCATGTTTGGATGACGACCTTAGTTGTGTTTGAACAACTGAATATCTTTTAGTTGTGTTTAAACAGCTTTCTATTGAGTTATGTTAGAATGACGACCTTAGCTGTGTTTGAACAGCTTTTTATTGAGTCATGTTTGAATGACAATCTTGCGCCGTACTCGTGACTTAGAGCTGTGGTATTGGAGCGTCTTCAGATTAACCATTTTTTGTCTATTCGTGCTTGAATGACGAACATATTGGTTGTGTTTAAACAACTCTGATTTAGTCGACTTTGATGGCTATGTGTGAACAACTTTTGATTTAGAATTTTAATTACAGAGGTCCTTGAGATGTCTCCTAAGGATGGCTCCTAAGTATTGCACATATTTTCGTTGCCAAATAACTCATGAATAATCATTGATAAATACACATGGATCATGCTTTCATGTATTATTGATCTATGAATGACGAAAGTAATAACTGTCGTACATGCTGATATGAAGATTAGGCAACTTGAAATGTAAAGCATTCCTTATTGGTATTATTTCTTCAAGTGTTCTATGTTCCATGGTCAAGGCAATTCCTGGCCGTCTAGAGACTTCAGGTAGTAGGAGCCTTCTCTGGAATGACAGATTACTTCGAGGGGCCTTCTCAGGTTGGTCCTAGTTTTCCTTGGGATGTGTCCTTTGTTACTTGTGATACCTTTCTAAGGACGAGGTCTCCCATGTTAAACCTTCTTACCTTAACCTTTCTGTTATAGTATCTGGCCATTGCTTCCTTGTGTTTGGCCATTCGCTTCCTAACTTCTTCTCCAACTTCATCAATTAGGTCTAGATTGCTGTTAATCTCTTGCTGGTTCTTCTGGTCTTCATAAGTTTTGACTCGGAAGCTCGTCAGTCCTAATTCTACTGATATGACGGCCTCAGTGCCAAATGTTAGCCTGAATGGTATTTCTCTGTTGGAACCCTTGTGGTCGTCCTATACGCCGAAAGGACATTTTGTAGTTCAAGCCTAGTTTTGATAATTTTGAGCAAGCTTCTATTTGTCACTTTTGTCTGGCCGTTGGCCTGAGGGTGCCTTGAAGAAGAGTAGTGATTCTTGACTCCTAAGTCTTGGCAAAATTTTCGAAATTTGGGATTGTCGAACTACTTTCTATTGTCTGATATTATGACATGTGGGACTCCAAACCTGCAGATGATGTTTTTCCACATAAAGCTTGTGACTTGAGCCTCTATTATCATCGTCACTGGTTTTGCTTCTACCCATTTTGTGAAGTAATCGATTGCAACGATCAGAAATCTAAGTTGCTTTTTCCCTTAGAAGGAATGGACCCATAATGTCAATTCCCTATTGGGCGAAGGGCCATGGTGAGGATATTGGTGTCATCGTCTCTTCTGGTCTCGTCTGGACATTTGCGAAGTGTTGACACTTATCGCATGTTCTGACGATGTCGTATGCGTCTTTTTGTAGTGTTGGCCAGTAATATCCTGCTTTGAGCGCCTTTCCTGCTAAGGATCTTGCCCCAGCGTGATTTTCACAGATTCCCTCGTGTATCTCGCGGAGCACATAATCTGCTTCTTCTAAACTAGCACATCTTAGATATGGGAGTGAACATCCTTGTCTATATAGCACGTCGTCAATAAGGACGAAGCGAGCTTCTCTGATCTGGATCTTCCTTGCTTTTGTCTTATCTTCAGCGAGCCATCCTTCTTTCAAAAACGGACGATTGGGGTCATCCACTCGTCTTGCTCTTTTATCTTCAGAACTTGCTCACCTTCTGTGCTTGGTTGCCCCCTTATCTCTATACATAGTTCGGAGGTTGCATTGTAGTCGTCTGATGAGGCCAATCTTGCTAGGAAGTCAGTTTCTGCATTTTTGGCTCTTGGGATTTGCACGAAGTCTAGGCTGTCGAAGTGCTGTGAGAGTCGTTGGACGATCTTCAAGTGTTTCTACATCCTTTCCTCTTTGGCTTCATAATCTCCCTTCATTTGTCCTATTATTAGCTAAGAATCAGCTTGGACGATAAAACTCTTTACTTCTAGAGCTTTTGCGAGGCTTAGACTTGTTAGCAATGCTTCGTACTATGCCTCGTTATTCGTTGTTGGGAATTGCAATCTAACTGCATACTTCAATGTTTCTTTCTCTGGGGAGATGAGCATTGCTCCTACTCTTCCCTCCCATTTTCTTCGTGGCAGACACATCTATTTGGATCGTCCATGTTTCCATAGGAGGTTCTTCTTCCTTATAAGGGTAAGTGAATTCTGTGATGAAGTCTACTAGCACTTGGGCTTTGATTGCTACTCGGGGCCAATATTCGATGTCAAATTGGCCCAATTCAAATGCCCATCAAATTGGCCCAATATTCGATGAAGTCTACCATCTTGTTCATCGTCTTTCTTATGGGCTGGTCTATCATGACAACGATGGGATCTGCTTGAAAATAAGGACGGAGCTTTCTGGAAGCGACCAATAATGCGAAAGCTATCTTTTCCATCCTTGGATAACTTGCCTTTGCTCCTTGGAATGCCTGGTTGGTATAATAAACTGGCTTCTGGATGTTACCTTCTTCTTTGATTAGTGCTGAACTTATTGCAGTGTTGGATACTGCTAAGTAGAGGAACAACTTCTCTCTCATCATCGAGGGGCTTAATAAAGGTGGCTTCGTCAAGTACTCCTTTAACTTGGCAAGGGCTTCCTCGCATTCGTCATTCCATTGAAAGGCTTTTTTCAATACCTTGAAGAATGGCATGCACTTGTCTGTTGCCCTAGAGACGAATCTATTTAGGGCTACAACTTTTCCTGTCAAGCTTTGCACCTCTTTCATTGTTTTTGGTGATTTGACCTCGATTATTGCTTTTACTTTGTCTGGATTTGCCTTTATTCCTCGTTGGGACACCATGAATCCCAAGAATTTTCCTGAAGTAACAGCAAAAACACACTTTGCAGGGTTTAACTTCATATTGTACTTATGTAGTGTGCTGAAGGTTTCTTTGAGATCGTCCAAGTGGTTGGCTTCGTCCTTACTTTTCACCAGCATATCGTCTATGTACACCTCCACATTCCTTCCAATCTGGTGAGAGAACATGCAGTTCACCAATCTTTGGTAGGTGGCTCCTACATTCTTCAATCCAAAGGGCAAAACTTTGTAGCAGTATAACCCTTGGCTGGTAACAAACGAGGTCTTTTCTTGATCGTCTTCATCCATAAGAATTTGGTTGTATCCAAAAAATGCATCCATGAAACTTAAGAGCTTATGTCCAGCAGTTGAGTCTACCAGCTGATTAATCCTCGGTAAGAGGAAGCTATTTTTTGGGCAGGCTTTGTTCAAGTCTGTGAAATCGACGCACATTCTCCACTTGCCATTACTCTTCTTTACCATGACCACATTTGCTAGACAATCTGGATAGAAGACCTCCCTGATGAAATCAGCTTCTAATAGCTTTTCTACTTTTTCAGTTACAGCTTTATTCAAATATTCTCCGCTTCTGTTGTATAGGTTTGCATTCTGGGTTGACGTTGAGATGATGCTATATGATCTTCCTATCAATCCCGGGCATATCCTCATGTTTCTAGGCGAAAACATCTTGGTTTGCCCTTAAGAAGGAGATCATCTTCTCTTTCTTTGAAGTTAGGAGTACTGTTCTAATCTTCAATACCTTCGTTGAATCTCCTAGGACGATCTCAACTTCTTGTGGTGTTTCTGATGGTTCGGGAATGGGTTCTGGTTCATTGATCACCCATGTGTGGTTCTCTCCAGATGCTAGAGCAGCTTGATAACACTCTCTTGCCAGAACTTGGTCTCATCTGATTTCTTCTACTCCATGGGCTGTTGGAAACTTCACCTTCAAGTAATATGTTGACGTTGCTGCTCTTAGTCTGTTGAGTGCAGGTCTTCCCAAGATGATGTTGTATGTTGAAGGGCAATCAACTATGAGGAAATCAATTTCCTTGGTGACCTGTGCTGGGTAAGTTCCTGTAATCACAATTAGAGTGACGATGCCTTTAGGGACGATTCTATCCCCTGTGAAGCTTACTAGAGGCAAGGCGAAAGGCCTAATCCTTTTCTTATCTAGCTTCATCTGTTGAAATGCGGGCAAGTAGATGATATCTGCTGAGCTTCCATTGTCAATGAGCACCCGGTGGATATTGAATTCTTCTACTCTGAGCATGATTACCAGCAGATCGTCATAGGATTGCCTGATACCACGACTGTCTCTCTCTGAGAAGAAAATATCTGGCTTGTCATTCTTTGGCATCTTCATTGGAGGGAGCCGAGAATGGATGCTGTTTATTTCTCTTCCCTGTGCTTTTTTAGGGACTTCAGCATTCCACTTGCCGTTAGTCCTCCCAAGATCGTCTTTATTTCTCCTGCAGGGGGTTTGTTATCCCCTGCCCCTGGAGTTCTGTCCTGGTCGTCCTTCTATTGGTATTTGTGGGGCTCTATCTTTCTGACGTACTTCTGTAACTTGTCGGATTAAAGTCTCCACCTGGTCTTTCAAATGCCTACACTCATCGGTGCGATGCCCGTGATCCTTGTGGAACCTACAGTACTTGCTCTTATCTCTTCTTTCTATTAGAGTGCTAATTGGCTTCGGCCATTGTAGGGAGGGACCGTCTCTTATTTGCATAAGGACTTGCTCAATTGGCATTATTAGAGGAGTGAAGTTAGTGAATTTGGGTTTCCTGTCTAGAAGTTCCTTCTTTTTCCCCGTGGTTTGCCCAACACTTTGTGTCTCCTTCTTCTTATTGCAATTGCTGCTTGTTCCTTCGTCTCTCTTCCTTTTTCCTTTCATTTCTTTTGCGAGCACCGCATCTTCTGCATTCATGTACTTCTGAGCTTTGCGGAGCAACTCAGCAACCCTGCTTGGAAGGTTGTTAAGATAACTTGATCTTCAGCTTCATCTACTTGCAGCAGCTCCTTATTGAATCGAGTGATGTACTGTTTTAGTGATTCTCCTTCTGCTTGTTGAATGTTGAGAAGATGGCCAGTTGGCTTTTTGTGTCTTTGTCCCCCAATGAAATGACGAACAAAACCCTTATTGAGTTGTTCAAAATCTGCAATAGTTCCTGGGGGTATCTTGTTGAACCATACCATGGCTGCTTCTTTCAGTGTTGTTGGGAATGCCCTACACATCACCTCGTCTGGGGTCATCTACAGCAGCATCAACGTCTTGAATGATTCGATGTGATCCAAGAGATCCTTGGAATCGTCATACGACTCCAACTGTGGGAGATAAAATTTTGGTGGGAGGGGATGGTTCAGTACTTCATTAGTGAATGGTGAGTTCGTCCTTCGAATCATCCTATCTAGATTCTTTTCGCCTTTGTCCTTCATAGCACTTTTCAGTTCGTCCATCTCCTTCCTCTTGTTGCGAAGCTCATTCTCCACCCTGGTGGAATCTTCTCCTAAGGTCCTGTCCCGCTTGTTGGCTTGAGAGTTTGATTCTTCTTCATTTTGGTTTTCACCTGTTCGCCGACGTTTTGCGTTCTAGGATTCCATCGTCTTTCGCAGTTCTTCATTCTGGCCAGTCAACTCTTCCACATTAGCTAAGAGGGCTTGGATTTGTTGTTGTTGCACAACGTCTGGCTAAGGTGCGGTCTCCGCTTCCATCTCGTACTTCGAGGAACTCTTTTGTTACTGGGAAAGATGGCTTGAATGATTAGCGTTTCCCACAGACGGCGTCAAATTGATGATGCAAAAAATCAACAGTTAAGCTCCTCGTCATAACGGATGGACAATGTTATGAATGTGGTCGTCTTTGTTGATGGAAAACCTGCAAAATGAACTGGGTGGAAGAGTAACACGCTAGTGTGGCGTCAACCAAACTGCCTCTAATGCTTAAGTCAGTAAAGGAGGAAGATTCTTGAGAGAGAAAGAGTGGAGAGTGATTTCGTAGAATATTTTTTGTGTACCTTTAACTTCTGTTACCTTCTCTTTTATAGTTGTGTGACTCATTAATGTACAATGAATCACTGTATTTATGCTCAACGGCTAGTGCGTTATAGAATCTTTGTCTGAAGTTCACAGCTCATCCTGTGACCATTGCTCCGTCCGTTATGTTTAGTCATCAATGATTGTTATAAATGCGCAACGTCTTCTCTGGGTAAATGACGATCTTCGCGTGGTAACGACCATAAATTTCTGACTTATCAATAGTTATGAAAATTTGTATGTTTCTAAATTATTGTAATAATGATATTATGGGTATAAAAATAAAATCTAACAACCTAAATAACAAGCAATTGACATGCGAATCTCATATAATAACAAAAAAGAAAAAAGAAAAAATAAAGCATTGATGTGAAGGTGGGAAATGGGTAAAAATACAATGAACAATAGGCAAGTGGATGAGTGGGACCTTTAACTAACTGCAAGGAAAGGAAAGCGACAATGAAAGAGCTGTGCCGAACCACACACTTGTCTCCAATGGAGGTCCCAACTCCCAATCCCAAAATTGGGCATTGTTGCCTTTATTACAACAATATATTAAACAAAACAACCATGTTAAACTTGTATAAATCCGTCACTCCAAACTCAGCCAAAAAAATTAGTGATTTCGAATGGCTGAAATAAGAGATTGGGATAATTTTTGCTTACACAAAAAATTGATAGATGTTTTGATATGATGACAAAGAGTTATTATCATAAATCAACGTCATAAGTTCAAACTCTCTAAAAAAAAGTTTAAAATTTATTGTCTTAACGAACTTATTTACACAAAAAATTAATTAATTAATATTTTGGCACGAATAATAAAGATGAATCATATATCAAACTATCCATAAATTGAAATTCTAATTTTTTTTAGAAGAAAGAAAAAACGAAAAAGAAAAAGAAAACAAAATGCATTTCTTTTGTTGACTGCCTCGCCCTTGATTTATCAGTCGTCATTTATTTATTTGATTATAATAATAAGTCATAACGTTTGGTGTTTAGCAACAAAAAAAGAAAAGTGAGAACTTTTAGTTTAGTTGGGGTTGAGAGCAAACGGAAACAGAGAGAGAGAGAGATGAGAGAAATCATAAGCATACATATAGGACAAGCAGGGGTTCAGGTGGGAAATTCATGTTGGGAGCTTTACTGTCTCGAGCATGGAATTCATCCTGACGGAACGATGCCCAGGTCCGTCTCTCTCTCTCTCTCTCTTTCGGTTAAATCTCTGCCTCCTGCGACTTGGGTGTTATTTACATGAAACCAAACAAACCCGAATCTTCTACTTACATAATTGTTGTATTTGTATAATGTTTTAACCAACTTCTAATTGTTGTATTTGTATAATGTTTTAACCAACTTCTTTTCCTTTCTTCACCTTCCTACAATTCTAATATCTCTTAATATCACTTTGCTTATATTTTCCTCCTCTACTCTATTTTGTATTTTGGGATAGATTTAAATTATAACCAATAATAACTAACTATCTATTATTTATATAAAAATAGTGTAAAAATCACTTCTTTATTTTAACACCGCTACTCCCAAAGTTTAGCTCTTTTTTTAGTCCCTAAAATTTTAAAAAATGAGCACCGTTGTCAGTTCACTTCTGTGAGTTCTTTTTTTGTCTATGTATCTTTTTTTTTTTTTTTTTTTTTTGGAGAATCTTTTGTCTATGTATCTATCAGAGCATTTAGATGGTATTTTTTTTTATTGATGTGGTAACTTAATTTATAATTAGAAAAAAAAAAAATGATGTATTGGCAATCTGAAATTTCGTTTCCTTTAGCGAGTAATTGCGTGAGGAGTGAGGAATAATAATCATGCTAGCTGTTATTTATTCTTAAAGGAAATGGTCCAGTGCAGCAGCGCACAGCTGTTGAACCGTTTTTCATAATGACTGTCACTTCATTAATTTCCTAATCTACATTCTACACTACGTACGGCACTCATTATTTATCTTTAACATTATGTACTTTCTCACTTGTTTGTCACTGTCACATGCATAGAGAAATCCATAGCATTGAATTAAGGAACAATGAAAATGTGTACATGTGTTTTAAATTGTTCTATCCCTTCGGCTACACCGTGTTTTAATTTAGCTTTTCCAGTGGTATATCCCTTAATTTGTCAATCATAATAATTAAATTATTAGTAAAGCATGGAGGATTTATTCTCATTATTGTCACTATTTTTTATTTTTGAAGGATGCTCAATTTCTATCGATCTTATTAGTACTTATTGCTTCTCTGATGGTTCAGGCAATAAACTATATATAGTTGATTCAACCAATCTAGCCTGTCTTGTTTAAAACGATATAATTAATGAACTTGGACCTCTCTCAATGAATCACATTGTACCTAATTATAATCAACATGGTGAACATCATGTGTAAATTAATCCATACATTATAGTATAAATCTAGAGTCATCAGTACTACATACATTGTTATTTGTCCTCCTAAGTCCTAACTACATGACTTCCTATATATCTTGAGCCTGCTGTGCACCATTATAATGTGCAAAAATTGCAATGACCCGCCAATAAAATAAACAGACTTTGATGGTTTGTGTGGGCATTAATTGGTTTGGTGTCATTTGGACACCGACACTGCCTTGCAAATGCATGCAGAAAATTGCTATAACACATCACATGTAGCCAAGACTATCCAATTTGTATATGTAGGTACTAACTTTAGAACTCATTTTTCCAAATAACAAAAATTCTGTACGGGAATTTTTGGATATACACTCTTTTTCTTTGACCTAATGAGCTTTATCAACATTTTGCAGTGACACCTCAGTAGGTGTTGCACACGATGCTTTTAACACCTTCTTTAGTGAGACTGGTTCTGGCAAGCATGTGCCTAGAGCTATATTTGTTGATCTGGAACCGACTGTCATTGATGAAGTTAGGACTGGAACTTACAGACAACTTTTTCATCCTGACCAACTTATTTCTGGCAAGGAAGATGCTGCTAACAATTTTGCTAGGGGACATTATACTGGTATTTATAAATTTCTATTGTAATGTCAACTACGCTGCCTATTTCATTGGCTTATAGACCATTTATTTTATGTTGTTATGCTGCAGTTGGGAGGGAAATCGTTGACCTGTGCCTTGATCGAGTGAGAAAATTGGCTGATAATTGCACTGGTTTGCAAGGGTTTCTGGTATTTAATGCTGTTGGTGGTGGCACTGGCTCTGGTTTGGGTTCATTGCTTCTGGAACGCTTGTCTGTAGACTACGGGAAAAAGTCAAAACTTGGCTTCACCATCTTTCCTTCTCCTCAGGTGCATTCTCAAATTATTTTATTTTATTTTTTTCTTGATGAGTTCAAATGCATTTTGGATAAACATAGCAAACGTCTTTAAATAATATTCTCTCTCCATAAATTTTTATGCAGCAGCTGTCTTTTTGTATGCATAAAGAACAGTTGTGGCTACCTTCCTATTCAAAATCTAAAGGGAAAGTATAGTATTAAATCTTGAGAAATGGTCACCTCTACAAATCTTTGTTTAAACAGAAAATTTCAGGTTTTCAGATAGGTGCTTTCTGAATTTTTACTAGTGTTAAAACACAAAAATGACGTTGGACTAAAAACAGGACATGGGCAGGAATTTTGGGAAGAGAGCTGTTTTTAAGACTAACAAATTAGAGAGTCTTCCCCTTTAGTAGATCCTATATATATTAAATTTCTCTTTTTGCTCTATGGTTCTCAAATCATGCATACAAAACTCTGATTCAGCAATTTAATTGTGCAGGTATCTACAGCAGTAGTGGAACCTTACAACAGTGTGCTCTCTACTCATTCTCTACTTGAACACACAGATGTGGCCGTGCTTTTGGACAACGAAGCTATATATGATATCTGCAGGAGATCCTTAGACGTTGAAAGGCCAACTTACACCAACTTAAATCGATTAATATCCCAAATTATCTCCTCTTTGACCACTTCCTTGAGGTTTGATGGTGCCATTAATGTGGACATTACAGAGTTTCAAACAAACCTCGTACCATATCCTCGTATTCATTTTATGCTTTCATCTTATGCCCCGGTTATCTCTGCTGCAAAGGCTTACCATGAGCAGCTATCTGTTCCCGAGATCACAAGTTCAGTATTTGAGCCCTCAAGTATGATGGCTAAGTGTGATCCAAGGCATGGGAAGTACATGGCATGCTGCTTGATGTATCGTGGGGATGTTGTACCCAAGGATGTGAATGCTGCTGTTGCAACTATTAAGACAAAGCGGACAGTTCAATTTGTTGACTGGTTAGTTCTTTCATCTTTTTTGTTTTCTGATTATTAAAGAAAGTTTATTCTACCAAAAAAAAAGGTAAAAAATCTCCAAACAGTTCAAACCCAATTACAAAGCTGCAAGTGGCTTACAGAGAAGAAATACCTCACACATCTAAACTTACAAATTACAATTTTATGTTATCACAAACGAAGAAATAAAATTGAAATAACCTGAAGGAATACAACAAAACTTGCCCTCAGGTTTGCAAAGATTTTTGTTGAGTATCTTCAAACTTTTCAAACTTATTCAGATTTCAGCTTACAGTCCGCATATGAGAACATTGTTATCTTTATGTTTTTCTTGTGAATTCTCATTCTTTTCCCATCAAATATAGTTGATGTGAGCATTCAAGGATTGCTCGAGTAAAAACCACCTAGAAGTTGCTTCATTTTAGGTAATTTTTAGCCCAGTTGAATCCAGTAAGGCATCTATACGCCACATTCCAGATCAATTTCCAAACATGCTATGCAAAATCACGTTTAAAATATAAATGATCCCTGCACTGATGGTAATAATGTAAAGTTCTGAACACGAGATATCCTTTTTTGGGGCATAGATAGTTATTGTATATTATTTGTCTTGGTCCATGCACTATATATGTTGCAATGTATTGGTAGTAACATTATGACATAAAGCCACTCTACTAGAAACTGCAACACTTTTGTCTATAATCTGTTTGGTGAAGGAGAAACTAGGTCACTATTCTAGGAGTGTGGTTTCCTGTCATTGATGATATATATATAAGTAGAGGTATCATAAATATTAAGAGGTGATGATAAAGTATTTTGACTCTAGGGGAAAACATTTGATTTATCTGTCATTTCTGTTTCTTGTGATCTGAGTCACTGTCATACATGTACTTGCAGGTGCCCAACTGGTTTCAAATGTGGTATCAACTACCAGCCCCCAACAGTCGTACCTGGGGGTGATCTTGCTAAGGTTCAGCGTGCGGTTTGTATGATAAGCAACAGTACAGCTGTGGCAGAGGTTTTTTCTCGGATTGACCACAAATTTGACCTCATGTATGCCAAGAGGGCTTTTGTCCACTGGTACGTTGGTGAAGGCATGGAGGAAGGTGAATTCTCAGAAGCCCGTGAGGATCTTGCTGCTCTGGAGAAAGACTATGAGGAAGTTGGGGCAGAAGGAGCTGATGATGAGGATGAAGGAGAAGATTACTGAAAGTCGGCTGTTGAAGCATAAAAATTCTGTCTATCCTTCTGCATCCCTCTTGTGTTATTCTCCAGCTGTGGATTGTCACAATTTTATCTACGTTCTCTTGTTTATTTTCATCGTGTTTGGTATGAGTTATCTATAAAAAGGTTAAACCCAATGTATAAAGCTCCCACGTAAGTAAGGTTTGGGAGAGGTGATTCATAGAGAATTTTAATCCTAATTGTTTCTAGAGAGGCTGATTTTTTTTGGGGTAAAATACGGGGATAATTATATTAATTATTAGCAATTGTGGCCCGAATAAAATGGGTACATATTATGGCATTAGAGTCAGAGGATAAGATCTCTATAATATCAAATGGAGGAGGTACTTAATAGACAAAAGGTGCAGATTGGCAGCGGCCAAGTTTTGCAAGAGCATCAGCAATTTTGTTGGTTTCCCTGTAGCAAAGCTGCAGGTGGAACTCTTGGAACTCTTGGAAAGCTCGGAAAATGTTCCTGCAATCATCCACAATAGGCTGGGTTAGCCGATTAGAATCATTTAGGTTAGAGAAAAGATTAATAACTTTGGATGCATCCACATTCAGCAAAAAAAAAAAAAAAAAAAAAAAAAAAAAAAACCTTCAGATGCATACACATTGATAATAAATTTATCAATGTTTAAGGATCTAGCCAACTCAGGTCATCCCAAGGTCTTATCACCACAGGTTGAAGGGAGGGGAGTGAGTTTGGTGGCTGATTTTATTGATCTGGCCATTAAGGAGTGGAAGGTGAATGTCATTGATAATCTATTCTATGATTTTGAAGCAGCCATTATCAAAAATATGCCTCTCTGCAAAACCATACAAGATGACATCCTAATTTGGCCTTTTAACCCTGATGGAGTCTATTCAGTCAAATTCGAATACCGGTATTCCCATGAGCAGCAGCAACATGGCTTACCTGGGCCCTCAGACAATTCAGTGCTCACGCCTCTTTGGAAGAAAATTTGGGGGCTTCAAGTTCCAAATAAAGTCAAGCACCTAGCTTGGAAGGCTTGTAAGGATTCGTTGCCAACCAAGACTAATCTGATTCGCAGAAAGGTCATTACTGAGGGCTGCTGTGATGCTTGCAAATTGCACCAGGAGGATGTGGTTCATGCCTTGTTCCGTTGCCTAGCTTTGCAACCCGTTTGGTGGTCTCGGACTCATTGGAATCACAGCACGCTTCAAGCGTGCTCCTCTTTCACTGATATTTTTGAGCTTATTTTTGCAAGTAATAGGGAACCTGAACTCTTTGCTGCTGTGCTGTGGACTCTATGAAATCGAAGGAACAATTTGCGCTTGGGCAAGCCTGCACTCTCACTCGGTTAGGTGGTTGATTTTGCTCAAGATCGAATTCTGGAGAAAGCTTCTTGCAGCGCTGAGTTTCAACAACCACGACCCCATCAGGTAGTAGCTTGGCAGGGACCGGTTCAACATGCTTATAAAGTCAACTTCGATGGCATGATATTTGCAGAAGAAGGACTTGCTGGCTTGGGAGTTGTGATCCGTAACAGTCATGGATTGATCATGGCTTCTCTTACTCAGCAAATACCATTACCCGGTTCAGTGATAAAGGTGGAAGTCTTGGCTGCATGGAAAGCATTGGAGCTTACAATTGAGCTTGGCTTCGACAACATCACTCTTAAAGGGGACTTTGAAGTTTTGATTAAATCTTTAGCAAAGGGCGACAATTCTTTGGCTCACTATGGTCATTTAATTGCAGACATTCATGTTCTCATGGCTCGGTTTTCATCGCTTAGTTTATCTCATGTTAGGAGACATTGTAATAGTCTGGCACATGCCTTAGCACGACGTGCATCCTCTACCTCTGATTTGTCAATCTGGATGGAAGAAATACCACCAGACCTTAACTCTGTATACATGGCTGATTTGAGGGGCCTTAGCTAATAATATTTTACTGTCTTGATTCTTAAAAAAAAAAAAAGAAAAAAAAAAAAAGGATCTAGCCATAGAAAGACCATCTCTTAGGGCCCACAAGCCTTTTTTAATGTTTTACACTCCCAAATTTATAGTCCCACTTGGTGTCATTGCAAGAATTAAAACTTATTGTTTCATTAGAGTAGAAAAAGAAAATAAGTTTTGCACAATCATATTGGGTAATTATAAAATTTCTAGTTGGTGCATTTTTTTTTGTTAGAGGGTAAGAAAAGCTTTCATTTTCCATTCATGGATTAAATGGTGTAATGATGTTTCCAAGGGTCAAACACCATACTCATTCATTTGGTTCTCTCAAACACGTCTTCATCCAGCCACCACAAGAGAGTCCAAACTATGGGTAATACTTACATACTCCTAAAGCAATGCTCCCTCCTCTCAAATGAGGAGTGGGCTCCACACGTGAGTTTCACCATAGGGCCCACCCCTCATGTGAGAGGAGGGAGCAATGCTTGCAGACTATCTAATAATTTTTCCCAAACTGACTCAATTTGTGTTATTAATTTAATGATATATGAAGAAAAAGGATGTACGATGGTGACTTAACGAACAAGTGCTTCTCCCATATTTAATTAGTCGCTCAAAAATTAAGAGGATTGTGAAACATGTCTCATTCCTGATCAAAGGAGAAAGACATCAAGAAGTTGGAAATCCTAAGGCTAAATTGCAATACGATCATTCATTTGTCGAAAAATCCAAAAGTCTTGTCACCCAACTTGAGTTTTTGCCCTAGGTCAAGTTTTTGCCTTAGGGTTTCCTCCAAAATAATTTAGTGAAAACTATTCATCTGGTTTCCTATTATGACATCCTTAGCATGTGTATGGATAGCTGAAAAATTGCTGCGTTTTCAACATTTTGCTTATTTTTGTGGGTCCCTTTTCACTGTTCATGGGGCCCATGTGAAAGAAAAAAACGCAGCTTATTTTTGACAAAAACGCATCGTTTAGCAATAGTCATATTTTGAAATATTGCTTTCTCTTCAGCCAGTGGTGCGTATCTTGCAAGATCTCCATTCTTCAATTCTGGTAGCTCAACCTCCTCATCAATGCTCTTAAATTTTACATCTACCCATCAACTATCCAAATTTATGCTTCACATTTGATACACAAAAACTTTGTTCTTCCTTTATTTGGACAAACCCACCAACAACCACTCTTTTCTTCCTTTATTTGGACAAACCCTTATCGGTGATTTTCTTGGCTGTGAGAGAAAATCAACCACAAAGCCGATGCCGCCATTGTAAGGGAGAGATGCTGATGTCAGTCTCCTGTGAGTTGTATTTAAATTTTTTATATTTTGATGTGTTGGTGTGTTTTCTCTTTTTGTTTGGTGTGGCCAAATTTTGCATGAACAAAATATCAACGGAATTTTGTGGGTTTTGTATTTTTGTGTGACTTATTTATGGGTTTCTCTCTATTTCATTTCTGTGGGTTTGTCTTTTTATCTTTGTTTGTATTTGGATTGTGTGGGTTTCATTTAGATTTTTTATGTGGGCATGTATCCACCGATAAACTATGCATAGCAATGTTGTTGTGGGTTTCAATTTTTTGAGTTATTTGTGAGGTTTGGTGAACTGAGTTGATTTAGTTTTGTAAAGATATTTTCAGAGATTTTATGTTTTTTACAGTTCAAGTGGCTCTAATTGAAATGCAATTAACTGTTTGATGAAATGCCTCTATGAGCTATCTATTATTGGCAATGACCTCAGCCTTATCTTCCTTTAACCCCAATGTGATACATGGTAGCCCCCACACCAACTTGTTGTTTGTGTTGATTTTCTATCATGTTTGTCTAATGATATGTAACATGTAATTACTTATCAACAATTTCATGCAATTGATATGTGAAAGGGATTAGCTAAGCCATTTACACAAGTAATGAAAGAATTGTTTGTATGACCAAACTTTGCACAAATGCATGATCCTGCATTGTTAGAATAGCTACACAATATGCATGATGCTAAGTAGTGGTTTGGGAAAAAAATTTATAATTTGAAGTATGTTTCATTCATAGTTTACTTGAGGCTTAATCATTTGTCATCACAGGGGCATTAGATTCTCCACTATATAATAGCTAGGAAGGGGCTTTTTGCAAATAGAGAATTGGGTAGTTGGATTTAGAGAAACAACTATAGAAACAACTCTTCTACCTCTGCAGAAATAGCTACACAGTCCTCACAACATCCAAAAACAATTTTACACATCAGCAGGAACAGCTCCATAGTAGGTAACTCTTTCATGATGATCTTAACAAGTACACAATTATAGCTTTATTAAATTGTTACTCTTGTTTGTTGCATGTCTTTATGTACACAATGTTTATTTTTCCTTGAGAGACTTATGTACACAATGTTACTTGGGCTGTTATTTAAATGAATATGCAATAATGAAAAGATGCTTATGAGTGTGCAATAATGGGTTGTTACTTGGACTCATGTTATTTAAATGATGGTGGTCTAATTAGGAAGGGTTAGTGGAATATGGCTTGGAAAGTGTTTGTGTTTTATACCAGTAATTTTTTTAGCATATGAACTATACAAAAGGATGCTTATGAGTATAGAATTTATTTGTAGCCAAAATGGTTAAGGGGAAATTGAAGGATGCTGAACGAAAAGATGAGCGAATAGAGTGGAAAGATCCAATAGAACTAAAAGCCTTTTGTGATTTGTGTGCTACTTAAGTCTTAGCAGGCAATAGGAGTGGGGGATCTTTGAAAAAGGAAGGGTATGATGAAGTGATAAAGTAGTTGAATGAAATGAACAAAGTGGTGATTCACTTGCAAGTTAAAAACAAATGGGATCATTTGAGAAGCCAATGGAAGGTATGGAAGCAGTTTTGAGCATGAGACTGGGTTGGGTTATGATCTTGACACTGGGAAGATTGATGCAAGTGATGAATGGTGGGAAAGAAAGCTTAAGGTTAGCTTACTTTTGAGAATGTTGACAACCTCAATTTTCTACAACTAAGAAATAGTACTGTAACTATTGATTGTAAATATGTAGGAATGTCCCAAAGAAAAAATGTTTCGTAAAAAAGGTTTGCCGAATGTTGCTTCCATGGAAATCATGTTTGAAGGCACGGTTGCAATAGGAAAACATGCATGGACCCTAAGTGGTCAAATGCCAAAGGAAAGCACCGAAGGTTCTGGGGACTCCTTTAATAGCAAAGAATTTGTTGACCCCCAATGTCAGTCCTCTGTGGATGTTGACCCAATGGATGTTGAATGCCCATTATTGTTGACCCAATGGATGTTGAATGTCCATTAATTTTATTCAATTTATCTTTATGATGAAAACACTTTGTAGATTTCACATGGTATTTTTATGGCAATGATTAGGATTGCATTGGTGCGATTGATGAGGTTCATGTCCTCGTGGTCTTACCAGTTGATAAGCAACATACATATAGAGGAAGGAAAGGGGAGCCAACAATCAATTGTATTGTGCTTGTGATTTTGACATGAAATTTACATTTGCATGTGTTGGATGGGAAGGGTCAACACATGACATAAGAATATTTTTAGGTTGCCTCAATAATGACAGTGACAACTTCTCAAAATCTCCACTTGGTTTGTATTGTTGCATTTTAATTACTGTATTGAACTATGTGTTATGTAGTGAAAATGCTAATGTAGTAAACATTCTCATTTGTAGGAAAATATTATCTTGTTAATTTAGGGTACCCTATGAAGAAAGGGTTCCTTGCACTATTTAAGGGGGAGAGGTACCACCTCCCCGATTTTCAGCAAGGTCGAACACTACAAAATTCAGAGGAGAAATTTAATTATCTCCATTCATCACTTCGTTCTGTCATAGAGCAAACTTTTGGAGTTTGGAAGAATAGATGGAGAATTTTGAGAAATATGCCACCTTATGATATACGCATTCAAGAACGCATTATTGTTGCTACAATGGTTCTTCATAATTTTATTAGAGCACATGAAGACAATGATCTTGGACAAGGGCTTTCTAGACGGGGCACATGTAAAAGTAACAAGAGAGGTTGTTACGATGAAATGGCACATGTGATCTCTTCTTTAGATGAACCTGAGATGAAAGTGGTTCAGAACAATATCACAGCATCGATATGTGGGATGCCTCCATCCTAGGACTTCCTTTGTTACTAATGTCATAATTACCATTCATATTATGGTATTTTTTTTTGTCAAAATCTAAAAACGTGTGGTTATAATTGCCATTAACATTATGGTATTTTTGTTGGTAACCACAATTGATGGTAAATTAATATATAAGACAAAAAAGTTAGTTATTATTATTGTTGTTGTTGTTGTTAAATATTTGTCTTTCATATTTGGAAGTCACTTTGCATATTCAAGCATTAAAATAGGGTTCAAATTACACAATTTTTTTTTTCTAGTACTTTCAGCTTTAGCTACAGTACTTTTAGCCAAAAACAATCAGCTAGCTATTAAATTATTTTGCTATAGTATTTTCAGTATTAAGTTTTCAATTTCAGCAAAATAAGCGGATCCCAAACAGACCTTTAATGAGGAAAAAGACTCATAACATATTGAACCAAATCCTTCCACAAGGAATGATAGTGAAGGTGAGATTCTATCATTCTTAAAGGAGCTCCATTGCATTTTAATTTAGTTGAATTCTTACAATGCCTTGCTTCGATTAGGAAAATACTTATCCATGTGGATGAACATTCTCCTATTGCGCAAAATCAATCATTAGGAGAATCTCATTAGGAAATATGCCACTTGTGGTTTTGTTAGTTTGGAAGACTATTTATTTTATTTTGTTGTACTAACTTTATTAAATAGTTTGGAACTTTGATATAACATTCTAGACATTTTTGGAATGTCTTGTTTTCAGGCATAACAATTATTATAGTCAGAACCTTTATTATTGTATTGTATTAATTTGATATTGTGGTACTCAAACCTAGTGGTACTTCCTCTAGGGATGGGGAATTTGGGCTCCCAATTTATTTGTTGGTGGGTTTCCTTGCACTTCTACTAGGTATTGCTTCAAATGCTGCCTTGATAGCCTAACCCTCTAACTTTTTTCCTTACCAGCCTAATCCCTACCCTTCCCTGATTCTTCCTCTCTCCCTCTTTCTCTCTTGTTATCTCACACCCCTCTGTGTTTGACAACCACTCAGGAAAGAACACCTCCTTAATAGTCCATGCTTGCTTCAACTTCTCTACCTCTTCCTTCATGGCTTCCACATGTGGTTTTGTTGATCTCCTCGGCTTCTACTTTTTAGGTGGCACTAAGGGTTCTACATTTAGCTTATGTATGATAAAAGCCGTGTCCACCCCGGGCACCTCGTACGGACTCCACACATACACGTCAAAATTCTGTACTAGCGATAGGAGGACTTCCACTTGATCTTCTACTCATAAACTCTTCCCTATCTGAAAATACTTGTCGGTGTAAGGCAAAATCTGTGTTTGAACTAACTCCTCAGCACTGTTAGCCCCTGTTAGGCCCTCAGGGCACTGTAATTGCTATAATTGTTCCGCTTTAACTTGCTCATTCTGCTTAATCTCATGGTTTATCGCGGCCACTAAGCACTGCCGTGCCACCTTTTGATCGGCTCGGACCACGGTGACTCCATCTTCAGTAGGGAATTTAACCTTCTGATGCAATGTGGATGGTACTGCCCCTATGGCATGGATCTAGGGCCGTCCTAAGATTGCAGTGTATGGCAAAAAGGCGTTAACTACTACGAAATTTACCATAACCTACCGGGAGCTTTATTTGCCCCTCGGGCACCACTACATTCCCATCGAACCCTACTAAAGGCGTATCATACTTACTCAGATCATCGGGCTTTAATCCTAATCCTTTGTATAGATCAGGATACATGATCTTAGCCCCGCTCCCTTGGTCTATCATTACCCTCTTCACTAGGAATCCTCCAATCCACAAAGTCATAACTAGAGCATCGTTATGCGGCTGTGACGTTCCCTCAAGATAATCTTCATCAAAAGTGATCGGATCTTTATTCAGCCTGAGCCTTTCTTCAGGTTGGTCTATCACCTCCGAACCGGGCGGAGTCGCCACACTTAATATGCCCCTCCGACGGCTAATATTCACACCAATGGAGGCTGCATGGATAACCTCAATGATTCCCAAGGGCGGGGGAAGTGTATTACCCCGGCTTCCTGACCCCTGTCCTACGTTTCCACCTCCTTGTCCGACAACAAACTCTTTCAAATGCCCTGCCTTTACAAGTTGCTCTCGGTGGTCCTTTAGTACACGACATTGCTCAGTAGTATGACCATTCTCCTTGAGGTAAGTGCAGTACAGGCTTTGATTCCTTCTAGTCGGGTCCCCGCCCATCTTCTCTGGCCATCGAAAGTACGACTCATTCTTAATGCACTCAAGGATCTTGTAGACGGGCTCTTTGAAGGCCACATTAACACCCTTGGGCCGCGGCCCCAAATTTACACTTGTAACCCTTGATTCCCTTCTGGTTCTCTGCTGAAATCTCTCGGGTCGAAAGTCTCTGTTGTACTGGGAAGAAGCTAAAGCTTTGCCTTTGCCTTGCAGCCTATCGTCTTCCAGCCTCTTATGTTCCTCAATTCTCCTCATTAACTGGTGCATGTTCTCGGGAGGACGCATAGTCAAAGAGTCCCTCAATTTCGACTCCTATGGCAGCCTGAGCCTAAACGTACTTCCAGCAACCTGTTCATTCCCTCCTCTTATTTCGTTATATAACTCCTAGTACCTATTAGCATACGATTGAAGAGTCTCTCCACTTCCCATCCTTATGGATAATAATGCATTGATCAGTTGAGGAACCTTGCTACAAGTTATAAATCGCACCTTGAATGCCTGAATTAGTTTCCCAAAGCTATGAATAAAGCCTTTCCTCAAGCCATTGAACTACCTCATTGCCGTGGGCCCGAGGCTGGATGGGAACACTTTGCACATCAACCTGTTGTTCTGGGAATAGAGAGACATCATCTAAATATAATGGCTGACGTGCTCCATCGGGTCAATTTTGCCATCGTAGCAAGTAAACGGTGGGTGATTGAAACACCTAGGCATTTTGGTACACTTTATCTCGTCAGAGAAAGGTGATTGGGCAGCTTTCCACAACGCTAAAGCTGCATTTTGATGCCTACGTTTATCCCGAAGTGGAGTATCATGACGACGTCTCATGGTTTTGTAGGATTTATCTCTCGACCGATGCGAACCACTACAGTGAGATGATTCAATAGTGCCACCCCCTATAGTCAGGGTCATCAGATGGCCCCTCATGATCTCTTCTACGGCGCCGACCTTTGAGCTCTATCTCCAGCTCTTTGACTTGCTTTCATAGGTTTTCCAGCTCCTGGTCCCGCTCGCTGCGATACGATTGCTCGGGGACGTAAGATACTGTTTGTTCCCCTTGCGAAGATCCTTCATTCGAGTCAAGTTTGGTCTAATGCCCTTCCTACATGCGTTGTTGCTCTCTTCTATGCTCCCTTTCCAACCTCTTTTGGCCTTAAGACGAGGCCCTTGAATGATTTCCTCCAGGTCTAGCCGATCCTTCTTTTGTATGCAGACCTTCCATCTTGGATGGTGTCAGGCTAGCTCGAAGTCCTCTGTTGAGTAGGATTCCCACAAACGACACCAATTGTGGTACCCAAAACTAATGGTAGCTCTAGGGATGGAGAATTTAGGCTCCCAATTTATTTGTTGGTGGGTTTCCTTGCACTCCTACTAGGTATTGCTTCAAACGCTGCCTTGACAACCCAACCCTCTAACCTTTTTCCTTACTAGCCTAATCCCTACCCTTCCTTGATTCTTCCTCTCTTTCTCTTTCTCTCTTGTTATCTCATGCCCCTTTGTGTTTGCCAACCCCCTTTCCACTCTTCCTCCCTTCCTTTTTATAGTCTCCCCTTAGTGGGGACCCAAATGATTACTTACCCATCTTTTCCCACGTGGCCCTTACTTTTGCCCAGAATCCCTCGTAAATTGGTCTATTATGAAGATTCTCCTGAAACTTGCAACAGACGCCAAACAGCATTCGGTAGCGGATTCCCCCAGGGCACTAACAGTGTTTGGGGGCCGATCCCATATTTGACTATTGAGTCTTTGGTCGTCCTCGGCCCGTTTGTTGACATCAGGCCGAGCCCAGTCCAATAACAACAAGCTATCCTCGGGTACTGATCCTATGTCTGTATATTATGGATACTAGGCTGGGCCTATCCCTATGGGAGTAGGCCAATACTGGTCACCGATCCCATGTCCCTACGGATACTTTGGACATATTTATTTGTGGGATGTAATATGTGTGTAAACTAGATTCAGACCTATATTTGAATTGCTTTTTTTTTTTTTTATAGCTATAAATAGGTTGAAAAAATAAAATTGAAGGAAAATATTGCTACCTAAGGGAAAAAAAGGACCTATAGCGGTGGGTTTCAAAGTGCTGCTAAAGCCTATTTAAAAAAAAATATAAAAAAGGCATATAGCGGCAGTTTTAACCACCGCATTAGTTTTTTTTTCATTGAAAATAATTGTTTATGGAATGACCTATAGGTTATGATCTCCTATGGCGGTTATTAAAACCACCGGGATAGCTTGCTCAGGTTTATTCCAACAACTTGAAGATCATAACTTATTATGTCACTTCTTGGCCAGCGTTAAAAACAGTTAGCATTAAAAGCGTCAGCATAGACCAATTTGGTCTATACCAACACTTTATAGACCTATAACGGCGGTTTAGAAACGCCATTATAGTACAATATTTTTGTAGTGCAACAAGCCGATGGATGCAATGGACTCTATTATGCTTGCTCTACCACAATAGTTTTCACTAAATGAAGATTTATTGTTAGGTTATAGGCCTCATAATCGATTGCTTTATGTCTCTAGTTATGCTTGTGAGAAAAAGGCAAATTTTATCCTTATTGAAGGAGACTCAACTGTCTACTTGATGCTAAAGATGACACTGAGACACCTTTGGCGTTACAATGGAAGAATTGTTAAGTAGTCACTTGGTAATCCAAGGAATAAACAAGGGGGATAAAGTGCAATTGGTATTACACGCTTGGAATTGACTATTGGAGAATTGAAGAGCAATTTCCCGTTCCAAACTATTGATGCCAGGACAAGCTACAATGTACTACTAGGGCGTCCGTGGATCCACGAGAATGGAATAGTTCTATTAACTTTGCATCAATGTTTCAAATACTTTAGAATGGAGTGAGAAAGATGAACAATGACTTCCTTTTTACTGAAGCTAAGTTTCACTTTGCTGATGTAAAGTTCTAGTTGGAAGATGATGTTCCTAGCTAGTGAATTCCAGTAGAGATCCCTTCCACAAGTAACAACATACAAAACATTAGATCCACTATTGCAAATGACTTGCTTGGCAAGACCTTCAAGAGTCATTCCTTCCTCAAAAGAATGTTTAGACTAGGAAAATGACGGTGTGAATAGATCTACTAGGGACTCCTTAAAACAGAAGGTATCATCAATGCCATCTTTTAACCTTTTGATCCTCCGTTATGTGCCATTTTCACAACTCAAGGAAGGGAGTCACCATTCACAAAATGCTTTGAAGTATAAGGAATCATTTTAAGAAGCTCATGATAGAAGAAGTCACCATGCTGAAAGAAAGTCATGTCATGACTTTAACTTCATTAACAAACTCTTTATTCACAAAACCATGGAGTGGATTTTTTTAAACTATCACAAGGTTTGATAGAATATGATACTCTAAATAAACGGACAAAGGATTCTGACCAAAGGCTTATTATAGGCTTTTAGCCAAAGCAGGTTATGACTTTTCCAAATTGTAATTCTAAGAGCATTCCTATCAGGTGTGCCAAATGCCAAATATTTGGCATTTGGCACACTAAACACCAAAAAACCCCTCTCATGAGATGTTCCAAATGTCATAATTTTGGCACACATGAACAGTACCGTTCCATCTTTGGAACAGTATGGATTGAAAATGCTAAAAAATAAATAGTTTTTTATTAATTTTCTCTCTCTTCCTTTATGACTTTCTTTCTTCTCTCTCTTTCTTTTTCTTTTTCTTCTTCTTTCTCCACCACTCCCTTCATCTCTGTCACTCTCTTTTCCTTTTTTCTTCTTCTTTCTTCTCCAGAAACTTCACCTCTCTCTTTTCTTCTTCTTTTTTTTCTCTTTTTTTCCTTTTTTCTTTTTTTTGTCACTTTCTCTGCAGCTCTCTGTCTCTCTCTATCTCTCTCTTTCTTCTTTTTTCTCCGCCTAGATTGTTGCCATTGAGATCGGCCGTTGCTGTGGAGTTTGGCCTCACCTATAAGGTTGACTAATGGAGATCGCATGTAAGTTTGGGGCTTTTTTTTTTTTTTTTTTTTTTTTTTTTTTTTTTTCTGGTTGTGGGTTTCATGTGATTATGGGTGGTGGTGGAGTTGGATTGATTCCATGTGATTTGAGCTATATAAATGGAGTTGATTCATTTTTTCATATATTTTTTTAGAGTTTTATGTTGATTTTGGGGATTTTTTTTGAAGTAGTATTGGGTGGTGGCGGGTTGTACCTGTGGGTGGTGGTGGGTTTGGGCAGTTTTATTTTATTTTATTATTATTATTTTTTTTTTTGGGTTGTGGTGGCGGGTTGTCCTAGGAGGTTTGCCCTTATCCTTTTTCCTATATTGAAGAAGCTTGATAATCTCATCAGTTATGAAGGTTAGATCCTCATCCTCATCATCATCTTCATCTTTATCTTCACTTTCATCTTCATCTTCAGAGTCCTCAATCTCTTCCTCTATACCCTTAAGAGCCAAGTTTCTACTATTTCCACCTTTTTCCATTAAACCTAATCCCATCTCATAGGTTTGAAGGTTCCCTACAAGCTCAGTCAAAGGAATTTGATCAATGTCCTTCACTTCTTCAATGACAGTGATCTTGGCATGGAATCTTTCAAGTAAGGACCTAAGGATTTTCCTAACAATTTTGGATTCTGCTATAGATTCTCCTAGGTTGAAGGTTGAATTCACAATATCCTTGACTTTAGCATAGAACTCATCAAAGGTCTCATTCTCCTCCATCCTTTTTTGTTCAAAACTACTAGTGAGTCTTTGAAGCTTCACAGTCTTCACTGCTTTGGTACCTTCATAGGTGGTCTCAAGAATGGTCCATGCTTCTTTGGCAACTTCCGTGGATGATATTTTCTTAAATTCCTCATTGGTCACCCCACAAAACAAAGCATTCAAGGCCCTACTGTTGAAATTTGCCACTATGATTGTTGCTTCATCCCAATCCACCGACGCTTCCTTTGGCTTAATCCAGCCAACTTCAATAGCTTGCCATACCTGTTCACCTAGAGCCTGCAAAAAAACTTTCATACGAACTTTCCTGTACATATAATTAGTGCCATCAAATAAAGGAGGAATCAAAAGAGATTGTCCACGATCCATGACAACATGGGTCAAGGATCACACTCAGGAAATTAATCCAATCAAAGTGTACCCGCTCTGATACCACTTATTGGGAAATTTAGACTCCGGTTGATAGAATTAACAAGTTTTAAACCCAAGTTGTTAATTAGATTTATTATGAATAAACCTTGATAAAACAAACTAACATCAATATCATGCACAGCGGAAAAATAAATAAGACAAGATATGATGACCCAGGAAAACTAATGAAACAAACTAGTTTCACAGTAAAAAACCTAGGGGGAAACCTTCCCGAAAAGCAATCCACTATAGTAAAGAGAAGTTTCAGATCTAGTACAAAACTTTTGTCCCTAGACTCTACAATCCCCGTAGATGAACTTACAGCGGAAACCTTCTACCACTTCAGAACCTCTGAACTCTTCAATATATGAACATCACCCTTTTGCACGGATCCCAGTACGTGACTAACCAAAGATGCACGGCTCCTAGTACGTGACTAACACACCAACTTGAGGAAGATGTTGGCTGCAAAGTTCTTAACTTCATCAACGATGAAGATCAAGAAGCACTTGGTTACAAAACCTTAAGGCGCAAAGACGCAATAGCTTCTTTCAGAGAGAATAAGGCACTCGGTCACTTTTTGCATGTTTTCTCCTTGTATTCTCTTATGTGACGGCCTTTAAAATAAGCTTTATATATGTCTAGGGTTATGAGAAAAGAAACCCTACACAAATTCATAAGCATGGGCTGAAAATCAAATCTGGAAATCTGAATTTCGTAATTCTCGATAGATATAGCTGTCAAGCAGCTGTCGAGACCTTGATAAGATAGAATCTGTCGAGAGCTATCGAGACTCATTAAACCTCGATAGATAGCTATCTATTGAGAGTTATCAGGAATCTATCCAACTTTAATGAACAGCCCTTCTACACTTGTTTCTTAGTCCAATCTTCATGGCTTTAATACTTGACTTGAACAACATGTTTCTTGAAGTATTAAACACATCCTAGATCTACCCAATTACAAGTAAAGTGCGTTTTATCAAAGGATTAGCCAATTACATAAAATATGTCCTTAACATGTTCCTCGTCAGTACGATGGACGACCTAGAATCCTGTGTCAAAGAAAGCACTCAATAGATAGTGGCACCGGTTTGGGGCCTGCCAAGGACCTTCCGATGCTTAAGTTAGCTTATACTCTTTGGAAATCTATAATCTGTAGAGCAATTGTGTGTTCGTGTCTTTTTACTTGTCTTTCTTGCCTTATATAGCCTTATGCTGAGTTAATACTCAGTATAACATTACATTGCAGCTGGAGGAATTAATACTCAATGATGGCCATTTAATCCCAACGCTTTCTGTTTGTAATCGACTCTTAATTCCGCATTATAGGACAAGGATAACAGTTCCATGCTATTTATTGCTTGATCATTGAATGCTGTTTGGAATTAATGCACTTACGCTTGTCCATACTCTTACTTGTCATTGTTATGGACAGTTTGCAAGTGACAGACGACCATTTATATGCTACTCGTCAGTTGCCCCCTTTATTCCTTTGTTGTCCTTTTTCTGGATGAGCGAAGGAATATGGAAAGTCCTTCTTGGGCAGATCATTTTATCCGTGCACTGAGATTCTCGTCCCATCATATTTATTATGGGGGAATATCTTCGTCAGCTGATTGCCACATTTCTTCCTCGTGTTGGCCACTCGTGTGCTCTTTCCTTGTGTTTCCCGTGCATTGATTTTGCTTCCTTTTTTAGCAAAAAACTTCTCATATTCTTCTTCTTCTTCATTATACGCTGAGCTTGAAGTCTGAAACTAAAAGAAAGCTTTTGCACCTTCTGTACGGTAATACTCCTTTTCCTCTAGATTCCATTAATGGTTGATTTTGCTTTCATTAGGCAGGAAACTCCCTCTGTTTCGTTCTTCTTTGCTAGGCTAGGAGTATTTCTTGAGTCTTCTAGTGGGCGCCGTCCCCACGTTGGTTTATTTGTACCTCTAGTCTGTCATCGAGTGGTGAGTCTACTGATAAGGATTTTGAAATTGTAGTGTCAATACCCTCGTTGTCTTCAAAACCCTTCCCTTCTTCAAAACCTTCTTCTTCTTCGTCCTCAATCCCTTTCCATGCTTTCTCTGAGTCTTTCCTTTTAGAGTAGAGACATCTGAAATCTCTCCAAAAAAGGTTCCAATTCCTTGAAGGGGTTGTTATAAGGTTACCTCGTTCTAACAAAAAAGCATGTTCCTTTGCTCATGGCGAGGTGAGTTTTTACAAAGCTACCTTTTTGTGTGGCCTTCGTTTCCTTGTTTATCCTTTTATTATGCAACTTCTTTCTACTATCAATGTTGCACTTGGCCAGCTCGTCCCTAACGCATGGAGGACGATCATTGGCTGTATGTCGATTTAGGTATCTGTCTATGATGGGGACATGATCACCTTAAATGAATTTCTTCACTTGTATCGTTTGAAGGCTTCTACCCACTATAGGTATTTTGAACTCTTGCCTTGGAATAGGGAGTCTAAAATTGTTCATAGCTTTCCTACTTCCTTTCGTGACTGGAAGTCACAATATTTTTTCATTTTTGGATCTGGATGGAAAACCATGTCTGACGACCTGTAGGGTGAGGTCCCGTGGTTGCTACGGAAATGGGAAATTCCCTTTTTTGGTGCGTCTCTCTACCTCTTCGTTAAACTAGCTGTTTTAACTTTACCGTTCCCTGTTTTTTTTCTTGCTAACTTATTTTGCAGTTTCTGATTGTCCTATATTAGAAGAGCGTTATCAAGGACGAGTTCAAGATGCCCTCTAGTTTGCCCTCACAATCGACGATTTCGACGACCTATTTGATCCTCGTCGCTTATACGAGTGTTGTCTTAGACCCGAACCTTTTGCATTTGTTTTAAAGAAGATTTCCCAGGAAGAGAAAAGTAGGTTTAACTCACCATTCTTTCTTATTTCCTCTTTCTTTATAGGATCTCATCTTTCTAACTTTCTATCTTGCAGAAATGGCTACCAGGTACAGCAAAGACAAATATGCTCGTTTGAAGAGCTTGAAGAATGAGCCTTTGTCTTAGCTTACTCCTGGATCGAAGAAACGTAAACTTGATGAAGGGAAAGACGAAACTTCTGCCCCCTTGTCTCTTTTTGGCACCCTGTCTTCTCCCACACCTTCCCTCGAGATGATGACCTTCACTCCCCCAACCATATGCTCCAAAGGGAAGGGTAAGGTTGGCAAGAGTGTCTGGGAAGACCCTGCCACAGCCCTTGGACGAGCTCACAACGTCATCATTGATGACGAGCTTAAAGGTCTCTTGTCCATTCCTTCTCATGAACTAGTCAGCCGTCACATTCATAAACTGGTGCAGGTATTTTACTCAGCTACTCTTTATTGCTCATTAAGTATTTACACCTATTAAAAGTTCTAACCCTTCCTTCATTTTTCAAGTTCTTGGCGAATCCTACGCTTGACGACGGATTACCTAAATTGTGAAGAGAAGGTAGTGGTGGCCAATTCCAAGGTTGACTCAATTGAGGCCAAAAGCTCGAAGTTGAGGAAAGATCTAATCGAGGCTATGGAACAATTGACGAAGGCCAAGGAAAAGGTGAAGGAACATAAGGACGTTCTAAAGGTTGAGAAAAAGCTCGTCATTCAAAAGGACGAAGAAGTTCAAGTTGCCCTTCTGAAGATGGATGAGGAACGTGAGAAGGTGATAGCCAAGTTTCTTGAATTTGACCGCTTCTCTGATCTTCAGTTCGTGCTATACTTCAAGGGCTTTGAGCTTCTTTTTAGGTGGATGATAAAGCACCATAGCTAAGTTGCGGATTTTGCAAACTTGGACTTTGAAGCTATTGATACCGAGATCTTCGTCGAAGAGGCCAATGAGAAGGAAGGTGAGACTGTTGCCGAAGCTACTAATGTTGTTGAAGAAGATGGTACTGTTATGGGTGATACATGTTGGAGAATCTAGTTTTGTATCTCATACAAAACACACAGCGGAAGCAACAATCACGGATCTACTTCATTCATGAAAGATAACATGTAACCTTGAATTTTCTAGAACAAAGAATAGAAAGCGTACCTTGGTGCAGTGAAATTCAAAACCAAAACTTGAGAGTTACTTGGGAACACTTTTAATCTTCACTCCAATTCCACTTGATGCCCAAGAAGTGTGGTCTCTCAATCAGTTTCCAACAAGAGAATAAGAGAGTGTCCAACACTCACATACATCATTGCATTCCTTATGTGATCTAAATGAAAACCACACGCTTAAAATTCTGTATGTTTCTCTCCTTATATATAACTGATTATCTAATTGGGCTAGCCTTTTGGGCTATTCCAATTGGGCTCTAGTATGTGGCTTGGAGTGGGACCAAAAGGGAACAAATAAGACTCTAGCTCCAATGAGCCTTGGGCTTTTCTGTCAACTTTTGACAAGTCCAAAGTTACCATTAATTATATTCAATACCACTATAAGAATATAATTGCACTCTAGGCCTTATTAATAAATTATATCCCAAGACTTTATTGTACATACAACTCCTTCATTAAAATATTCGTAGTAATACAAAGTCATGAATGTTGACTGCCACTTTGAAGATTACTACATCTTAATCCTTGAGTACCCGGTTTAATCCTTTATGTTATTTATCATATATTTATGAAATCCAATTTCATAAATATATACTTTAGTAACTCCTTACTAAAGTGGTTGGGCCCAACACTCTGAATAACCAAACCCATTAAACTTATCTCAAGGGAATATTTTATATCTTCGTTAAGAGATTATGAATTCCATCTTGAGAATATATGTTCCATCAACATTAAATGCGGCTGCCTAACATACTGAGGTTTTGACCGTAACTTATAGATCTCACTCCTGATATATCAAAGCAACCTACACCTCATGATCAGGTCCATTATTCTCTCAGGATTTAGAGTTGATGTAAATAGAAGTCATGAGATTTATTATTCATTTGACAGTTGTTAGAAGAATAATAAATCTCATAGCAGTCCAGTTCAATATGTCTTAACTCTTAAAACATATCAACATATCAACTAGAAGTCTCCACTTCCATGATCAAGACAAATCATCTTAGTTGATATGTTATAGTCTTCGCAGATGAAACGTCCAATTTCATCACCGACTACGAACTATATTTTGAGCTTACAAGGAACTTGTGATTTATATCTTCTGTGACTAAATCACATAAACCACATACAATGCATCTCAAGGACTATGATAATATCTCATTAGTTCATAAATAGTCTCATATAATTAAACAACTTATTATTTATGACATGCCAATAAATTGGATTTTAGGGCATAAACCCCAACAATCTCCTACTTGCCCTCAAAGACAATTTACCATATATCTGACACTTATCTCCCTTTAGAGCAATTCACAATCACTCTAAGGCAAGGTTTGGAAACAAGTTTCAGCCAGATTTACTGCATAAATTATCTTTTCTACTATTACATCTCACATACTCATATCTCTCTAATGAGATAATACTTACGTTTAATGTGTATCTTCACCACCTAGGATGAACACATATCTTGAAGTTCAACTTCATGAATCACAATCAAACTACAAGTCAGTATTTGTACATCTAGTAACTATCAAAACCTCACTTTTGTGGATAAGCATATAATCCCTCATTATCCTAAGATATTTGAGTATATGCTTTACTCCCACTTAATTAAGTGATCTTTGATTCTATTGATATTTGTTTACTATACCCACCGCAAAATAGATATTTAGCCTAGTATTTAGCATAGCATAAAGACTTCCTATTGATTTGATATAAGGAATCATCTTAACATGCTCTTCCTTTTATATGTCTTAGGACTATAGTCCTTTATAAAGGAACTTCAAACTTAAAAGGAAATAATCATTTCTTGAAGTATTACATGCTATACTTGGCTAGAATCGAATCTATTTAAGCAGTTTGAGATAGATGTTTGCGAAAAATAATCTGCAAGCGCACAGAATTGTAACAAGTAGTAAAGTGTTTTTAGAAAACGAATGTCGAACCCACAGAGATTAACTATGTTATTGAATACCGAAATTTACTAAATTAATTACTATTTGGAAAATCGAAAATAAAAGGGACGTTCAACTATTTAAATTAAATTAAACTATTTAATAAAAATAAATCTAGCAAAGCATAAAAATCTAAAAGTGTAAAGAAGAAAATATGATAAGAATGGATCTAGAGCGGTTGATTTCACCTAACAAATCCCACACAATTTATTATTCCTAATTATTAAATTCTAATGATCTCCCGTTGATGATTAAAAATTCCTTAAGTATTCAATATCTTCTCTCGAATAATATAAAAAATGTCTTCAACTAACAATTCCATATCTCTATGCGAATTTAATTAATTGGAGACTCATTATGTACTTTGAATTTTCTGAAAAATCACATTAATCACGGTAAAGCATCTCTACTTTCGCTCAACTAATGGTGTTTAATTGTAGAACTAAAATAACAAATCACCTCTCGGTCTCATTGTCATTCAATTGATCAATCAATAAGTCGTAAAAAGAAATATTAAGCATTATGAATAAGAATTAAACACTCAATCATGGAAATATTAAAAATAAAATAACTCAGAATATAAATTGTGTGTTCATTGCTAGACTACATCAACGCTCTAGAAAATAAAATTTAGTTCATAATAAAATTGAAAAGAAAACAAATAAAACTTATGTCTTTCATTTGAATTGGCTGATCAACATGAAGCTCTCGCCTTTGTCCTCAGATCCTCCTCTTCAGAAAGACTCCCAAAATAAATTCTTCAATGCGGCACCCCCTTTTCCTCTCAGGTTTTCTTCCCTCTCTTTTTTCCCTAAAGAGCCTTTAAATAGGTCAAGGAATCCTATTCCCGTTTGGAGAAAATCCCAGATTTTTAGGGTTCACTTAACCTACTATTTTGGCCCATTTAACTTCAGAATTCGGGCTTTTGGTAAACTACAAAGTTGTAGCCCTTTAAGTTAACTTTCCATCCCAACTTGAATCACCTCGATTAGACATCTGAGCCCAAAGTTATGCCGAAATTACTAACTGATGTGCAGGCTGGAATCCTAATCCGAATTGGACTTGGATTTGGTGCAAATTTCCTTTGATTCCTTGCTCCACTTGGACTTAAATTAAATTGGGTTGGTCTTCTCTTGAATTCATGCCTGGCTGGATGTAAGTTGATTTGATTCAATTGACCTAGCCCCACTTTGCATGTAAAGCCCTTGTATTAATCTGAAATCTTCTCATTCCTTCAAAGCACAAATGAATGGATAAATATAAATAAAAATCAAATCAAATCAAAAGAAATAAAGGAAAACTAACAAATTTAATAAGTAAGAGGATAATAAAAATCATGTAAAAATTACACTTATCAATAGACTCAACATCCTAATTTCTAAATTTTAACCAAAGTTTAATTCTTAGGATGTGACCAATCTTTCCCAAGTATTTTATATCAAACTGGACTAGACAACCAAAAACTCCATTGATGACATCAACTCTACATCATTCTAAATGATTAGAATGTCATCAACATACATTAAGAAATTTGTTATTCTATATAGCTTTTACACACATAAGGCTTTTAAATACTTGATCAAAATCAAACAATTTGATTGCTTGATCAAATATGATATTTTATGATTTAGATGCTTACTTTAGTCAATAAATGGACTAAAAGTAACTTACATACTAAACACTACTGATTCTTTGCTATGTACAAGTCTAGTTACATCATATAGATGTTTTCCTCAAGATTGCTACTAAAAGAAGCTTTCTTGATATTCATTGTCATATTTCATCCAAATGAAATATAATGAATAAGAGAATCTAGATAGAGTCAATCTTGACTATTGGTGAAAAAATCTTTTCATAGTCGAACTAATTCTTTCTGAATAAATCTTTTCGCCACTAGTCTTGACTTTGAAGGTTTGCACCTTCAGATCTATCAATCTCATTTACTTGTAGACCTATTTGAAAACAATAGGCTTAATGCCATTAGGCGCCTTTACAAGCTATAGACTTTAAATAGAATCTAATTCTATTCACATAACCTTGATTCAGTAATCCATATTCATATCATCTATTGCCTTTACGTAGGACCGAGGATAAAATTCATATTCTTATGGAATGACTTCAAAAGTTTATTCCAAAAGTATGAATTTATTTGATAATCCTCCTACTACGATATTGTACCGGTGTAATAGTTATTTACAGAATAATGTCTTGTGGTGTATCTAATACAACCATCTCATTTCTAAATGTATTTTATAGTTGTCCTACAACAAATACTAACATTTTTCTTCTAGAACAATCTACCTTTAAAAGAGCCATATTCCTCCTTTATGTATGCACTGACTTAAAGAAGTCATTGGAATTTCATTCCTTTACTAACAGGAGCCCTAGATCTTCTTATCCTCTAAATAGAATTCATAAACTGGGAGTATAATAAAATAATGGTTCTAAAAGCCCATCTTTCACCAATCTTGAATATCATTTAGATTAATAAGATCTAGACATTAGTGCCAAAACATACAATTACAAAGGATGGAAACTATCTCTTTAAAAAGTAAAACATGTAAATTTCCATCTAGAAGACAATCATGGACAATGCTTAGCTTCACCAAAACAGAAATACTTTCCTTTTGGTCATGCTTTTGAGTCTAATTTCCTTTTGGCAACTACTAGGGCAACTAAATTGTCCATCTGTTTGGTATTATAATTCTTCTTTTTACCACCCTTACCTTTCGGTTTAGGCTAAGAATTTGAATTAAATCATATTAATCCTAGCCTTAGCTTTTAGGATGTCTTCTGTTGCGTAGAACTCACTCATCAATTTAGGTAACATAAAAAGAATTTAGTTTCAAAACAATCTGAATTGATCAAATAATTCTAACAAGGACTTGTGGATTATATCCATATGAGATTAACATTTAATCTCTTCATCCAAGAATTCCAATTCATTTTAAAATTAAAACATTTTCATAAAATGATATAGAATTGAAACTCCTTAAGCCTTTCATAGCACTCAATATGATTCATACCAAACATCTCATTTAGATTTAATATAGAGTCTAAGTGTAGTTCTCATGTTGTAGGACAAATGAGATAGAAGCCAATGTAGCATATTAGCATTTCAATGGAGACTATGATCATATCATAAGCTATCTTCTATCAATGCATCATGCATAGGAAATTATGACAATGCTGAATCAAAACATATCTATGTACTTCAGCTCCTTTAAGCATCATGTCCAAAATTATTTTTTAGTTAATGTGATTCAATTAAAATAGTAGCTAGAGAACAAAATTATGACAACTTTATTTTGAGACTGAAAACATAATTACAGGGACATTATATTTTGAATCTATAACCATATAGTATGGAACCCGAAAAACATACTATACTAGGTGCAACGACAACCCAATCCATGTCTATAATTCCTTGGTAGCAAGTTTATTATAAACACATTAATTGATTGAGAACTATTCTCATTATTAGTGCTATCATGATAACTCTTATCATACACTAATAATATGCCGTATTAACTTTAGCCTCTAAGTAATAATGACATAGCTCCTTTGGGAGGTTAACATTACACTTAGTCTAGTGTACACCATTATCTAGAATCATGTGTAGCCACATTTCATCTCCCTTATAGTGTTTAAACTTGTAGTACCATGAAATAAAACACCCTCCTTTGGGATCGTGAGGCATATATGCCAAGACGAGGTGCTTGTTCACACTACTTTAAACGGGTAAGTTCAATCTTGTAGTACTATGAAGTAAACACCCTCCTTTGTGATCGCGAGGCATATACGCCAAGACGAGGTGCTTACCCACACTACTATGAACCGATAATGGAGGTCGTGAGATCCAACCCTTGTATCTCTCTCCCACTAGAAATTTTAAAACAAGTAAATTGTCATGAAATCATTGTGATCTAATCACAATTGTAACCCTACACATCAGATATGTTTAATTGTTAAATTCAATGTGATGTAACTAAGTTACGTCACAATAGCGTAACGAACATTCATGCAATCACAAAGAAGTTTAATCATGTAATCTGTGAAGTAAATACCCTCCGCTTGGAATGCAAGACTCGAAGTCAAGACAAGTTATCTATTCACATTACAATAAACTTAACAAAAGGGTTATTTCAAGCACTCCCACTCATTATTTGGGTTTTTCTTTAAATAATTGTGATCCCATCACAACTAATAACCTTGCACTTAATAAAGACTCTAATCTCATTAGAATCACTAACTAAAATGGAAATCCTAAACTATTTAGGATTCCTTAAACACTAATGAATCAAAAATTAGTTATATAGAACTCTATCCTTAATTTACTAGATAAAGTATTCTAATCTCATTAGAAACTATATAACTTTGATTAGAATTTTAATCTCATAAAAAACCTCTAATTAACATAAATTAAGGACTTTTAATCATAAAATAAATTAGGACTAAGAGTTCTATTTAACTAACATCTTTGATCTCATTAGGTCTTTTAGTTAGTCAACTTCAGAGGCATTTTCGCGAGAATCTCACGACTAAGCTCTTCTCGCAAAAATGGGTTAAAGCAAAAAAGTGAAAACACAAAATCTAGACAGAAACTTTCGCTACTGTCTTGCGGGTATCTCGCGACTTAACACTTCCCGTGAAAACGAGTTAAGCAAAAAATTGAAAACACAAAAAATTCACACAGAAACTTTTGCTACTGTCTCGCGACTATTTCGCGAGTAAAGCTTAACCGCAAAAATTTTTGTGCTTCAGTGACATTTTTCGCGAGTAGCGTCGCGGGAAGCTTACCCGTGAAAAACACCTTGTTTTCAGTTTTTCAAGTCCAGATATATACAGTTTTCAACGGTTTTCATGAATAAACAACCACCATATGAACATGATAGATAGAATTTGATATCAAAATTGAATTCCATTGATGTTATAGCCTTAAAGTTCAATTCAACTTGAATTCAAATTTAAATAACATCATAACATCAATATCAGTTTTTATCAAACCATAGTTTCAACAACCGTTTTTTGACAATTTTGCTATTTCCCATCAAAAACACCTTTTGAATTTATGAATGAAGGTTCACAGATCAAACATTAAGGTTTTCAAGATCAAAATCAAGAACCATAATAAAGCTAGAAACCTTGAAAACATAATCCTAATCTAATTAGGAATAAAATTCATAATCCTAGCATATACATGAGAGTAACAATATCATTCATAAACACAAGAGGTATTCTACATCTTTAGAATTACTAGCCATCTTTATTAAAGAAGTATCCAGGCACTTTTCAACTTGTCAAATAATTTAACAAAAGAATCCCTATTGAAAAGAATCAACCACTAAATCGTGGTCCAGGAGATTCTTATCTCGAAATAGTGCCTTGGTCCAAAACGTTAAGTTTACCCACTTCTATCATGACGGTTATTAAACAATATAGTCTATTGCCAAGGATAAACTACAATCTATATATCAGATATATAAATCACGGCATATGAATTCTAACGCTAATAACATAGAAAGCAAACTGTGCAATCTATTATAGCATTTGCTCAGTAGATTCGCTCCATGAAACTTAAAGACACTGTCTAATTATCTTGCATAGTATCTTAAGTTTCACGAATCTTGATGAAAGAAATATATAATTCATAAAACCACGATTATTAAAACATGTCTACACAAAGAACACGCTCAAGGACACAATTATGCAGAAACTATCACTGCAGAAAAATAAAACACCAAGATAACGGTTTTTCTTTCATTCTAAAACTCAATCACATGTTATACAAGCATGATATTGAAGATCGCTCTGATACCAATTGTTGGGAAATCTGGTTTTGTATCTCATACAAAACACACAGTGGAAGCAACAATCACGGATCTACTTTATTCATGAAAGATAACATGTAACCTTGAATTTTCTAGAACAAAGAATAGAAAGCGTACCTTGGTGCAGTGAAATTTAAAACCAAAACTTGAGAGTTACTTGGGAACACTTTTAATCTTCACTCCAATTCCACTTGATGCCCAAGAAGTGTGGTCTCTCAATCGGTTTCCAAGAAGAGAATAAGAGAGTGTCCAACACTCATATACATCATTGCATTCCTTATGTGATCTAAATGAAAACCACACGCTTAAAATTCTGTATGTTTCTCTCCTTATATGTAATTGATTATCTAATTGGGCTAGTCTTTGGGCTATTCTAATTGGGCTCTAGTATGTGGCTTGGAGTGGGACCAAAAGGGAACAAATAAGACTCTAGCTCCAATGGGGTTTGGGCTTTTCTGTCAACTCTTGACAAGTTTAAAGTTACCATTAATTATATTCAATACCACTATAAGAATATAATTGCACTCTAGGCCTTATTAATAAATTATATCCCAAAACTTTATTATACATACAACCCCTTCATTAAAATATTCGTAGTAATACAAAATCATGAATGTTGACTGCCACTTTGAAGATTACTACATCTTAATCCTTGAATACCTGGTTTAATCTTTTATGTTATTCATCATATATTTATGAAATCCAATTTCATAAATATATACTTTAGTAACTCCTTACTAAAGTGGTTAGGCCCAACACTTTGAATAACCAAACCCATTAAACTTATCTCAAAGGAATATTTTATATCTCCGTTAAGAGATTATGAATTTCATCTTGAGAATATATGTTCCATCAACATTAAATGCGGCTGCCCAACATACTGAGATTTTGACCGTAACTTATAGATCTCACTCCTGATATATCAAAGTAACCAATACCTTATGATCATGTCCATTATTCTCTCAGGATTTAGAGTTGATGTAAATAGAAGTCGTGAGATTTATTATTAATTTGACAGTCGTTAGGAGAATAATAAATCTCATAGCGGTCCAGTTCAATATGTCTTAACTCTTAAAATATATCAACATACCAACTAGAAGTCTCCACTTCCATGATCAAGACAAATCATCTTAGTTGATATGTTATAGTCTTCGCAGATGAAAAGTCCAATTTCATCACCGACTACGAAATATATTTTGAGTTTACAAGGAACTTGTGATTTATATCTTCTGTGACTAAATCACATAAACCACATACAATGCATCTCAGGGACTATGATAATGTCTCATTAGTTCATAAATAGTCTCATATAATTAAACAACTTAATTATTTATGACATGCCAATAAATTGAATTTTAGGGTATAAACCCCAACAATACTGTCATAGGTGGAGTCACAAACGAGGCTCGTATGGACGTGGGCCATGTTGAGGAGGTCGTCAGTGCTCCTTGATAGAAGTTTTTTTAAGTAACCTAATTTTTCTTTAACTTAAAAACAATGGGTACCTCCTGTTTTGAGGCTTTTAACTTGGAAACAATGGGCACCTCTTGTTTTGAGGCTTTTGTTTTAGAAACAATGGGTGCCTCCTGTTTTGAGGCTTTTGTTTTTAGAAACAATGCACTCGTTTAGGTATGTTATGGTTTGAACTTTGAAGTTCTCTCACTTATGGTTCATGCTCATTGTTTATAATTTTGCTTATGATTTTAACTCGTCACTTGAGTTTTCATCATTTTCTGTGATTTTAACTTGTTGTCAGAGTTATTATCATGCATATGATTTTAACTCGTCATTTGAGTTTTCATCATTATTTATGACTTTTAACTCGTTGTTTGAGTTATTACCATGCTTATGATTTTAATTCATCATTTGAGTTTTTACCATATTTTGTGATTTTAACTCGTCATTTGAGTTTTTACCATATTTTGTGATTTTAACTCGTCGTTAGAGTTATTACCACGTTTATGATTTTAACTTATCATTTGAGTTCTTATCATAATTTGTGATTTTAACTCATCGTTAGAGTTATTATCACGTTTGTGATTTAAACTCGTCATTTGAGTTTTTACCATATTTTACCACTTGAATTCTTACCACGTTTTTGATTTGAACTCATCGCTTGGTTTCGGGTACTTTCTTTTCATCTTTGAACTTAGTCTTGAAACTTTGTCAAACTTTATTGAAAAAGGGATGGCTTAAAGAGCTTTATTATTTCATGCATCCTCATATACGAGGGGATTATAAGGAAATAACTAAAAATAACTTAATCAAAATACTTGAAGGAAAAGAAATACTTATAGAAAAAACAATGAAATCTCGCTTATTGATGCGTCATCAGTCGAGGTGCTCTCACAGACAGAGCTTATTAAACCAGGGTATTTCTCATTGATAGTACTTCTTGCGATGTTCCACGTTCCAGGGACGTGGTAGTGGCTTGCCGTCCAAGTCCTTCAGGTAATAGCTTTCTCTTCTGGAGTAATGGACGACCTTATATGGACCTTCCCAAGTAGGCCCTAGCTTCTCTTGCATTAGATCTCTAGTAGCTTGTGAGACTTTTCACAACACCATGTTGTCGGGGTTAAACCTTCTAAGCTTCACTCTCTGATTGTGGTACTTTTGCATTTTTTGTTGATACCGAGCCATTCTCAGGGCTACCTTATCTTTGACTTCAGCCAAACAATCTAAGTTGAGTCTCAGCTTGTCATTGTTTGTACCTTTGTCATAATGAGCTTGCCTAAGACTAGATACTCTTACTTCGGCGGGAAAAACTGCTTCAGTGCTGAAGGCCAATTTGAATGGAGTTTCTCCTGTTGGTGTTCTTGCTGTTGTCCTGTAGGCCCATAACACCCTAGGTAACTCTTCGGACCATGCACCCTTTGCCCCCTAAGTCGTGCTTTGATGAGCTTAAGCAAAGTACGATTTGTTACTTCTGCCTGCTTATTAGCTTGTGGGTGCCCAGGTGACGAATAGTGGTTCTGTATCCCTAACTTTGCACAAAATTCCCTAAATTTTCGGTTGTCAAACTGCCGACCATTATCAGAGATGATCGCCGTAGGGATTCCAAACCTGCAGACAATGTTCTTCCAAACAAAGGTCTGTATCTTGCCTTCTGTGATTGCTGCTAGTGGATCTGCTTCGACCCATTTAGTGAAGTAATCAATGGCAATGAGCAGAAACTTCGCTTGCTTCTTCCCTCGAGGAAATGGACCAACGATGTCAATCCCCCATATGGAAAATGGCCATGGTGAGGAGATGCTCGTCAGTAATTCCCCAAGTATATGCTGCACATTTCCGAATCGCTGACACTTATCACATTTCTTGACAAGTTCAACTGTGTCTTTTTGCATAGTTGGCCAAAAGTAGCCTGCCCTAACCGTCTTTCCCACCAAAGATCGAGGTCCTGAATGGTTACCACATACGCCTTCATGTATTTCTCGCAACACATACGTTGCTTCTTCAGGAGTCAGGCATTTCAGGTATAGCATTGAGAATCCTTTCTTGTAAAGTTCACCATTCAAAATAGTGAACCTTGCTGCTCTAACTCTGACCTTCTTTGCTTCTGACGAGTCAGATGGGAGTTGGCCGTCTCTAATGTAAGACAGGATTGGGTTCATCCAGGTGTCTGGTTGTTGAACTGAAAGGGTCTACAGTTTGTCGATACTGGGGATTGTTTAGACTTCAATGAGCAATTCTGTCGTTGCTGAGGCATCTTCAGTTAACGCCAGTTTAGCGACCTCGTCAGCAACTGAGTTGTCTTCCCTTGGGATTTGCTCGAATTTGACGTCATCAAATTCGTCAATGAGTTGAATCGTCAGCTTGAGGTATTTCTTCATTCTTTCTTCCTTTGCTTTGTATTCGTTGGTTATTTGCCCAACAATCAACTTAGAATCAGTCCTCAATCTCAAATTCTTGAACCCCAGAGCTCTTGCAATTCTCAGGATAGCAAGGACTGCTTCATACTCTGCCTCGTTGTTTGTTGCTAGAAACTGGAGTTGAACCCCATACTTAAGGACATCCTTCTCAGGTGACGTCATAATGATACCGACGCCTCCGAGTCCTGCAACAGATGAGCCATTTGTGCAAATCGTCCAATACTCTGCTTCCCGATCAAGGCCTGGAATAGTGAATTTTGCAATAAAATCCGCTAAAGCTTGAGCTTTGATTGCTGTTCTTGACCTGTACTCAATATCAAATTGGCTTAGCTCAACTGCCCATTGGACCATGCGACCTGTAGTGTCTGGTTTGCTCATAGCTTTTTGGATTGATTGATCCATCATAACCATGATGGCATGGGTTTGGAAGTATGGACGAAGCTTACTCGAAGCCACAATTAATGAGAAGGCTATCTTCTCCATGCGTGGGTACTTTGCTTCAGCACCTTGGAAAGCCTGACTTATGTAATACATAGGTCGTTGTATCTTGGATTCTTCACGGATCAATGCTGAACTGACGGCTATTTGTGATACAGCTAAGTACAAAAACAGATCTTCTCCTTTTACTGACGGGCTTAGTAATGGGAACTTGGCCAGATACTCCTTGAGGTTCTAAAAGTCTGCCTCGCACTTGTCCGTCCAATGAAAAGCCTGCTTAAGAGTTTTAAAGAAGGGGAGACACTTGTCAATGGCCTTTGAGACAAACTTGTTTAGTGTTGCCACCCACCCCGTCAGCCTTTGCACCTCCTTGACTGTCTTGGGAGAAGTCATTGTTGGGTTAAAATGAATTGACCCCTTGCAATTAATTAATTAATTACCCAAGTTAATTAATTAGATCAAATTTCATGTAATAGCGTGGTAGCACAAACAAATCACCAACTAAACTAAATGCAGTGAAAATTAAATTTGACACGGTGATTTGTTTACGAATGGGGAAAACCTTCGAGGCAAAATCCCACCGGGTGAATTTAAGGTCACCACTCCCAAGAATCCACTATTATCAATCACAAGCGGTTACAAGTATAAGGAATCTTATCAAACCCTTTGGCCTATCTTGAAATACCAACCTACAGTTGAACCCTTACCCCAATACCCAATTGGACTTGTATTGTAGTGGCAATCTTTCCCTTCAATGCACGAATCCTAGTACGTGACTAACCAATGATGCACGGATCCCAGTACGTGACTAACTCCTTTGCACGAATCCCAATACGTGACTAACTCCAGCAACTTGAAGAGGTTGTTGGCTGCAAAATTCTTTAGTTCATCAACAATGAAGATTAGGAAGCTCCTTGGTCACAAAACCCTTGGCGTAAAGACGCAGTAGCTTCTTCTGAGAGAATAATGAACTAGGGCACTTTTTGCATGTGCGACGGCCTTTAAAATAAGCCTTATATATGTCTAGGGTTGTGAGAAGAGAAATCCAACACATACACATCAGCTTGGGCCAAAAATCAGATCTAGAAATTCTGATTCCGTAAGTCTCGACAGAAACAGCTTCTGTCGAGCTTCTGTCGAGCTTTAACATTAAATTTCGATAGAAAGGATTCTGTCAAGACTTCTGTCGAGCTTTAGTGAACAACTCTTTCTTCACTTGTTTCTTGGTCAGATCTTCATGACTTTAACACTTGACTTGTCTTGTTTCTTGAAGTACTAAACCCATCCTAGATCTACCCAATTACAAGTAAAGTGCATTTTGTCAAAGGATTAGCCAATTACATAAAATATGTCCTTAACAGTCATGTCAAGTATGGCTCTGATCTTCTCTGGATTCACCTCAATTCCTCGCTAAGATACCATGAAACTAAGAAATTTTCCTGATGAGACCCCAAAATGACACTTCGCAGGGTTGAGCTTCATTCTATACCTTCTCAAAGTATCGAATGTCTCTTGGAGGTCTTCAAAGTGGGTTTTGGCTTCCTTGCTTTTTACGAGTATATCGTCCACATAGACCTCCATATTCCTGCCTATTTGCTTGCTGAACATCTGGTTTATCAATCTTTGGTAGGTGGCACCTGCGTTCTTTCGTCCGAATGGCATGGCTTTATAGCAATATAGGCCTTGGCTAGTGACGAATGCAGTTTTCTCCTGATCATCTTCCTTCATTAGGATTTGTTTATAACCTGAAAAAGCATCCATAAAGGTTAGTAGTTCATGACCAGCTGTCAAATCAACGAGTTGGTCAATTCTAAGAAGGGGAAAAACTGTCTTTGGGGCATGCATTGTTTAAGTTGGTGAAATCCACACACATTCTCCATTTTTCGTTGGACTTTTTTACCATGACAACATTGGCAAGCCATTTGGGATAATAGACTTCTCGAATGAATCCAGCAGCTAAAAGCTTTTCCACCTCTTCCATAACTGCTTTATTCCGCTCTGGAGCGAATACTCGTCTCTTCTGTTGAACGGGTTTCTTTGTTGGGTCGACATTGAGATTGTGCTCTATTACTTGTCTGTCAATCCCTGGCATATCTTCATGGCTCCATGAAAAGACATCTAAGTTCTTTTTCAAAAACTTCACTAACTCGTCCTTCAAGGACCGTTGAAGCTCTTTTCCTACCTTGGAGGTTTTGGATGGGTCTCCTTCCACTAGCTCGATGTTTTCCGCTTCCTTCATGGGCTTGGGTGGTTCTTCTTCTACCATCCAAGTGTGATTTTCTCTAGACGCCAGGACTACTTGGTAACATTCCCTAGCTAAAAGTTGGTTTCTAGTGATTTCTCCTATCCCGTGGGGGGTCGGGATTTCACTTTCAAGCAGTATGTGGAAGTTGCTGCCTTAAGGTGATTAAGGGTTGGTCGTCCAAGAATCACATTATAAGACGAAGGGAAATCGAGGATCAAAAAGTCTACCATCCTTGTCACTTGAGCGGGGTAAGTTAGGCTGTAATCTACAATGAAATGATGCCCTTTGAATAAACACGGACTCCACTGAAACTGACCAGCGGGGATCCAAAGGGTCTAAGGCGTTTTGGATCCAACTTCATCTGCTGGAAAGCCATCCTGTACATTACATTTGCCGAGCTTCCATTATCCACCAGCACTCTTCGGGTGTTGAACCCTTCAATGGTTAGCATAATGACAAGGGGGTCATCATGTGGCTGCTTGATCCCCTTCACATCTCGCTCGGAGAAAACAATGTTGTCATTCCCAATACGATGATGTTTTGCTATTAGGTGTTTGATATGAACACTATTCACTTGCCTTTGGACTGCCTTTCTCAGGGACTTATATGATCCCCCAACGATCGGTCCTCCGGTGATCGTCCTTATCTCTCCAACAATCGGCTTGAGATTGTCCCGATCTTCTTTCTTATGGTCATCAGTATATTTTCTTAACAAACTTTTGAAGTTTTCCCTTCTGGAACAACTCCTCTATCTGTTCTTTCAAATCTCAGCACTCGTCAGTATAATGACCATGGTCCTTATGGAAGTGGCTGTATTTCTTTGTATCTCTCCTTTTTGAGGATGAGCTCAATGGTTCGGGCCATTTCAGTGTAGGGTCATTCTTTATCTGCATGAGAATCTTGTCCACAAGCAATAGCAAAGGAATGAAATTTAGTTTTTTCTTTGATGATATGTCTAGACCACTTTTGCTGGTCTTGGCTTCTGTGAGATTGTCTTTGCGATCCCTTTGCTTGCCTTGGGACTCAGTGTTTTCTTCCTTCTTTCGCTTGCTCGTCAGCCCCTTTACAGTCAGTGTGTCTTCCCTATTCATGTATTTTTGTGCTTTGAACAATAGATCTGTCATTGAAGTTGGAGGAGTCTTCCTTAGAGAGAAAACGAGGCCAGGATTGTTCAACCCAGCTTAGAAGGTTGTCATTATCACCTGATCATCTGCTTCATCAATTTCTAGAACTGCTTTGTTGAAATACTTCACATATTCTCTCAAGGTTTCTCCTTCCTGCTGTTTTACGGTTAGCAGATAGGAGGTGGGCCTCTTATGGCATTGACCCCCAATGAAGTGACAGATGAAGGAGTCATTCAGCTGTCAAAATTTGCAATGGACGCCTCGGGCAATTTATTGAACCACACCCTTGTTGCTCCCCTAAGGGTTACCAGGAATGTCCTGCAAATGACTTCATCTAGGGTCTGCTGGAGGCTCAGAATTGTTTTGAACGCCCCTTTATGATCTAGGGGATCCTTAGTGCCATCGTAAACTTCCAGCTGATGGTGACAAAATTTAGGAGGCAAGGGGCACTCCAAAACACTAGCAGTGAAGGGTAAGTCTGTCCTCTTGATCATGCCATCAAGGTTTATTGCTGTCTTATCCTTCATGGCGTTTTTTACTTCGTCTAACTCCTTTCTCATGTTCTTCATCATTTGATCACTACCACGAGTTGACATATGTGTTTCACTTGTTAGGAACATATGTCACTATTTTGTGTAATTGGCTTATCCTTTGACAAAACGCACTTTACTTGTATTTGGGTAGATTTAAGATGTATTTAAATACTTCAAGAAACCATGTTTCAAGATCAAGTGTTGAAACCTTCAAGTTTGTTCAAGAAAACAAGCTGAAAGTGCAAAAACATTAAAGCTTGACAGCTAGCTCGATAGCTATAATGTGTCAAGGTTTAAGTAGATGGTTCTGCCTGTATGCTCGATAGCTAGCTTGACAGATGCTTGACACCTCCTATCTGTCGAAGTTTAAGAAAACAACAATCTGATCTGTTTTTCTTGGGATCCGTGATTATGTGTTTGGACCTTCTTTTCTCCTAACCCTAAACATATAAAAGGATTGTTTTAAGGGCCGTCAAAGAGTTCACAAGTTGCACAAGCATTGAGCAAACCTTGTTCAAGCAAATTGTGACCGGAGACAAAGTTCTTGCCCTAGTTCATCTCTTTCTCTTGAAGAAGTTGTTGTGTATTTGCACCGTAGGGTTTTGTGACCAAGCATCTTCTTGATCTTCATCGTTGGGATGAATTGAAGAACTTTGCAGCCAACAACCTTCTTAGTTGGTGATTGAAGTCGCGTACTGGGATCCACGCATTGGTTAGTCACGTACTTGGGAGCCGTGCATCAAAAGGGGGATCTGTCACTACAGAATTAGTCCAATTGGGTATTGGGGTAAGGGTTCAACTGTAGGTTGGTAAGGTACTTGGGATTCCTTTACTTGTAACGGCTTGTTATAATAATAGTGGAGTTTCGAGAGTGGTGACCTGAAAATCACCCGGTGGGGTTTTTGCCGTTAGGTTTTCCCCATTCATAAACAAATCACCGTGTTATTTATTTTCCACTGCATAATTAGTTTATTGGTGATTTGTTTGTGCTACCGCGCGTTTTGCATGATAAATTGATTAATTAATAATTTGGCTAATTAATTAATTAATTTCAATCAAAAGGGGTCAATCCGTTTGTGGCCTATCAAGTGGTATCAGAGCAGGCACACTCTGATTAGGTTTTAATCTTTGCTGTGTTGATCCATTGACCCCTGTTTGTTATGGATAGAGGACAGTCGTTAATTATACCTCATTTATTTGATGGCACTACCTATGCATACTGGAAAGTACGCATGAGAGATTTCTTATAGTCTCTAGATGAGAAGGTGTGGCAAGCTGTGGTGATAGGCTGGACTAAACCTACAGAAGTGTCGGCTGATTGGGATGATGCGAAGATCAAGGCAGCGAACTTTAACAGCAGGGCATTGAATGCTTTATTCAGTGCAGTCACAAATAAGGAGTTCAAGAAGATATCCTCTATTGAAACTACTAAGGAGGCATGGACCATTCTCTAGACAACCTATGAGGGTACAAAGGCTGTCAAGGATTTAAAGTTTCAGAGGCTCACTACAAGCTTTGAAGAAATAAAAATGGAGGAGGATAAGTCATTCGATGAGTTCTATGCCAAGCTGAAGGACATAGTGAACTCTGCGTTCAATCTTGGGGAAACCATTCCTAAAACCAAGATTGTGAGAAAGGTGCTCAGATCTCTGCCTGAGAGATTCCATGCCAAGATTACGGCGATTGAAGAATCAAAGGACATTGACAAGATTCCTTTGACAGAGCTGGTTGGTAATCTACAGACTTACGAGCTAGGGTTAACAAGGATTGGTAAATCAGGCAAGAGCAAAAGCATGGCACTGAAGGCCAAGAACAATGACACATATGAGTCTTCAGACGATAAAGATTCTAAGATGAAGTCCTACATCACCAGGCAGTTCAAGAAGTTTATGAAGAACGCCAATGAAAAGGGCTTCGACAAGGACCGTAAGCAATCCAAGATAAAGTGAAGAAGGATGCAAGGGATGGCGGTCAGTACACTGTTCCCACAGGACCAAAGTGCTTTGGGTGTCAAGGTTTTGGTCACATGAAAAATGAGTGTTCTACATATCTCAAGAGCATTGGGAAGAGCAAGGCACTTGCTGCTACTTTGAGCGACACCGAGCCTGAGGATGATTTCGACAATGAGGATGACAGAATCTTGAATGCCTTCACTGCCACTGTTAATCCTACTAAAGGGATTGTTGAAGATGTGGATGAAGAAGAAGAATTGGTGGATTTTAAGTTTGAGAAGATGAATGATCAAGGTGATATCCATACAGCCTATAAGAAATTGTACAAACTATCTGAGAAGCATGAGAAACTTTATAGGCTGGCCACCAAGAAGCTCAATGATGTGGAACTTGATCGTGAAGAGCTTTCCACAAAGTTTGATAAGACTAATCAGACTATTGGAGCACTGAGATTCGAGAACAATTTCTTGGCTGAGAAGACCAAGAAGCTTAAAGCGGAGCTGTTTCAAGTTAGAGCTCAATTAGAGAGGACTTCAAGTGCAAAGCTTGATGAGATGCTCAATCTTCAGAAATCTGCTTTTGATCGAACAGGTTTAGGGTATAGTCTTTCTTCCTCTAATATTGCTTCTACTAGTTCTACTATTTTTGTTCCTCTTGCTAATAATGTTGAAATTGAGAACAATGATGTTAAAACTGTTTTAGCTAGTGAGAACTTAGACAAGAATAAATCTATCTTAGGAGCACCCCTTAAGCAAGACAAGAAGGAAGCTAAGAACCCTAGGACTAAAAAGGCTAACTCTTAAAAGCCTAAACAGAAGAAGCAGCATCTTTGTCATTATTGTGGAGTTACCGGTCATACTAGACCAAATTGCTATAAGTGGCTAGCCACTCAACAGAGTAATGGCATGATAGCATCTGGAAGCCAGAATCAGCTTCAATCCTCTCTTACTCCTCTTAGAGATCTTTTCAAAGCCCTCATGTTCCTTTTGAACTTGAACGGTTTCAATTCTCCCCCCTCACCGCCGGTTCAAGGGTTTAATCAAAGGAAAGGTTCTTCCAGGGTGTGGAAGGAAAAAGGTTCCAAGTGATTCTATCACTTTCTTCTCTCTCTTCTTGTTTTTGTTTGCATTACTTGTGTGTTTTGCTTTACTGTTTAGAGTCAGTCTAGTTTTTATGCTTTGCTTAACTTGTTTTTGTTTGGTTATTTTTTAGTTTTGCTTTGTTTTGTTTTTCATATAAAAAAAAAAAAAAAAAATTGAAAAATCAGAAAAATACAAAAACAGTGTGTTTTGTGTACATTGGTACTTGTGTACCTTGGATGGCCATTGAAACAAAATTTTCTAAACTTTGTATCTCTTGTAACTTAGATGAGCATCTCTATGCACAACTAAGCAAGTGAGCTTTGTGGCTCTTGTTTGTGATGAGTAAGATTAAGTTGTCTCTTGTACTTAACACTCGTATCATTCTTTTTTACAGGAAGGATTAGAAAATCCTAAGAGAAAGGCATAAATAACCATCTCACCACTGTTGCCCGCCAATCATGAATGACATTTGTGTGCTTCGGCATAGCAAAATTGGAATGTCAAATGCTTAACATAATTGAGTATTTCTTTTCTATCTCTTATACGCCCATGCATGATTTGCTAAAATAAAAATATGCAAAGAAAAATAAAAAGCAAAAAGATAAAAAATGCTTTAAATATGATTGCAAGCGTGTATTATAGGAGATGTGAGAGTTATAGGATGTACCTCGAAGGTGATAATCCCCATCAAACAGTTATAATTGTGTGTGAGTTAAAGTGATTTTCTCATATCTCAAATTGTCATAACACATTGACACATTTGCAATCTTGCGATGTTTTTCACACACAAAACGCAATACTCTTTGCTACTCTTGATACATATGCAGGTACAATGTGATTTGGCCATCACAAGGTTTACATGTGTTAATGTATGCTCACTAAACTGTCTTAACTTGTTTTTGAAATATAAAATCGGTTAGACTTGTTTAGTGTGTGTGTGTGTTTTTGAAGATCCATGTGCTTAAAATTTTTGTTAAGAGATGATTTTGAGAGCTTAATATGTTGTTTGGATCTTTGGTTGAGTTGCATGCTTAATTGCATTCATATCTGTGTTTTTCTCTCCTCGAAAAACTGTTTTGAAAAGCTAGCTCGACACCTCCTCGATACCTGGCTATCTGTCGAGCTTCCTTAGCTTTTTCTTATCGCAATCTCGCTAGCACCTCGACACCTGGTGGATCGATCGAGCTTATGTTCTTGTTCTTGGTGTTTCTTCCTCGACACCTTTTTGATACCTGAAGCTGTCGACGGCCATTTCCTCGATACCTTCCTTGACAGATATCTCGATACCTCTCGACACCTTCATTTGTCGAGATTTACTGAGGGCCTATATATTTGTTCTTCGCGATTCGCTCCTCATTTTTCTCGATCTCTCTCTCGATAGAAGCATCTCCTCACCTCCCAAACAATCTCATCTCACTCCAATCTTGATCCTCAAGGTTTCTTCAAGCTTTTTCAAGTTTTTCTTCACTTGGTAAGCTTCTAATTTCTTCCATATTCATGCATTTCATATTTTAAAACCTAGGTTTTGGGGTTTTTGAAAAACTTTGGGGTTTTTCAAATTTGATGAGTTATTGTTGAATTTTTGGATTGGGTTTTCACTTAAATGAGTTTAAAATCTCATGCATTGCATTACATTAGCAATATAATAGTATTGCCATGCATTTAGATGTGTACAAACTGTTTGTGTGCTGATAGGTTTGGATTGGGCTGAGCTCATGATGCAATTTCTTTTGCATGTCACATGTTCATGCATTTCCCATGCATACGTACTTCTTTTCACATATTCTTACTATTGTGAACTATTTCTGGACTTTTCTGATTGTCTCTTTCTCTCTCTCTCTATTGTTGGTTACTTTAGAAGTGTCTATGGCACCAAAACGTAAATCCGCTCCGTTCCGGAACCCTCTTCGTTCTAGGGCATCCTCTTCCTCTTCAGATTTTGCCCCCTATCTCTTCGGTTATGTGATGATGATGCCCACAAGGCATTCTTAGAGAACTTTTCTAGACGAGGTGTTCATTCGGAACGCCAAGTCATTCTGGCAAACTTTGTCGACACTGACCTTCCCGATGTCATTCACAGTCGGGAATGGGAGTCTCTTTATGCCGAGCCCATCACTTGTCCTCTCGTGCTTATTCAGGAGTTCTACTCCAACATGCACGGGATTGACTGTTTTGTCCCTCACTTTATCACTCGTGTTAGGGGTGTTAGCATTCATGTCACACCGCAGCTTGTTACAGATGTGCTTCGAGTTCCTAGGATAGCGTTTCCTGACTATCCTAGATGTGATCGTCTGCGGACTGTGTCCAAGGATGAGCTCATGGCTGCTTTCTGTGAGCGTCCCTCTGATTGGGGTGGTCGTCAGTTCACATCCTGTAAGGGCTTTTCAAAAGGTCCTAGGTTTTTGAACATGGTGATGACTTTTGTACTCCATCCACTCTCTCACTACAACTCCATCACAGAGCCTCGTGCTCGATTTTTGTTTTCTCTTTTTGAGCATCTGACTATAGATTTCCCTTCTCATTTCATTCTTTCTATTATAGATGTTTATCTAGATTCGGTGTCCCATGATAAGCTTATCTTTCTTTCTGCTATCCCTTCTCATTTCTGTTCCTTTTCTCTCTTCCGACCATTTTTCTTTCATGTGTGCCATAGACTACGCTACCGTAAAATGTAGCGAGGCGCAGTTTAGGTCGCGACAGACGGATTCAACAGCTCCTCCCTCCGGTCATGCTCCATCCAGATCTGCTCCTTCCACATTCGCTCCCTCCTCTTCTACCAGCGATGTGTCACTAGGAGATATCATGGCGCAGCTACAACACATGGATGCTCGCCTTGATACACTTTCTACGGAATTGTATCAGGTGAACGTTCGTTTCGGTCGTATTGCACGGCAACTGGCGACCATGGGTGGTTTTGCTTCTGAGGCTTCTCCTCCACCACCTCTTCCCGTGGCTTCTGATTCTGAGGATGATGATGGTGATGACGATGATGCTTCGGATGATAATGATGGAGATGCTAGCTCTACCGATGAGATGTCTACTTGACACTCTTACCCTTTGTCACTTGTGACAAAAAGGGGGAGTAGTTTTGGATATGAGAGTAGTCATTCTTAGGGGGAAAGTTAGTATAGGATCATTTTGTTAGGGGGAGTGTTGTTTCTTTTTGAGGGATGTAGTGAGGATTTTATGTATCTTTTTCTTTTCTCTTATTTAGATACATTGTTCTTGTACATTGGGTCTTGTGACCACTTTTATGACATACATTGTACTTGTTTCTCTCTATGTGTTGATGTATGTTGTTTCTTTCACATAGTTAATATTGTATATAATTTTACTACAAAATTTGACCATCTATATAATTAATAAATTTGATATTTTTTGTTGTTTTTTTTAGAAACTACTAATTTGATATCTTATAAACTTATTTACAATTGTACATTAATCTCATGTCTGTATAAATATGTTTTAAAAATTTATACATATAAACATATAATATTACATATAAATTAATCAAATCTCATACTCACTAATCTTGTTCAAGGGCACATTATTATGTTTGAGATCAACTTATTTAATAGTCGAGCTTAAACTTAATTTATTTGTTAAATAAATGAACTTAAACTAACTTATAATTTCTTTCAAACCTAGTTGAAGCTGATATTAAATAGTTCGGTTCATTTATAATCCTACTCTTATTAGAGAATTATGGGTAAATGATTGTGAATATATTTCATGATTTAGATAAATATTATAAGAGAAAAGTACGTTCTGTTTGTTTTGGCAATAATATTTTCTAGAAAATAAGTCATTTTTTAAAAAGTATTTAACAAAAAAATTATCTTATTTTCCTATGTTTGGTAGCAAGTACTAGAAACCTTAAATGAGTTATAAAAATTAAAAAAAAAAAAAAAAATCTTTTAATTTCCCTTATTTAATTTGCTGTGAGATATAATTGTTTTATAAAAAAATTTGGTGGAAAACAATCTCTGAAAATAAACCATACTTTTTTTTTTTACCAAATATATTTTTCTTTTAACTCATTTTTTCTAATGTTACCAAATACTAGTAAACATTGAAAACTATCTTTACACAACGTTTTCCATCAAAACAAACAGAGTGTTAATAGATATCCTCAAAACTTTCCTAAACATGACTCATGTTACAAATCTAAATATGTATCTTGTGTCATGCCATTTAAAAATTTAAATAACATGGTAATACTATACATTACTAGATTTAGAAAAAAAAAAAAAAAATTGTAACCGTTAAATGGACTCAACATTTTCCAAAAAAAAAAAAACTAGGACACAAAAATTAAAACTTGAACTAAATTATGAATTATCTTTAATTATTTTGTCCTAAAGGTTTGAGGCTCGTTTGATACATGTGTTTAAACACATGTTTTCAGTTTTTAAACAACATTACACGTATTTCTATACACTTTTTCATCCACACGTATTTTTAAAAATTACAAACAACAATACTAGAATAACGTTACCAAACGGCCCCTTGGTCTTCGAAATAATTGTTGCCCTAAATCATCTTAAGGCTTTGGGTTTGCTCCGTGCACGTAAAAATGCATCTCATAACACGGCCCAAGATATGTTGTTGAAATTGGAATCTTGTCTATTGTTCATAGAAACAGAAAGAGGAAACTTACCGCTGTGAGAAAGCTTTGGAGATAGAATAAAGACAAGATCTAAATATGTCAAGTCGTTTGGAACGAAGTTGGAAATATTTGTCCAAAATTTGCATCCAGTTCTATTTGCAAATAGAGAAGTATAAGCCACACAGTTACAGTTGCCCCAGCAGCTAACTTTACAATCACTGATGCCAAGATTTGTATCTGAGATATTGTAGCTCGAATCATCTTCAGACACAAAATAACCACGATTAAGTTCAACTGTGTAGCCATGTTGATGGTGGTGCCTACACAGTGGCTGGTTCCACCTTTGACATCCTCCATCAATGTTGTAGCCATCACATTTATCTGCTTGGGCTATGGGTTGCGGGTCATCACCAAGTAATTGCCCTGTTGAAGTAAACAGCCACCGCGATTCCTGGCTTCCATTTTTGCACATGAAAGAGAATGATTCTTCATTTCCATTTGATACAACATTGAAATGATACATGGATGTTACTTTTGGTGAAATATTCTCAAATTTGTTGCCTCTCAAGACCCCACTCTTCCAATAAACCACGCCGCGTCGCCGAATGATCAGTTGGTGTCCCGAATATTCAAGAGTGAAAGCCCCTGGAACTGGGTAGTCGTCAGTTAACCATGCTATGAGTGACCAATTTTGACCAGTTTTCTGGTTTACCCCTAATTTCATACCAGGCAACAACACCTTCCCTGGATAATCAAAACTTTTCCATAACACCCGCTTCTTAGATCCATTGGAGTACACTTCATTGAAGACGAAATTGCCAGAATCCAAAAAAAAAGCCACAGTGTTATTGGTAGGTTGAGGAGAAGAGGATAGCTCTATAGGATTGTCACCATGGCGCCTGATTTTCAATGATCCTGCATTGTTCTCCAGGGTGAGTAGGTCAAAGTCATTGGATGTTGAAATACCTTGTCTTGTATACCATACTAAACGCGAATCGGAAGTTCTGAAAATCGTTAAATATGTGTAGTTAGTAGTTCCAAATGCAGCAGGCCACAGGTAGAACCGCAACATGAACCTCCCATTTGGAGAATTTAGTGAACTTGAGGAATTGAGCCTATCGCCAGGTTTGAGACTATTACTAGCTGCAACACCAGGTACATGTTGAGCATGTGAATCCCACAAGGAGGATGAGAAGAAGAGCAAGAACAGAAATTTAAGGTGTACGTTGGTAGACATGATTGTCCTCTGAAACGGAATGTCTTGCAAAGTTTTTCAAGAGTTTGTGTTAGGATAGATTTTATTGTATTCAACAAGTGAATATGAGTTGAGTGATTTATGACTTCTCTCATATATTCATTTGTTTGTTGTGGTTTTGTCACAGATTGCCAAAGGGGGAGATTATTAGGACATATGTGTTTCACTTGTTAGGAACATATGTCACTATTTTGTGTAATTGGCTTATCTTTTGACAAAACACACTTTACTTGTATTCGGGTATATTTAGGATGTGTTTAAATACTTCAAGAAACCATGTTTCAAGATCAAGTGTTGAAGCCTTCAAGTCTGTTCAAGAAAACAAGCTAAAAGTGCAAAAACATTAAAACTCGACAGCTAGCTCGATAGCTATAATGTGTCGAGGTTTAAGTAGCTGGTTCTGCCCGTGCGCTCGACAGATGCTCGACACCTCCTATCTGTCGAGGTTTAAGAAAACAACAATCTGATATATTTTTCTTGGGATCCGTGATTATGTGTTTGGACTTTCTTTTCTCCTAACCCTAAACATATAAAAGGATTGTTTTAAGGGCTGTCAAAGAGTTCACAAGTTGCACAAGCATTGAGCAAACCTTGTTCAAGCATATTGTGACCGGAGACAAAGTTCTTGCCCTAGTTCATCTCTTTCTCTTGAAGAAGTTGCTGTGTATTTGCACCGTAGGGTTTTGTGACCAAGCATCTTCTTGATCTTCATCGTTGGGATGAATTGAAGAACTTTGCAGCCAACAACCTTCTTAGTTGGTGATTGAAGTCGCGTACTGAGATCCACGCGTTGGTTAGTCACGTACTTGGGAGCCGTGCATCAAAAGGGGGAACTGTCACTACAGAACAAGTCCAATTGGGTATTAGGGTAAGGGTTCAACTGTAGGTTGGTAAGGTACTTGTGATTTCTTTACTTGTAACCGCTTGTTGTGATAATAGTAGAGTTTCGAGAATGGTGACCTGAAAATCACCCGGTAGGGTTTTTGCTATTAGGTTTTTTCCATTAGTAAACAAATCACCGTATTATTTATTTTCCGCTGCATAATTAGTTTATTGGTGATTTGTTTGTGCTACCACGCGTTTTGCATGATAAATTGATTAATTAATAATTTGGCTAATTAATTAATTAATTAATTTCAATCAAAAGGAGTCAATCCGTTTGTAGCCTATCAACTTTTATCTATTTACTAGTCACAAACCCACGTGGGAGTATATGAAAATATAATTATTTTGTAATACGATATAATGTATAATTTATTTTTTAAAATTTATTGAAGATCATTTGTTCTTCTTAAAAATTGAACTATTTCTTAAACTATTTTCTATCTCTATCTCTAGTCTACTATATCATTCTACTATATGAGAAATTATAAGGTCCTTATGGTGGACAAATGATGTGGTCCACCATTCCACTAAAAAACTCCCACCTGTTTAAAATTGCTGAGTTAGAAATTTTTTTTAAACAAAAACTAATTACTGACTCAGCAATTTTAAACAAGTGGGAGTCTTTTAATAGAATGATGGACAAGTAACGTGGTCCATCAGAGGACTGTATAATTTCTCCTACTATTTTGGGTTTTTTTTTTAATTATAGAAATTTGGGCGTGTTTGATTGATATTATTCTTTTTTGAAGTGGTCTATATTCTTCAAACTTTGGTTATAATGTGTTATGTTTTCTTCTTTTTTTATTTATTTTTTTATTTTTATTTTTATGCAACTAAACTTTTTTAAGTTTCAAATTAATCAATCAAATTTCTCATTATTTTATGGAGATTACCATAATAATCAAACTTCATCATTCCCTTTGACATGAAATATTCAATTGCTACAATTGTATAATTGTAGCTATGCAGCCCAAGAAAAAGAATCCTAAATGTGTGCATTTGTATTTTCCAATCAAGTTATTTTAGACATTCAATCAAATCAATTACTTCAAAAAAAGGAAGTAGTTTTGAAGCATTTTTCTAACACATAGCAGTATCCTCCTAAACAACCTTTGGGGATGTTCTCTTGGATTTAAGATCTCAACGTGAATCTTTACTACTAAATTGTATTATCAGCAAGACTAAGACCCAAAATTAAATATTCAAGACATATTAGAATTAAAATTTAGGAAACAATAAACAAAAAATATTCCTACCAGCCTTACTTTTCACCTTCCCCAGTGAAAGAGGCTCCATCATAGTAATAAAGTTTTACTCCATATCAGTGGTGAAGCTAAGAATTTTTTCTAGGGGGCAAGCTAAACATAATATAATTCTTAAGTAAAAAAAAAAAAAAAAATCTATATTCATAATTCTTTCACTCAAAATTGTCCATATTGTCAAAATTTAGGATAAGTTTTAAGGAAATAATATCTATTTTCTTAGAATCACATTTTTTATCTTTTAGGCAGTTTAACATTTTAGAATTTCAGAATTTGAGATAAATCATAAATGATTGAATTACAATTTGCACATCTTGAATATTTTTTCTTTTAAATTATGCATAGATTGTGGATTTTTTTTCTCATAGATTATTTACACTTTAGATGATGGTGTAAACTCAGTGAGATAAAAGCAAACAATTATGCAAGCTCTACCCATAAATAAAATAAAACATTAAAGTTATATAAACAAAAATGTAAAGAAATTGGACAACCAGAAGTTTTTTTTTTTTAAGAAAAAAAGAAATTGGCAAACAGCCACAAATTAAAACACAACTGTATAGCAGTATAACACATTATTTCAAAACAAAAGCAACAAAAGCTGTAAAGCTAGGCAGTAAATCTGCTACGTAGCTTTCTGTTCATAGGTTAAACACAGAGAGAGAGAGAGAGAGAGAGAGAGAGAGAGAGAGAGATATATACCAGTGGTTCTAGCGTACTGCTAGGTGATGGAGCCCAGAACCGATGAACGGCCACGCACTCACCAGTGGTTCTGCTAACAGAATTTTTTTTTTACATTGACATATGGTAATTTGGATTTTGGAATGTCTTTGAAGGAAAATCTGGGTTTTTCCTTTGGAGGGCCCCGGGCTGGGGAAATGGGCCATCTCATAATTTTGTGTGTGTTGAAGGATGGATTCATATTGGGTGATGGTACAATGCCTTTAGAGCTTGTTTAGCTGTGTTTGGATTGAGATGGAGGAAGATAAGCGAATTTAAGGATTTCCTGGAAGAACTGTTACACCTGTTTACTTTCCAGACTTGAACATGAGAAGAAACAATTAATTCAAGCATTGGCGGCTCCACACGTAATTCAGGGTGGTCACAGAACCACCCTGACGTGCCAAAACAATTAATTATTATATATAAAATTTTAAAAAATTTATGATTTTATTATCTTTAAAAAATATTTGTGACCACCCTAAAATTTTTTAAACCCAACATAATTAAATTGTGGACGAAATTTGGCAACAAATTTGATTGTAGACTAAAATTATAACTCCACTCAATATTTTTTTTTGGATGTGAATTGTGAAAAATTCACAATTGGATTACATTTTCTTCTTATATCCTCCATACTTGCAAAATTTTAAGAAGATTAAAGATCAATAATTATGTCATCAATTATTGGCGGCTCTACATGTAGTTCAGGGTGGTCACAGGACTACCCTGACGTGCCAAAACAATTAATTATTATATATAAATTTTTAAAAATTTATGATTTTATTATCCTTAAAAAATATTTGTGACCACTCTAAAATTTTTAAAACCCAACATAATTAAATTTTGGACGAAATTTGGCAATAAATTTGATTGTAGACTAAAACTATAACTCCACTCAATATTTTTTTATTGGATGTGAATTGTGAAAAATTTACCATTGGATTACATTTTTTTCTTATATCCTCCATACTTGCAAAATTTTAAGAAGATCAAAGATCAATAATTATGTCATCAATCAAATCTTTAAATTTTGAGTTTTTGTAGTCTAAAATTACATAAAAATTTAAGTTTATAGATCAAATAATAAATAATATCCGATTGATATGAAATTTGACATGTGTTTTAAAAACATAAATAACATGCAATTCAACGGTTAGATTTTCAAAATATATAGTCACAGTAATTTGTTTAGTGAGAGTTGTAGTCTTAGGCTACAACTAAATTTGTAGCCAAACTTTGTCTTTAAATTTTGGCCCTTTTAATAATATACTAGGTCCTTACAAACAAAAAGAAAAATCCCAATAAATTTTTTATTTAAATAAATTTTTGAAAGAGATGTAACTTGCAACATTAATAATGAGAATATCATGTAAAGATTTCTAAATAAGAAAATTCCTAGAAGAAAATTGTCAAACTGTTTGTGTGTGTGGGGTTTGGCCAATATATGAAGTTTTTTTTAATTAAATTTTGGTCAATAATGACCACCCCGAAAAATATTTCTAAAGCAGCCACTGTTATCAATCAAATATTTAAATTTTGAGTTTTTGTAGTCTAAAATTACATAAAAATTTAAGTTTATAGATCAAATAATAAATAATATCTGATTGGCATGAAATTTGACATGTGTTTTAAGAACATAAAGAACATGCAATTCAACAATTAGATTTTCAAAATATATAGCCACAGTAATTTGTTTAGTGAGAGTTGTAGTCTTAGGCTACAACTAAATTTGTAGCCAAACTTTGTCTTTAAATTTTGGCCCTTTTAACAATATACTAGGTCCTTACAAACAAAAAGAAAAATTCCAATAAATTTTTTATCTAACTAAATTTTTGAAAGAGATGTAACTTGCAACATTAATAATGAGAATATCATGTAAAGATTTCAAAATAAGAAAATTCCTAGAAGAAAATTGTCAAACTGTGTGTGTGGGGTTTGGCCAATATATGAAGTTTTTTTTAATTAAATTTTGGTCAATAATGACCACCCTGAAAAATATTTCTAAAGCCGCCACTGAATTCAAGAGGGTGGCAAACGATGGGAATATGAAACAAAGTAACAGTAGAAATGTGAATTAGCAAAATAAAGACTTTATTTTTGGAAGAATGAAAAAATGGAAAATAAATTAAAAAGCTTAAAAAATGACGTGAACAATGATGTAACTCAACAATAAATGCTACATTTCAGCTTTTCATATATATATATATAGATTTATGATGATGGTCATGATGTTATGTATCCAACTCCTACAAGATGATGATATATATAAATAATACATGAGATAGTTTACTCTTTTTTTTTTTTTTTTTTTTTTTTTTTTTTTTGTATTTGATAAACAAACATTCCATATCATTAATCAGCCAAAAAAATAGAATTTACAAGCAACATGTCTCTTTCTCAAGCATCCCACACATCAGGTGGTAGGGAGTAATTATTACACTTGAGAACAGGAGAAAGGGGAGAAACAGCCTAGCTAGAGCAAGAGCTACAACATTACATTCTCTCTTTACCCAACAAAAACAACAATTAGCAAAATAAGCTTTGAGCTCCACAGCATTGGCCAGCAAGGTCTTTGCATTCTAGTGACAATTCTGAACATCCCCATTAATTGCATCAAAGCATAGCTTTGCATCTCCTTCAATCACAATATCTTGGAATTTTTCCTCCATAGCAAGATTTAGAGCCCATACAATGGCAGCTGCTTCTGCTACAATTGGTTCACACTTTGGAAGTGTCCTAGCCCAAGCCTTGACAACACCACCAGCCTCATTTCTAGCCATAACTGCTATGGAAGTACTGACCTGGGACACAGCTGCACCTACATTTAACTTAATAAATCCAGTTGGTGGTTTTTTCCAGCACAATTGTTTTTCACAATTACTGACCTTATTGCATCCTACATCCTCAATAGCTTCAGCAACTCTGACCTCCAATGAACTAATGATTTTGGCAAGATTCACCTCCTGGACATTGTTGTGAAATACCTCATTTCTCAAAAAATCATATGGCTTCTAAGGTGTGGGCTATTTTAAGTGAGATGTGGTCATTTGGATACGATTGCCTAGTAAGGAGAGTCAAGGTTTGGGGTTTTAGGACAAAGTTTATAATATCTTCAGGGATATTGATTTGAAGATTGTCAGCTCTAAGACTCCAATTACAGCCAAACCAAATAGCTCTAGATACTATGCAGTGGAAGAACAGATGCTGGGCTGTTTCATTGCTGTCCTTACAGAGAACACAATCAGTGTCAGCAATACCCAATCTGTGGTGTAGATTTTCCTTTGTAGTCAACACATTGACTCCATTTCTCCATAAGAACATTTTTAACCTCTCTTGAGCTTTTAGATCCCAAATACCCTGCCAATTTAACATGATACTTGTGCTCTGTGATTGATCTTGACACAACCTATAGGCTGATTTGATAGAGAAGCAGCCCTTATGATCCTTAGTCCACACTAAACTATCTTGCCTTGGTCTAATGGGGATTTGGATTCTTTTGATAGCTTCAATGGACTCATCATCAAATAGCTCCATTAGCCTATTCTCACATCAGGATTTGGTTAAAGGGTTGATAAGGCTTGAGACCATAATGGGAACTTGGATAATTGAGTCATCTTTAGGTCTGGGTTTGAAGTCTTCTGACCAAGGAACCCAAAGATCTAGCCAAATATTAATGGACTGTGTGAAAGCAACAATTATATAAATATATATATATATATATATATATATATTTACAGCCATGCCCCGTGTGGATTTGTAAAAGGTAACCAGTTAGGATTCAGATCCTCTAGATTTCCTAGGACACTCTACCAATAGATTTTGTTAAATTCTAACCATTCTTTTATGATTTAAGAGTCTAGATTCTGGCATGTCAGCATTTCACTAACAATACTTTTAAATTAATATAACAATATTGCAAACAAAACAATTAAGATTATTGTTAGTAGAATGCTGACATGGCAAAATCTAGACCATTAAATCATTAAAAAATGGTTTGGATTTAAGGAAATTGATAGGCCACAATCGGATTGACCCCTTGTGATTGAAATTAATTAATAAATTAGTCAAGTTATTAATTAATCAATTTATCATGCAAAATGCGTGGTAGTACAAACAAATCACCAAACAACTAAATACGCAGCGGAAAATAAAAGACACAGTGATTTGTTTACGAATGGGGAAAACCTAACGGTAAAAACCCCATCGGGTGATTTTCAGGTCACCACTCCCGAAACTCCGCTATTATCACAACAAGCAGTTACAAGTAAAGGAATCTCAAGTACCTTACCAACCTACAATTGAACCCTTACCCCAATACCCAATTGAACTTGTTCTGTAGTGACAGTTCCCCTTTTTGACGCATGGCTCCCAAGTACGTGACTAACCAATGCATGGATCCCAGTACGCGACTTTAATCACCAACTAAGAAGGTTGTTGGTTGCAAAGTTCTTCAGTTCATCCACACGATGAAGATTAAGAAGATGCTTGGTTACAAAACCTTACGGTGCAAATACACAGCAACTTCTTCAAGAGAAAGAGATGAACAAGGGCAAGAACTTTATCTCTAGTCACAATTTGCTTGAACAAGGTTTGCTCAATGCTTGTGCAACTTTTGAACTATTTGACGGCCCTTAAAACAATCATTTTATATGTTTAGGGTTAAGAGAAAAAAAGGCCCAAACACATAATCACAGATCCCAAGAAAAACAGATCAGATTGCTGTTTTCTTAAACCTCGACAGATAGGAGGTGTCGAGCATCTGTCGAGATAGCTGTCGAGCATACGGGCTGAATAGCTCCTTAAACCTCGACATATGCTAGCTGTCGAGCTTTAATGATTTTGCATTTTCAGCTTGTTTTCTTGGACAGACTTGAAGGCTTCAACACTTGATCTTGAAACATGGTTTCTTGAAGTATTTAAACACATCCTAGATTTACCCAATTACAAGTAAAGTGCGTTTTGTCAAATGATTAGCCAATTACATAAAATTATAACATATGTTCTTAACATGTGAAACACATATGTCCTAACAGAAATCTATTTGGTAAAGTACCTTACGAAATCTAGAGGATTTGAATCCTTAAAGTTTGGGGTGTTTGAATTTTATACTCAAATATTTCAAAATTTGGATTTTACCCCCTGAAGTTTAGGGATATTTGGATTTTACTCCCTAAATTTTAGAGATGTTTAGATTTTACTCCCCAAAGTTTTTGGGATGTTTGAATTTTACATCCTGAATTTAAGGAGTAAAATTTAAACACCCCAAAACTGTAGCGGATAAAATTTAAATTTTGAAACATTAAGGTGTAAAATCCAAATACCCCTAAACTTCAGAGGGTCAATCCAAATTTTGAAATTTTAGGATGTAATTTGCAATAATAATAATAATAATAATAATAATAATAATAATAATAATAATTGTGGGGACCCGAGGACCGAGGAAGGGTAGCATAATCGTAGCCTTCATTCGTTCCTCACGCAGGAGCATTTATAGCCCAAGGAGTGGGCTTGCCCGAGGAGAAGATGGGAAGAAACAGAACGTCTTCTGGAAATATAAGGGGTGAGAGGGGTGCCTTAGGGGAGAAACAAGATATTTTTGGGAGATCTCTTGTAAAGTCTCACCTACTCCTTCGCATTAAATGGCTGGCAACAGCTTTATTAGCTGCATTAATGAGGAAGTGACCTGAATAGTAGATCCACAACTAAGTGCAACCTTTTACCATAGTCACCAAACATCTAATGGGACAAGTGTCCTGATGAGGGTTAGGAGGATTGTAGATGGAGGGCTAGGATGCAAGAAGCCTAAGAATATATAAAGGAAAGGAACTTCCAAATAAAAAAGAAGGAGAAAAGGTGAAGGGAAAAAGATTAGAGCTAGAACAGTGACTGAGAGAAAGAGAACAGTGTAGTTGCACAAGAACATTGTCCTCGGGCAAATTTGTAAAGAATTATCAATATACTTAGCCATTAACTTTCACTTACTTCTTCTTTATCTGTGTCCTTGGGCAAAGCCCAACTTGTTTCATCATACTCTCTTTACAAATATCTATTGGTTTAGGCCAAGTCAGGTAGTACCAATTTCACCAATCTAGGCGGCCTTGGGCCACCAGAACCTGTGCTCTTACAATAATAATAATAATAATATCTTATTATGTTAATATTGCATCAGTATACTTGATCTTTTAGCTAGTTGGATTCAGATTTTCTAAATTTCCTAAAGTACTTTACTAAATAAATTTACTTAAATCAACCATTTTTTAATGATTTAATGGTCTAGATTTTGTCATATCAACATTCCACTAACAATAATCTTAATTGTTTTTTTTTACAATATTATTATATTATTTTAAGAGTATTGTTAGTGGAATGCTGACATGACAGAATTTAGACTTTTAAATCATAAAAGAATTGTTAGAATTTAAGAAAATCTATTGGTAGAGTGCTCTAGAAAATCTAGAGGATTTGAATTCATCCTTTAGAACTGTAATTTGCAATTTATCTTTTTTATTATTATTATTATTATCACTCCGAGGAAGAGTAGCTGCATACCTTAAATATTTTACATTGAAAAGACAGCAACTTTGTAGTTGCTGGCTAGAGAGGGGCCTCGAAAATTGAAAATTCCTTATTTGAGCTGTAAGAGGATGCAATTTGTTTTTAATAATGAGTATAAGAAATTGATGACATCTGTGTGCACTTCCCAGAAAATTCCTTATTTATTTTTTTTTAGGAGAGAGGAAATTTTTTTTTTTTGCTGAATTAGGAGAGAGGAATTTAAAATCTTTGATGTCACTTTTAAAAATATTAGAATGTGCTACCTAGTTGAGCTTTTGGCGTATAGAGAGATTTCAAACAGTAGGAAGTAAGAGAACATTTAAATTTAATCAACATGATGGTGACTTTGAATATTCACCCAAAAAAAAAAATTACTATTAAATGAATTTGATTAGTTAGACTTTATAGTTTATATAGAGAGTGAAGATCGAGAAGGCCTGTCCAAATCATTAGACTTTATAGGTTTAACATCTCTATGCGTTTTTTCTGTCGGCATTTTCAAAACAAAAAATTACAAGTCTGACAAACAGAAATTTCATCTTTTACAAGTAATAACTAAATTTCTTTGTTATGTAATCTTGCATCCCATCCCCAACCATACACCATTTTATGGGATTAAATTAAAGGAAACACAAAAAAAGAAAAAAGAAAAACAAAGGCTAGTAATAAGCAAGAACAATATCTTTTAAAGGCCATTAAAACAATCAAATTTAGCAGAACAATGAACATAATGGTGGAAGATCCCATAACTCTTCAGCAGAATCATGAACAGCTTCCATATACTCATGCACCCCATTCATTGCATATAGCGAAGCCGATATCTGTCTTTCAACTTCCATCCTTTCAAATTCCGAAATCTCCAACTCGGCTGTGTCTGTGTAAGGCAAAGTTAAATTCTTTGGCAAATCCAACGCTTCTTGAGTAAACAAAAATCGATCAAACCCAAGTCCGAAACCGCATGAAGGATCAGATTGAGAAGAACCCAACTCAAATTCCTCTCTGCAGTTGCTTAAATCTGGTTTGTATGCATCATCAAACAACCGGAAATCTTGATTGGAAAGAGAGTTAACACAGCTGCCTGTGGAAGTAGTGGAACTACTACTAGTACTAGAGGCATCAACATTAACCTGTTGTTCTATGGCTCCCTTTTTGTTTTTGAGGAGATTTCGAATCCTACAGGCGAGAGGAGAATCCAAAGACACATGGGTAATGAAGTTGATGCGAGTATTTGATCCGCGAAGAAGGCAAGCGGCTTCATCATAAGCTCGGGCAGCCTCTTCAGCGGTCTCAAATGTGCCGAGCCACATCCTTATCTTCTGTGTAGTGTCTTCAATCTCAGCTACCCATCTCCCAGAAGGCCTTTGCCTCACTCCAACAAACTTGTTTGTGTTACTAGTGCTTCTGTTCCTTACCTTGAACTTGCTATCTTTGCTGATGGGAATGCCTGCTTTTTTATGCTGCGTAGTCTTTTGTTGTTGGAACTGGATCTCCATTGCAAATTGTCCACAATAGAATAATTAAGGAGGGTTGAGATATAGGGGTGGTGATTTAAAGAAGAGATCGAGACAAAAAAAAGAAGGATCTGTTTTAGCTCTATAAGGTAGTGGAGAGCTCGTCTACATGTTCTTATTGTTTGAATGTTATGGATTGGAGGTTGGAGTTTTCTATAAGCAATTTGGTCTTTAAGAGTATCACAGACTCATTCGCAGGTGTTTGTTTCTACTTGTCATCTTATGATATTGTTATATATACACATTGTGGACAAATCATCACTTAATTAATTCAGTTAATCTTCCTCCAAAAAAAAAAAAAAAAATCAGTTAATTGATTCTTTTTTCTCTTTCTAATATACCCTTGCTTTGACTTTTATCAAATGACTAATCTACCCTCATATTTTGTTTGTATCAAAAGAGTACTGATAAAAGTAAAACAAAGTCATGAACCCCAATTCCTTCAAACTCAGACATATAATTATAGAACATATATCCTGCATTAGTCACTTTCACCTAGTAAATAGAGAAGTAACTCCAACAGAATAGAAAACTCTTTTTAAAAAAAAATTAATAATAATAATAATAATAATAATAATAATAATAATAATAGAATTTGAAAATTATAAGCTTGGTACATCATAGTTTTATTCGTATTATCAAGTGGAAACACCAATAAGTTCATATCTAGTATAGACTGAATTCAAATCTAAATATTAAATTACTTTAATAGTTGAAATAACTTGAACCCATGTAGAAAACTTAATTTCGAACATAAAAAATAGGTTTAACAAGGGATGAATTGCCAAGATCCAACATTAATAGAAAAAGAAATGAGTTTAATATTATTGAAAAGAATATGGGTGGTAACACAAATTTTACGATATAATGTTTACAAAATACATTAATTTTTAAGCACAACATAAAATTATAATTAAGAAATTTATTCATTATGGTATTGATGTAATATTAATCAAATTTATTCTCATGTAAATTTATTTTAGTAAAAATTGATATAACATGTTTTCTGTTGAATACTTAACACTGTAAGAGCAACCACATCAGCTTGTGGAAAGTTTTGCAAAATAGAAAAAGTTACACCTTTTACACATTTTGGCCAAAAAAACACCCACATCAGTGGGTGTAAAATTGTGCATTTATGCACAATTGCTACAGTAACCGTGTATATATGCACGGTTACTGTAGCATTTGCATTTAATATTTTATTAGTTTTCTCTCTCTCTTGTCTCTGCTCTCACTCTCACTCTCACCTAACTCTCTCCTTGTCTCTGCTTCATCATACCCTCCAATCGAGCCGAACAACTTCGATCTAATCGTCCTCGGCATAGGCCTACCAGAATCCGTGATCGCCGCCGCCGCCTCTGCGAACGGCAAAACCGTCCTCCACCTCGACCCCAACCCATTCTACGGCTCCAACTACACCTCCCTCTCCCTCCACGACCTCTCCTCTTTCCTCATTTCCCATTCTGCCCCTCCTCACTCTCCGCCCTCCGCCCCATCCGACGGCCACAATTTCATCCCCGCGGCTCTCACCGCCCGTCCCCTCTTCTCCCATGTCGAAATTTCCTCTTTTGCCCTTGACGTCCTCGGTGAAGAACACCTTCCGTCTTCGTCAGTGTCGACTTCGGCGAGAGCTGGAGGAGGCTCCGATCAACCTTCGCAGCCGCAGCAGAGGAGGATCAACCTTCGGATTGGGTCTGTGAGAGAGAAGCGGTGAGGAAGAGAATAATAAAAAATTGTAAAAGAATGAAAATTTTATTGAATAAATGTGTAAAATAGATAAACTGATGTGGGTGTTTTGTAAAAATGGGTGTGTAAAATAGAAAAAATAGCTTTTTTGTGCAAAATAGAAGGAAAATTTGCATCAACTGATGCAATTGCTCTAAGGACATTAAAGGTAATTTGGGAAGCACACAAGGGTGTCCTAAAAACTATGAAAGGGAAAAGAAAAAAAAAATGGTGGAAAACAAGCTAGGGTATCATATCCAAGGCCCACCCAGCGGGGTTAAGGGATGCTCACGACTGTCTTGTCTCTCCAAGTCAAACGTTTGAAGAAGAAAGTCGTGAAGGCACGAAGGGTTGCCACTTGGAGGCACCAAAACAATCCTTAGAATGAACACAAATACTAAAGTGTTTCAAAGTTCAAACATGGGCTTGAATTAAGGTAGACCCTGTTAATATTACTCACTAATTATTATAATATACTAGCCTTATTACATGCGCTCCATACATGCAATAAGACTCTTTTTTTAATTTAAATTTATCTATTGTTAATGAGGTTATAGAAAAGAATTTTTAAAAAACTATAATTTAGGATTTGAAATAGAGTAAATTGCTGAGTTTAGTGTGTGTTAATTTTTTTTTTTTTTGGTGCTAAACACCGAACAAAACTTGTTTGCTTTAATTTGCCTTATCTTATTCGTAAATTTATTAGTTTTATCTTCGTAATGTATACATTTATAATCAGGTTGCTAACGATATTTTTTAATTCTGTTTTAATTACTTAAAAAAATACAATGATCTGATAGAGTAGAGGACAGTTTAACAACTCTTCAACTTAAAATGGGTGTAAATTAATGATAGAAAAAAAGAAAAGAAAAGGCCAGTACTTACTAGTATTCTGGCCTTTTCTCTGTCCCTATGACTACTTCTTACTAGAAAAATATAATTTGTATACTGACTAACTTCTTTCTCAACCAAAAAAAATGGAGATGCTTACATTTGTAGGAGATTTGTAAGGTTTAAAATAATTTTTATGTTCTTAATAAGACTAAGACTGAGATTAGGTTATAACGAAGGTTGTCAAAATCGGGATCCTATGTAAGATCGTGGGAGGCAGGTAGAATCGTGGATCGTAGGATCGGATCGTGGATCGTAATATCTTACATTATTTGAGAAAAAACAAAAAATAAACATTGGTATGTTAAATAATCACATAAATTATAGATTCATTCATAAGAAACCAAAAATTTACATCCATTTGATGTAATTATCATACATAACTACATTTATTTGTAAGCATCATTTAAAGAGGCCAAAAACCTCAAAACATGACACTCTCTTGGGATATTATTTTTTATTTGGGTCCAATTGACACTCTATCTATTAGAATAGCAAAACTTGGTCTATTAGGATGTTATTTTTTATTTGGGTCTAACTGAACCTTTTGTCAAGTTAAAGAAGATTACAAGAAATCAGGATTGTTTGAAGTCGTCGAAATCGTACGATCCTACTGATCTTGAACGATCACAAAGATTCTTGAAAGATTCGGATCGTTTTGAGTAAATGGGATCGTAAAATCGTAGGATCGTAGGATCCAGATCAGGATTTTGACAACCATGTATGATTTTACCCATAATAGAATGTTCTGTTCTTAGGGGATATCTAATTTTTCTCCAGTGGTTACATATGCTAACTGCAAAAATAAATAAATACATGGATTTGATATTGTTTAGTAAAAACAAAAAACTATACAAACATTCCCATTAAAAAAAAAAAAAAAAAACCAACAAAGTTTGTTGTAGTAACACAATCTATTTGTCCGCTTTGGGCATGCTTTGCAACGTCCGACTCTTTGGGTGGCATGCTTAGGCAACGTCCTCACGGCTTTGTCCCCTAGCAGACATGGGAAGCTTGTCCCACATCATGTGTTGTAGTGGTACCCTCATGTCTTGAGCTCAAGCTTATAAGGCATGAGGGGGGCGCTTCTCTAGTCGATGTGGGACAAGCTTCCCATGTCTGCTAGGGGACAAATCCGTGAGGACGTTGCCTAAGCATGCCACCCAAAGGGTCGGACGTTGCAAAGCATGCCCAAAGCGGACAAATAGATTGTGTTACTACAAAAAGACGCTTTTGAGGGCAGTGCCCATCTCCAGTTATTGTCCGCTTTGGGCATGCTTGCAACGTCCGACCCTTTGGGTGGCATGCTTCGCAACGTCCGCACGGTTTTGTTGCCTCTCCGGAGAGCAAGGCATGCCTCTACCACTACAACACATGTTGTAGTGGTACCCTCATGTCCTGAGCTCAAGCTTATAAGGCATGAGGGGGGCGCTTCTTTAGTCGATGTGGGACAAGGTTCCCATGTCTGCTAGGGGACAAAGCCGTGAGGATGTTGCCTAAGCATGCCACCCAAAGGGTCGGACGTTGCAAAGCATGCCCAAAGCGGACAAATAGATTGTGTTACTACATTTGTTATACTACAACCAATTTTGATACTCATTCAACCAAAAAACATTGAGAAGTGCTACGTCCGCAACATTTTCACAACAAATTATAGATGGTAAGTTTTTATTGGTTCTAATTTAAATCTACAACTTAAACAATTTTTTTTGCTCACCCATAACAACCACTAACAACCCACCATTTAGAATTTGTTGTGAAAATGTTGTGAATATAGCATTTCTCAAAAACATTTAATTAATTTATGTAAAAGACTTTGTTATTTGAAATTGAGTAGAGTTCCAAGTACTACATGTTTTACTACATTGAGATTTCAAATTAATGTATCACTAATCATAAAAAGGTAATTCAAATATTCAGTTATGAGATGGTTGAATCCCACCAATCACATTTATTGTTACATCAGTTTGTAGGTTTTTCATTCTCAAAAAAGTTTGTATGTTTTATGTAGTAAAACTTATAGTATCTCTAGTACTTTCCCATAAAATTTACAACAAGGACAAAGTTTGCTTATAAACTTGGTTGTAGTCTAAGACTACAACTTCCATTAAAAGAAATTAACATGACTATATATTTTGAAAATTCAACTGCTGAATTTCATGTTCTTTATGTTCTTAACACACATGTCAAATTTTGTATTAGTCGGAAGTTATTTACTATTCGATCTATAAATTTATTTTTTATGTATAATTTTAGCCTAAAAGAACTTAAGATTTAAACATTTAATTGATAACATAGTTGTTGAATTTTGATATTCTGAAAATTTTGCAAGCATGAATGATACAAGAAGAAAATGTAATCCAATTGTTGATTTGTAAAAATTCACATCCAATAAAAAGATATTGAATACTGATGTAGCCATTGGCTATAACCAAATTTGAGCAAAATTTTGTCCTTATAATAATATATCACTAAATAAACCTGTAGATTTGTAATATTTAATTTGAACCATAAAACTGAATCCATCCAATTGGTGAAGGTCCTAATATTTTGTGTATAAGTCTTTTACTTTATCTTGATAATTTGGGTGATAATCTTAAAGTTTTAATTGGTAGCCCGAAATCATTGAGATTAAGGGTCCTTTTGGTTGGGTGTTTAGGGAGATTAAAAAAGTGTATTTAAAACCCAAAACTCTGCAATTATAACTCATCGTAACCTTTTTATAAATGTTTATTTTAAACTCAAAATACAAAATTTTCTAACCGCTTATACAAACGTATCCTAGTTTTAAAAAGAAGTTAATTAGATAGTAAAATTATTGTTTAATCTTTCGACTAGTAAACTGATAGTGTAGTAATATAAGATATTATGAGCAATGCATTACCATGGTAAAAATCTTCGACCTGATATTTGCATGGTAAATCTAATAAAGAACTAATTGTGGCAAATAGAGTAGTAAATGGAGAAATCACAAAATGTGAATAGTTTGCTGGACTCTGATGAGTTGATCTGTAGTCTGTAAAAGGTGAACAAACGATATTCTATTTTTTCTTGTTCAAGATATAATAGTCTATTCAGCAAAAAAAAAAGAAAAAAAAAGAAAGATAAAAGAAGAAGAAAAAAGAAGAAGAAGATACAACAGTCTATGCCTCATTTGGTAAGCTTAGGGAGCAGCTCTGAATGATTCTTAATGTTGACCTTGAAATGACATGTCACGCAAGGCCTACTCCTTCACAGAAATCTAAATGTTTCTTTCCAACCTTAGCTCCTTTCTACTTGTCTGTTTATGTGTTAAATTTGTATTAAATACTCATACACCAAGTCTTATCAGCAGCAGTGGCGGCTTGAGGCCATGGCATAAGGCCCCTCAATAAGAATGCCCCCATATTTTTATTTGTAGAGTTTTTTTCTATTTTTCTATTTTTTTTGAATGTTTATTAGAAAGTATCAATTTGGATATTAAAAAAATAATATAAAAATTAATTGAATCTTATGATGCCCCAATTTGATTGATTGTGTGATGTGTGTGGGTGTGTGATGAGTCTCACATCGAGTATTTACTAGGTAGATCTGAGCTTTATTAACAACTATAAGGAGCCTTAATTGTGACTAGTCCTTTTGAGGTATAGTGCAGATGTGTCTAGCATTTTTCCTTGGGTCGTTACAATATAGTATCAAAGCCGGCCCGGTAACCCTGTGTGGGCTCGGAGACACTACCCCACAAAGTGGGCATAAATGTGTTATTAGAAATATAAAAAAATATAATAGAAAATTTAGATTAAAATCTCACAAAATAAATAAAAAATTCATAAAATTTATTTAGAATATAATGAATTAATAAAAAAGAAAGTTAACAATGAAAGTAATTGTAATGATATAAAATATGTAAAATAATAATATATATATATATTTAAAAAAAAAAAAAAAAAACTAGATGTTTTTCAAACATATATATTGCTCATATAGTTTTATAGGATTGGGTTTAAGTTACACTAGATGTAACTTTGAGCAATATTAAACTATTCAATATAATTGGATGAAAATTTTGACAAATCCACTGTTGGATTATATTATCTTCATATATTCTTCTAGCTTGCAAAATTATAAAGTGATAAAAAATTAATAGCTATGTCATCAATCAATTGATTAAATTTAAGTTTTTGTATTTTAAAATAATGCATAAAAGATGAGTTTATGGATCAAATAGTAAATAACATCTGATTGACATGAAAATTTGCATGCATGTTAAGAACATATAAAACATGTAATCCAATGATAAGATTTTCAAAATATGAATTTAATAACATGTTATTAAGTGGTAAGATTGCCTAAAGTTACATTAGGTATAACTTAAACCCAACTCATATAATTTGATCAAATAAAAATTTTAAAATTTTTATTCTGCGAAATTGAAAACTACACCTTAAAGTTTGGGGGTGTTTGAATTTTACATGCTGAAGTATTATAATTTGGATTTTACTCCCTAAGGGCCTGATTGATAGGAGGAATTTTGTTTTTGTTTTCAAAATAGTATAAAATTTTTTTCAAAAAATTGAACTTGAAACTAGTTTTCAGATAATAATTTTTATATTTTTCGTGTTTGGCTCCCACTTTTAAGAACAATTTTCAAAATACTAAGAAAAAAAATAATTGTTTGGGAGACTATTTCTATTTTGAGATTTTTAATAAATAAAAAAATTTACAAAAAGTAACATGTAGAATCTGTAGAATATATATATATTTTTTTTGTAGATAATGATAAGGAAATAGAACTCATCATTTTTTTTTTTTAATAATATGTTTCAAATTTGAAGTGTGAGAATTCTTTTTGTGATAAAGATAAACTCCTTAATTTAAGAGATAAAAGAGTTTGGACAAATATGTGGAGTCCACTGTTTTCAATTTATTTACAATTATGTCATTAAAAACATTTTCTGTATCCTGAAAACACCCCTTAGCCGTTTTCAAAATCCTGTTTTAAATCAGGAAAATAGGATACAGTTTTTTGAAAATTATATTTAGAAAATATTAGCCAAACAATAAATTCAAGTATGGGACCCACCATTTTATGAATTGCAAAACAAAAACTATATTTAAATACTCTTACCAAACAGCCCCTAAAGTTCTATTTCATTTGTATCAACAACCATTTCATCTATATTTTTTATTAAGTGCTACATAAACTTGTCACTTGTGTTTTGTTTGTCCAATAAAATGATGTCACATTATTTTTGTAGCCTAAAAAACAAAAAAAAAAAAAACAAAAAAAACATAACATAATAAAAATAGCGTGGCATTATTTTATTAGATAAACTAAACACGCATGGTAAACTTATGTAGCACTTACGAAAAATATGGACAGAGGTCTATTTTATGGAACAGAAGGAATGCTCTGGTAGTTTGTGCCGTAAATAGACCTGCTCCAATGTCAGGTGTGTAGTGCAATGCAGAGTAGCTTCAATGATAGATGTGGCATTGTTGTCCGATTCAAATATGCTTCACCATGGTGCCCTGCCATTTGCCATGAAACAACTTTGGACTCTTTGCACCGCCGGTGAACAATGAACTTTACACATAATCATGGTTTTGAAAACCGAGTTGAACTGACCGGTTTAACTGGTTAATTAGGAATCGACCACTAGTCCAATTTTTAAAACCAACAAAACTAAAGATTTCAATTTTTTTGTGAACCTCTTGAACAATGGTCAAATTGCTCGGTTTGTAAAACTGGACACAGGCTTGACAGTCTTCCAAAAAAATCCGAAAAACATTGGCCAAGAGGCCAAGATCTCTCACATCAAATCTTCCACAAAAAAAGGGTAAAACTACATTATTAGTCCTTGAAGTTTATCTTATGAGCGCAATTAGTTCCTCAAGTTACAAATGAGTGTTATTCGTCCATTGAGTTTTAAAAATGAGCCATATTTCTGTTAACTATGGTTAGTGATATTACTTATGTGGCTAACGGAATAATGACCTGTCATTTTTGTTAGGTTATAGACCCTTAGAAAACATAGTTTGTTTAACATAATTTATTAGCCAAGTTCTTACTTAGGTTAGATCTAGGTTAAACATTCATCACAAACAACATGCACAGCGAAAAACTAAATAACAAAAGATGTGATGACTCAGGAAAACTAATAAAACAACTCATTTCAAGGTAAAAAAACCTGGGGGAAACAATCCCAAGAGAACTATCCATTATATCAAGTTGAGATTTACAATTAAGAATACCAATTCGTAGTAAATCTATACAGTTACCAAACTGGGCCCTAAACTCCACAGACTTCCTTGTTCTGGATTTGTTCTCACATATACGAACCACCTGTTCATGCTTTAGATCTCCCACATAGACCTCAAGTCTATGACTCTAAGACCACCTTTGAAGGTTTAGATCTCTAGCACATTTGATGACTAGAAAGCAGCAACTTCAGATCTACCGATTCTAATGGTATGTAGATTGATTTTCGGTAGTGACTTTGAAAGTAGAAGGCACAAAGCCTTTTAAATCTCAAAAAAGAAGCTATAAAGTCATAACAAAACTTGGCTTATGGTTTCCTTTAAATACTATGTGAATTAAATTTGAAACCCTAATCACTTAATGGGCTTAATGAGCTAATGGACTTAATTAAAATTTTGCAGATTCGTGTCTTGATCGATCAAGCTTTCTTCTCGATCAGTCGAGCTTGGCAAGTTTTGTTTTCTTGAACCCGCAACTTCCATGTTCTTGTATTCTAACTTGCAATACCTTGAGTGACGAGTAGCATACAAATGATCGTCCATCATTCATAAATCGTCACTAATAGTGACGAGTAAGGGTATGGACGAGCGTGCATGCATTAACTCCGGGAAGTAATTAATGATTGAGTAATGAATAGCACAAAACCATTACCTTCATCCAATGATGCAGAATTAAGGATCGGTTATGAAGTAGAAAACGTTAGAGTTAAATTGCCATCATTAAGTATTGATTATCCAGCTGCAACATAACGGTCTGCTGAATATTAACTCAGCCTAAGGCTATATAAAGCCAGGAAAAACAGGTAAAAGGACACGAACACACACAGCTATACAAATTACAGTTTTTCCAGAAAGAGAATAAGCTAACTTAAGCATCGGAGGGTCCTTCACACCGATGCCCTTATCCACTGAGTGCTTTCTGTGACACAGGTTTTATAGGTCGTCCATCAACTAACGAGGAACATACTGGTGAGGCAAATTCCTATTTCATCAATTTGGCGTCGTCTGTGGGAAACGAATGAGTTGCAATTCTCTTAGGCAAGTCATCATCGTATCTATACCATCAAAGTTCCTCAAGACACATGGACACTTCCACTTCATCACCTCCTATGGATCCAATCGTGATGGCCCAACAGATCCAAGCACTCACTGCTAATGTTCAAGAGTTGATGAAACAGAATGAAGAATTGAAATGGAGAGCGTGCCTTGAAACTCCGACCAGGTTGCAGTATCGACGTAACCGCAATGACAACGATGAAGAGGATCATAGTCCAGAGAATAGCAAATCAGAGCATACTTCGCAGTCAACTCGTGGTAGTGATCAAATGATGAAAATGAGGAAGGAGTTGGATAAGGTCAAGAACGCCATGAAAGGGAAAATAGTAATAAATCTGGATGGCATGATCAAGAGGACTGACTCACCCTTCACAACTAGCGTTCTGGAGTGCCCCTTGCCTCCCAAGTTCCGTCTTCCTCAATTGGAAGTCTATGATGGTACTAAAGACCCTCTGGACCATATAGGAGCATTCAAAACGCTTCTGAACCTCCAACAGACCCTAGATAAAGTTATTTACAGGACATTCCCAGCAACCCTTAGGGGAGCAGCACGGGTATGGTTCAGTAAACTGCCCGCAACATCCATTGCAAACTTTGACCAGCTAAGTGACTCCTTTATCTGTCACTTCATTGGAGGACAACGCCATAAGAGGCCTACTTCCTACCTGCTAATTGTGAAACAGCAGGAAGGAGAGACCTTAAGGGAATATGTGAAGCAATTCAACAAAGCAATACTAGAAATTGATGAGGCTGACGAGTAGGTGATAATGACGACCTTCCAGGCTGGGCTAAACAACCTTGACCTCGTTTTCTCCCTAGGGAAAACTCCTCCAACCTCGATGGCGAATCTGCTGTTTAAAGCGCAAAAATACATGAATGGGAAAGACGCGCTAACGGCAAAGGGATTGACGGGTAAAAGAAAGAAGGATGAAGCCGCAGAGTCCCAAAGTAAGAAAAATGAGCACAAAGATAGTCATGTAGAAGCTAAGACTAGTAAAAATGGCTTGGAGGCGTCATCAAAAAAGAAGTTAAACTTCACCTCTTTGGTCATGCTTGTAGACAAGATCCTTATGTAGATAAAGGACGACCCTGCCTTGAAATAGCCTAAGCCATTAAGCTCGTCCTCGAAGTGAAGAGACCCAAAGAAGTACTGCCGCTTCCTTAAAGACCATGGACATTATACAGATGAGTGTCGAGAATTGAAGGAGCAGATAGAGGAGCTGATCTAGCGGGGAAAACTCCAGAAGTTTTTTAAGAAAGACTATCAAGTTCGTTAACGGATAGAGGAGAAACCCACTGACGACCAAACAGAGGAAGATCGCGACAACCTTAAACCCATCGTGGGAGAGATAAGGAGGATCACTGGGGGGCCAATTGTTGAAGGATCATACAAGTCCCTGAGAAGGGCAGTTCAGAGGCAGGCGAACAGCGTCCACATCAATCACCCAATGGTAAAACATTGTCACATTCGGAATGCCGACATTGTCTTCTCCGAGCAAGATGTGAAGGGGATCAAGCAACCCCATGATGATCCCCTAGTCATTATGATAACCATTGAAGGGTTCAATACCCGAAAGGTGTTGGTGGATAATGGAAGCTCAGCAAATGTAATGCGCATGACGGCTTTCTAGCAGATGAAGTTGGATCCAAAGAGCCTCAAGCCTTTTGGATCTCCGTTAGTCAGCTTCAGCGGAGATCGCGTTTATCCGAAAGGCATAATTTCACTACAGATTATAGCAGGAATCTACCCTGCTCAAGTGACGAGGATGATAGATTTCTTGATCGTCAACTGCCCTTCATCTTACAATGTGATTCTTGGGTGACCAACCCTTAATCGCCTTAAAGCAGTAACTTCCATATACTGCCTGAAAGTGAAATTCCCGAACCCCCCATGAAACTGGAAAAATCGTTGAGGACCAACTTTTGGCTCGAGAATGTTACCAGGTAGTCCTGGCGTCTAGGGAAAATCACACTTGGATGGTAGAAGAAGAACCACCCAAACCTATGGAAGAGGTAGAAAATGTAGTGCTAGTAGAAGGAGACCCGTCCAAAACCACTAAGGTAGGAAAGGAGCTTCAACAGACTTTGAAGGATGAATTGGTGAAGTTCTTGAAAATGAACTTAGATGTCTTTGCATGGAGCCATGAGGACATGCCAGAAATCGACAGACGAGTGATAGAGCATAGTCTCAACGTCGATCCAACAAAGAAGCCCGTTCAACAGAAGAGACGAGTGTTTGCCCCAAAGCGAAACAAAGCAATCACGAAAGAGGTGGAAAAACTCTTAATTGTTGGATTCATTAGAGAAGTCTACTATCCAAAATGACTTGCAAACGTGGTTATGGTAAAAAATTCCAATGGAAAATGGAGAATGTGTGTGGACTTCATTGATTTGAACAATGCATGTCCCAAAGACAGTTTTCCCCTTCCTAGAATCGACCAGCTTGTTGATTCAATGGCTGGCCATGAACTACTAACCTTCATGGATGCTTTTTTAGGTTATAACCAAATCCTAATGAAGGAAGAAAATCAGGAGAAAACTGCATTTGTCACTAGCCAGGGCTTATATTGCTACAAAGTAATGCCATTTGGACTGAAGAACGCAAGAGCCACTTATCAAAGGTTGGTGAATCAGATGTTCAGCAAGCAAATATGAAGGAATATGGAGGTTTATGTGGACGATATGCTTGTAAAAAGCAGGGAAGCTAAAACCCATCTTGCAAACCATCAAATGGCGTTTGAAACTTTGAGAAGGTATAAGATGAAGCTCAACCCTGCGAAATGCCTCTTTGGGGTTTCATCAGAAAAATTCCTAGGCTTCATGGTGTCTTAGCAAGGAATTGAGGTGAACCCAGAGAAGGTCAAAGCCATACTCGACATGGCTTCCCCCAAGACAGTAAAGGAGGTACAAGGACTGACGGGGCGAGTAGCAGCATTAAACAGGTTTGTCTCAAAGGCCACTAACAAGTGTCTTCCCTTCTTTAAAGTTCTTAAGCAGGCTTTTCAATGGACGAACGAGTGTGAGGCAGCCTTTCAGAGCCTCAAGGAGTATCTGGCCAAACCTTCATTGCTAAGCCCATCAGTCGAAGGAGAAGATTTGTTTTTATACTTGGTTGTATCACCAACGGCTGCCAGTTCTGCTCTGAACTACGAGGAATCCAAGATACAAAGGCTAGTGTATTACACTAGTTAGGCTTTTCAGGGTGCCGAAGCAAAGTATCCACATATGGAGAAGATAGCCTTCTCATTAATCGTGGCTCCAAGGAAGCTTCGTCCATACTTCCAGGCTCATACCATTATAGTTATGATAGACCAGCCAATCCGAAAAGCAATGAGCAAGCTAGATGCTGCAGGTCATATGATTTAGTGGCAGTTGAGCTAAGCTAGTTTGACATTGAGTACAGGCCAAGAACAGCAATCAAAGTGCAAGATCTAGCAGATTTCATTGCGGAATTCACTCTTCTAAACTCTGATCAGGAAGCAAAGTATTGGATAGCTTGCTCAGATGGCTCGTCTCTAACAGGACTCGGAGGTGTCGGTGTTATAATTACATCGCCAGAGAATGACGTCCTTAAATATAGGGTTCAACTCCAGTTTCCAGCAACGAACAATGAGGCGGAGTATGAAGTAGTCCTCGCCAGCTTAAGGGTTGCAAGAGCCTTGGGAGCCAAGAATTTGAGGTTCAGGTTTGATTCCAAGCTGATTGTTAGGCAAATAACCAACGAATATGAAGCAAAGGAGGAAAGAATGAAGAAATACCTACAGCTGACGAGCCAGCTCATTGATGAGTTTGATGACGTCAAACTTGAGCTAATCCCAAGGGAAGAAAACTCAGCCTCTGACGAGGTAGCCAGACTAGCCTCAACCGAAGATGCTCCAGCAACAGTAGGTTTGCTCATAAAAGTTCAGACAATCCCTAGTATTGACGGACTGCAGACCCTTGCAATTCAAAAACCAAGCAATTGGATGGAACCAATCACATCCTACATTAAAGACGGCTAACTCCCATCTGACTCATCAGAGGCAAAGAAAGTCAAAGTCCGAGCAGCAAGGTTTAATATTTTGAATGGAGAACTCTACAAAAGAGGATTCTTAATTCCATACCTGAAATGCTTGACCCTTGCCGAAGCGACGTACGTGCTAAGAGAAATACACGAGGGTGTCTATGGTAACCATTCTGGACCATGATCTCGGGTGGGAAAGACAATTAGGGCAAGCTACTTTTGGCCAACTATGAAGAAGGATGCAGTTGAACTTATGAAGAAATGTTATAAATGTCAGCGGTTTGGCAATGTGCAGCACATACCTGGGGAGTTACTGATGAGCATCTCTTCACCTTGGCCATTCTCTACATGGGGAATCGACATTGTTGGCCCACTCCCTTTGGGAAAAAGGCAAGTGAAGTTCCTACTCATAGCCATTGACTACTTCACCATATGGGTCGAAGCAGAACCATTAGCAACAATCATTGAAGACAAGATACATACCTTTGTTTGGAAGAACATCATCTGTAGCTTTAGGATCCCTAGGACAATCATATTTGATAATGGTCGTCAATTTGATAGTCGAAAATTCAAGGAGTTTTGCGCAGAGCTAGGAATACAAAATCACTACTCGTCACCTGGGCATCCACAAGCTAATGGGCAGACAGAAGTAACAAATCGTACTTTGCTTAAACACATCAAAGCACGACTTGAGGGGGCAAAGGGTGCATGGCCTGAAGAGTTTCCTGGGGTATTATTGGCTTACAGGACAACAGCGAGAACACCAACAGGAGAAACTTCATTCAAGTTAGCCTTCAACACTGAAGCAGTCATTCCAGTCGAGATAGGAGTCTCCAGTTTTAGGCAAGCTCATTACGACGAAGGTACAAACAATGACGAACTAAAACTCAGCTTGGATTGTTTGGTTGAAATCAGGGATGAAGCAGCCTTGAGAATGGCTAGGTACCAACAAAAACTGTAGAAGTATTATAATTAGAGGGTAAAACTCAGAAGTTTAACCCTGAAAATATGGTGTTGCAAAAAGTCTCCCAAGCTACTAGGGATCCAGCTCAAGGGAAGTTGGGGCCCATTTGGGAAGGCCCATACAAGGTCGTCTGTTACTCCAGATGAGGAAGCTATTACTTGAAGGATTAAGGCAATGCACTTCCTCGTCCTTGGAACGTGGAGCATCTCAAGAAATACTATCAGTAAAAGTTGCTACCTGGTCTAATAAGCTCTATTTGAAAGAGCACATCGCCTGAGAACACATCAGATAAGCGAGATTTAATTGTTTTTTCTAAGTATTTCTTTTCTTTCAAGTATTTTTTTAAAGCTATTTTCAGTTTGCTTTTTTCCTTGTAATTCCCTCGTATATGAGGAATACATGATATAATAAGGCTTGTTCAGCCATCCTTTCTCAATAAAGTTTGACAAAATGTCAATGATGAAAAGGAAGTAACTAAAATCTAGCAATAAGTTCAAATCACAAACGAAAGTGACAAAAAGCTCAAGCGAAGAGTGAAAATCATATATGTGGTAAAACTTACAAGATAAGTTTAAATCACAAGTTAAAATCGTAAATGTCGTAAAAACTTACAAGATAAGTTTAAATCACAAGCTAAAATCGTAAATGTGGTAAAAACTTACAAGATAAGTTTAAATCACGAGCTAAAATCGTAAATGTTTTTAAATCATGAGTTAAAATCGTAAATGTGGTAAAAACTTACAAGATAAGTTTAAATCACGAGCTAAAATCATAAAAGTGGTAAAAACTCACAAGATGAGTTAAAATCACAGCAGATGGTAAAAACTCCAAATGACGAGTCAAAAACCATAGACGTGGTAATGACTCTAACAATGAGTTGAAATCACAGAATATGGTGAAAACTCAAAAGACGAGTTGAATCATTAAGCAAGATAATAAAAGAGCAAGCATGAATCATAAGAACTTCAAAGTTCTAAATGCATAGTTTCTAAAATAAAAGCCTCAAAACAAGAGGCACCCATTGTTTCTAAATTTAAAGCCTCAAAACAGGAGGCATCCATTGTCTTTAAAATGGAACCAAAAAAAAAGAAAAAAGAAAAAAAAGAGAGAGAGAAAATAAAGTCTTTTCTGCTTTAAGGAGCGTTGACGGTCTCCTCCATACGGTCTGCCTCTGTCTGAGCCTCGTCATTAGCTCCTCCTGTAACAGCACCCTCTTCCTCAAAAATTTTGGTAGTTTCAGCAATGGTTTCACCCTCTCTCTCATTGGCCTCATCAGCAAGGATCTCAGTGTCAACAGCTTCAAAGTCCAGGTTTGCGAAGTTAGCTACATGTCAGAGAAGCGATCAGACTGCAAGAACCTGGCAATTGCTTTCTCACGCTCCTCGTCCGTTCTCAGGAGAACAGCTTGGACTTCCTTGTCTTTCTGAATAACGAGATTTTTCTCGACTTTCAGTGCTTCCTTCAGTTCTTTTCACCTTCTCCTAGGCCTTGTTAAACTGGTCCATAGCTTCAATCAAATCTTTCCTTAATCTTGAACTTTCGGCCTCAACAGAATCAACCTTGGAGTTGGCCACCACTACCTTCTTTTCGCCGCTCAGGTAGTCTGTAGTTAAACGAAGAGACTCACCAAGAACCTAAAGAGATGAAAGGATCAGTGATTTTGAACATATATTACCACTTGATGAGTGATGAAGAAACATTGAATGAAATACCTGTACTAGTTTGTGAATGTGACGGCTGACCAATTCGTGAGAGGGGATAGACAAGAGACCCCTAAGCTCATCTTCAGTGACGACATTATGAGCTCGTCCTAGGACAATAGTAGGGTTGTCCCAAACACTTTTTCCAATCTTGGCCTTCCCTTTAGAACACGTGGTTAGAGGACTGAAGGTCATCATCTCAAGGGAAGGTGTGGGAGAAGAATGAGTACCAAAAAGTGACTTAAGGACAAGAGTCTCGTCCTTCCCTTCATCCAGCTTGTGTTTCTTTGACCCAGGGTAATGTGAGATAGGGATTCATTCTTCAAGCTCTTAACACGAGCATACTTGCCTTTTCTGTACCTAGTGGCCATAAAGAAGGTTAGAAGGGTGAAAATCTATGAGGAAAGACAAGAAAGAACGAAGGATTAAAAACCTACTATTCTCATCCTGGGCAATTTTCTTCAAAACGTACGCAGAAGGCTCGGGTCCAAGACAACACTCGTACAAGTGACAAGGATCAACCAGCTCGTCGAAATTGTCAACTATGAGAGCAAACTCAAGGGCAGCCTTAATTCGTCCTTGGTAGTGTTCCTCCAGTAAAGGACAATCAGTAACTACAAAAAAGGGGGGCAAAGCGGAGATCAGAAAAACAGTAAAACTGAAAACAATTTGTTTAATTAAGAAGAAAAGAGAGACGCACCAAGAGAAGGGACTTCCCATTTTCGTAGCAACCACGGGACCTCACCCCACAGGTCGTCAGACATGGTTTCCCATCCAGATCTGGAAATAAAGAAATAACGTGACTTCCAGTCACAAAAAGAAGTAGGGAAGCTACGAATGATTCTAGACTCCCTATTCCAAGGCAGAAGTTCAAAATACCCATAATGGGTAAAAGGTTTCAAACAGTACAAATAAAGAAACTCATTTAGTGTAATCATGTCCCCATCATGGACAGAAGCCCAGATCGACATACAACCAATGATCGTCCTCCATGCATTAGGGATGAGCTGGCTAGGCGCAACATTCAAAACAGAAAGGAGTTGCATAATAAAGGGATGAATTGGAAAATGAAGGCCACATGAAAAAGTAGCTTTGTAAAAACTCACCTCATTATGAGCAAAGGTGCATGCTTTCTCATTAGGACAAGGTAATCTTATAGATACCCCCTTAAGGAATTGAAACCTCTTGCAGATAGATTTCAAATGCCTCGTCTCTAAAAGGCAAGACTCGAAGAGAGCATGAAAGGGGATTGAAGACGAATGAATTTTTAATTAAGAGGAAGGTTTTGAAGACGATGAAGTCATCTCTAGGTGATGGGCGATTAGAGAACGATGAAGCAATGGGTAAAGACCGATCAAAACAAGCCTAAAAGCCCTACAGTTTCGAGGAACAAATAAACCTACTTGGGGACGATGTCCGCCAGAAGACTCAAGAAACACTCCTAACCTAGCAAAGAAGAACAAAATAGAGGGAGTCTCCTTCCTAATAAAGTCAAAATCAACCATTAAGAGAGAAAATGGAGTCTTCCCGTGCAGAAAATACAGGAACTCTCCTTTAGTTTCAGACTCCAAGCTTAGTGTATAACGAAGAAGAAGAAAAGGAATATGAGAAGGCTTTTTTGATAAAAAAGGAAATGAATTCAATGCGCGGGAAACTCAAGGAAAACTTACACGTGTGGCCAACACAATCACAGGACGTGGCAATCAGCTGATGAAAATATCGCCCCATAATAAATATGATAGGACGAGGATCTCGGGGCATGTACAAAGTGATCCGCCCAAAACGGACTTTCCATATTCCTTAGCTCGTCGTCATGATAGATGACAAAGAAATAAAGGGGGCAACTGACGAGTAGCATACAAATGATTGTCCATCATTCACAAATCGTCACTAATAGTGACGAATAAGGGTATGGACGAACGTGCATGCATTAACTTCGGGCATTAATTAATGATTGAGTAATGAATAGCACAAAACCATTACCTTCATCCAATAATGCAGAATTAAGGATCGGTTATGAAGCAGAAAACGTTAGAGTTAAATTGCCATCATTAAGCATTGATTATACAACTGCAACATAACGGTCTGCTGAATATTAACTCAGCCTAAGGCTATATAAAGCCAGGAAAAACAGGTAAAAGGACACGAACACACACAACTATACAAATTACAGCTTTTCCAGAAAGAGAATAAGCTAACTTAAGCATCGGAGGGTCCTTGGCAGGCCTCACACCGGTGCCCTTATCCACTGAGTGCTTTCTGTGACACAGGTTTTACAGGTCGTTCATCAACTGATGAGGAACATACTGATGAGGCAAATTCCTGTTTCATCATTGAGTATTGTCTAATATACCCTATAGAATCTAAAATCTATATCTAGACAAGTGTGTGCTCATAGTTTGCCAATTGTTCTAAAATTTTAGAACCTAACAATTTATTTTGTAATGATGTAGAATTTTTTAGTGAAGAAATTTCAAGAATTAATACCAAAATACTTGTTTCAAACATTTCTTGTCAGTTTCTAAAATGCACGACAGAGAAAAGTTGTCAATGAGACTATTGTTTGTTTCCATGGTTTTCTCAAGCATCACACCAATCCACTGTATGGCACCATCTGCAATAACATTGCAATCAATCCATGGGTTTAGAATTGTATTACCACCATAACCTTCTTTTATACAATACTGTGTGCGACCCTTGCTAATGACCCATAATTTAATCAACCATTAAGTTATAAACTTAAACGGTTGGCAAATATTTATGCACATGTTCACAAATGAGATATATTGAACCATTGCAATACATAAGGATCAACGGTTTCTAAGCTTCACACTTATTTTGTTTCAGATCTAGAAAGTCCCACACATCCTCCAATGCGTCTAATGTATATATCCCAAAACAAATGCCAGCAACGCAAACAACCATTGTGATCCACTCTTTGCTCCACGACATACAATATTTATTTTTCATGATTGAATCTCAATACCCATACGGTTTTGATAGGCCAAGAATGTATTGACCCCTTCTGATAAATTAACCAATTAATTTAGCCAAGTGAATTAATTAAGTTAATTAACATGCAAAGCGCGTGGTAGCACAAACAAATCACCAATTAACTAAAGTACAGCAGAAATTAAATTGACACGGTGATTTGTTTATGAATGGAGAAAACCTACAAGGCAAAAACCTTACCGGGTGATTTTAACATCACCACTCCCGAGAATCCACTATTATCAAAACAAGCGGTTACAAGTAAAAGAATCCCAGTACCTTATACCAACCTACAGTTGAACCCTTACCCCAATACCTAATTAGACTTGTTCTGTGGTGACAATCTCTCCTTTTCAATGCACGGCTCCCAGTACGTGACTAACCAATAGATGCACGGATCCCAGTACGCGACTTGATCACCAACTTGAGAAAGATGTTGGCTGTAAAGTTCTTCAGTTCATCACACGATGAAGATCACGAAGTTTCTTGGTCACAAAACCCTAAGGTGTACAAACATAGAAGCTTCTTCAAAAGAAAGATGAACTAGGGCAAATTTTGTTTCCGGTCACAATTTGCATGAACCCAACTTTGCTTCACACTTGCGCAACCTTTGACGGCTCTTAAAATAATCCTTATATATGTTTAGGGTTGTGAGAAAAGAAATCCTAAACACATACTCACGGATTGGAGTGAAATCAGCTCTGAAAAACTGAATTTCATAAACCTCGACAGATAGGGTATCTATTGAGCTAGCTGTCGAGCTTCGGGCTTCAGCAGCTTTTTAAACCTCGATAGATGCTAGCTGTCGAGCTTTAAAATCCAGCACTTTCTCACTTGTTTCTTGGACAGACTTGCATGGTTTTAACACTTGAACTTGAAACCTTGTTCCTTGAAGCATTAAACACATCTTAGATCTACCCAATTACAAGTAAAGTGCGTTTTTGTCGAAGGATTAGCCAATACTAGTTTGACATCTGTTCCTAACATCAAATCACATATGTTAGGTGAACAAGAGGTTTGGTGAACAAGTCAGCCTTCTGATCATCAGTGTGAATGAATTCAAGAGTGAGCGTACCATCTTCGACAAGCTCCTGAATGAAGTGATGTCGAATCTCTATGTGTTTGGTTTGAGAATGTTGAACCAGGTTCTTAGAGATGTTGATGGCACTGGTATTATCATAGTAGATAGTGAGATGTTCTTGACAAATACCGTAATCATGGAAATGTTTTTGCATCCATAGAAGTTGGGTGCAACAACTACTAGCAGCGATGTACTCAACCTCTACAGTGGATAATAAGATGGAATTCTGCTTTTTGCTCATCTAGGAGACAAGATTATTACCCACATAGAAACAACCCCCCAATGTACTCTTTCTATCATCAGCATTCCTAACCCAGTCAGCGTCAGAATACCTAACTAAGACATCATTTGTGTCCTTGTTGTACCACTCACCAAAGTCGGCAGTGGTTCTGACATACTTTATGATTCTTTTCAAAGCAATCATATGAGACTCAATTAGCCTAATAACTAGCACACACTCCCACATTGTAACTAATGTCAGGTCTACTAGTAGTAAGGTAAAGAAGACTACCTATCATGCTTCTATAAAGAGATGAATCTACACTTTTACCTAACAAGTCAACAGTGAGTTTAACATTTAGGCTCATAGGGGTTCTAACAGAACTAGCAGATTCCAAACCAAACTTTTTCACAAGATTTCTTGCATATTTAGATTGAGATAGGAATATACCTGAATCTTGTTGACAAATCTGCAAGTCAAGGAAATGAGTCAGCTCTCCAATCATGCTCATCTCGAACTCGTCTTGCATGAGTTTTGAGAAACTATGAGCAAGTTCATCCTTAGTCGACCCAAAGATGATATTATCAACATATACTTGAGCAACTATTAACTCACCGTCTTCCTTTTTAATGAAGAGAGTTTGATCAGCTTTTCCTCTTGTGAACCCATGTGACACCAAGTATTATGTGAGCTGATCATACCAAGCTCTAGGGGCTTGCTTTAAACCATAAAGTGCCTTCTTGAGGTACAACACATGATCCAGAAAGTGTGGATCAATGAATCCTTTTGGTTGAGCCACATAGACATCTTCTTTAAGGAACTCATTCAAGAAAGCAGTCTTTACGTCCATTTGGTATAGCTTGAACTTCAAGTGACATGCTAGGGCTAGGAGAATTCTGATGGACTCCATGCGGGCTACTGGGGCAAATCTCTCATCATAGTCTACTCCTTCCATCTGAGAATATCCTTGAGCTACAAGACGAGCCTTGTTACGGATCACACTACCCTCCTCATCAGTCTTATTGCGGAATATCCACTTTGTGCTGATGATGTGCTCACCTCCGGTCTAGGTAGTAGAGTCCAGACATCATTCCTCTAAAACTGAAGTAGTTCATCATGCATAGCTTCAACTCAGCTTTCATCCTGAAGAGCTTCCTCAACTTTAGTGAGTTCAACCTGTGACAAGTAACAAGAATAAGACACAAAGTTAGCAATGCATTTATCAACTGTACACTTCCTTAGTGTAAGTTCATTCATGTTTCCCACAATAACTTCAGAAGGATGATTCAATTTGATCCTGGAGGAAGGTCCTTTCTCTTCATGGGTTTCAGAATCAGGTGAAGTAGATATGTCTGCTGAATCTTCTACCATACTTGGAGTATCGGGAGTACTAGGGGATGTGGGCTCTTGTTCAAAAATTTCTTGAACTTCCCTAGGCTCGGGAGGAAGAATCTCTTTGGGAATTTTCTCACTAAATTTCTCAGAACCAGAATCCGAAAATTCATCAATGTAAAGTTGTGATTTACAACTATGTTTTATGTTGGCTTTATTCCATGACAAAAAGTGTTGTAATTGCTTTAATTTTGTTCCTTGTATTTTGTGGGATTTTATTGTACTGGGTTTAGTATTAAGTTGGTGAAGACTCAAGCTTAATTGAAGAATCAGTGGATTTCGGTGTCTTGCTAGAAGCTTACGCGCGAAATAGTCATGTGAGAAGCACATGCTGGAAGCTGAAGAGTCATGCCAGGCTGTCGTTTTCACGAGTGTCTCGCGGGTAAGGCCTTCCCACGAGATACCTGCGAGACTTTCTACCCGGAGGATTTCAAAGAGTGACTTTCTTACCCTTCACCCATACTATATATACCCTCATTACCCACAAATGTAAACGAGGCCATTTAGAGATAAAAACCCTAGATAGGTTTTCTACAACACACACACCCATCTTTTAGAGAGAGAGCTACTCATCCATAGTGAGAAATCATTGTAGCCTCTTCTCCTTCCCCTTCCCATTATCATACCTTGAGAGGAGATTTGTACCCAAACACAACCCACACCTTTTAAGAGTGTAGAGAGTGTTTTGGAGCTTGGGAAGCTTTGGGGATTTGCCAAAAGAAGCCGGTGAGGCTTGGCGGATGCAATCGAGCGTATTGCGGGATCCGGAAAGCTAGATAAGACACGGTTCCGAGAAACCTTGTTGGAGTAGGAGCTTGGAGGGCTTAGGTGCATTGGGTAAACTAGGCTTGGAGGGTCTTTTGCTATTCGTGTATCCCAACTGATTGTCTAGTGGATCGATTACCGCTTGGAGGGCGGGGGAGAGGTTTTACGCTGAGTACTTCGGTTTCCTCTTCGATAACACATCGACGTATTATCTTGTGTTTGCATTATTTTTCCCTACTCTTTTAGCTTTCATATTACTGCTGTGTTATATTGAATATGGCTTAGAGTAGTTGTATTGTCTATCCGCTCGCTTTTACTCTATTTCGCACTTAATATTAGTTAGAGTAAAATCTATCGAGCCGTAATTTTTAATTTGGGGGTCTAAACAACTCTTGTGTTTTAACACATTTTTGAGCTTTCAATCAATAACAACATTTATTGTGTCCATTACCTTCATGGTTCTTTTGTTGTATACCCGATAAGCCTTGCTTGTAGAGGAGTATCCTAGAAATATTCCTTCATCGCTTCGGGAGTCAAATTTTCCCACATTCTCTCTATCTTGAGAATGAAACAAGTACTTCCAAAAATTCTGAAATACTTCACATTTGGCTTTCTTCTTTTCCATAACTCATATGGAGTCTTCTTGGTGTTGGGTCTAAAGTATACCCTATTTACAGTATGACATGCAGTGTTAACGGCTTCTCCCCACAAGTTTCTAGCCACATCCTTGTTGTGCAATATGGCTCTAGCCATCTCTTGAATAACTCTGTTCTTCCTTTCTACCACATCATTCTGTTGAGGAGTAATAGGAGCAGAGAATTCTTAAGATATACCTGATCTAGTGCAAAAGGACTCCATATATGAGTTCTCGAATTCCTTACCATGATCACTTCGAATTCGATCAATTTTCAGGCTCTTCTCATTCTGCAATCTTGTGCACAAAGCTTCAATGTGCTTAGGAGCATCAGACTTGGATCGTAGGAGGATGACCCAAGTGTACCTAGTGAAGTCATCTACCATAACCATGATGTATCTCTTTCCACCAGGAGACTCGGTTCTAGTTGGACCCATAAGATCCAGATGTAGTAGCTTTAATGGTCTGGATGTAGCAAATGTCTGAGTGCCTGGATATTTAGCTTTCATCTGTTTCCCAAGCTGACATGGTCCATACACCACATTGCTCACTCTACTGAGCTTTGGTATCCCCAAAACTGACTCATGCTTAGATACAATTGAAAGATGTTTGTAACTAGCATGTCCCATCCTTTGGTGTCATAGATCTTCATTTAGTAAACGAATGCTATTGCACACAATATCAGTATCAGGAACCAGGCCATAACAATTGTCTAGAGTGCGAACACCACTTATGAGTTTCTTTCCAGACTCATCCATGACAAGGCATTTTCCCTTTGAGAATAGTACCGAGAAGTCTTGATCACATATCTAACTTATGCTCAACAGGTTCACTCTCAGACCTTCTACATAAAAAACATTCGCAATGTCTGGCAGTCCAAGTAGAGAGATGATTCCCTTTCCTTTAATCTGTGATTTGCTCCCATCACCAAAAGTGACATTACCACCTTTCTTAGACTCGAAAACCTTGAAGAGAGATCAGTCTCCAGGCATGTGTCTTGAGCAACTGCTGTCAAGGTACCACAAACACATGTCCATAACCTTAAATGCGGACTTCATCATGAAGCACACTTCGTGCTTAGACGTCAGATCAGTGGGAATGGTGTTTTCTCTCATCTGCCTTTTATGAATTAAACCTTTAACTTTCACTCTTCTCAGAAGAACTCATTTGCACATTTTCATTCTGAGACAGTCTAGTTTCTTCTTTGTCAAGCTGAGATCTTTTCCAATAGTTATCATAATAGAATTCAAATAACTTTTAGACTTGCATTTTCTGATACACTCAAACAAGTAGAGATTAGAAAAACAAAATGTATTTGAAAACAAAGATCTCTTCAAGCCGGTTGCAGCCATGACAACAAGGGTCAATGGATCACACAGCAAAAATTAAACCTAATCAGAGTGTGCCTGCTCTGATACCACTTGATAGGCCAAAAATGTATTGACCCATTGTGATAAATTAACCAATTAATTTAGCCAAGTGAATTAATTAAGTTAATTAACATGCAAAGCGCGTGGTAGCATAAACAAATCACCAATTAACTAAAGTGCAGCGGAAATTAAATTGACACGGTGATTTGTTTATGAATGGGGAAAACCTACAAGGCAAAAACCTCACGGGTGATTTTAAGGTCACCATTCCCGAGAATCCACTATTATCAAAACAAGCGGTTACAAGTAAAAGAATCCTAGTACCTTATACCAACTTACAGTTGAACGTTTACCCAAATACCCAATTGGACTTATTCTATAGTGACAATCTCTCCTTTTCAATGCACGGCTCCCAGTACGTGACTAACCAATAGATGCGCGGATCCCAGTACGCGACTTGATCACCAACTTGAGAAAGATGTTGGCTGTAAAGTTCTTCAGTTCATCACACGATGAAGATCACGAAACTTCTTGGTCACAAAACCCTAAGGTGTACAAACACAGAAGCTTCTTCAAAAGAAAAATGAACTAAGGCAAATTTTGTCTCTGGTCACAATTTGCATGAACACAACTTTGCTTCACACTTACGCAACCTTTGACAGCCCTTAAAATAATCCTTATATATGTTTAGGGTTGTGAGAAAAGAAATCCTAAACACATACTTACGGATTACAGTGAAATCAGCTTTGAAAAACTAAATTTCATAAATCTCGACAGATAGGGTATCTATCGAGCTAGCTGTCGAGCTTCGGGCTTTAGCAGCTTTTTAAACCTCGATAGATGCTAACTGTTGAGCTTTAAAATCCAGCACTTTCTCACTTGTTTCTTGGACAGACTTGCATGGTTTTAACACTTGAACTTGAAACCTTGTTCCTTGAAGTATTAAACACATCCTAGATCTACCCAATTACAAGTAAAGTGCATTTTTGTCAAGGGATTAGCCAATACTAGTTTGACATATGTTCCTAACATCAAATTACATATGTCCTAACAGATTTTGTCCACAATTTTAAACCCATGGATTGATTGCAACATCATTGCAAATGGTGCAATATTGTGGATTATTTTAACTTTGAGACAACCATGTGTTGACAAAAATTGTTAACACATGTTTAACGAAAAATCGTTAAATTATGTTCAACAAACATTGTCAAATTATGTTTAATAAGAATTGTTAAATTATATTTAACAAAAATTGTCAACTTATGTTTAACGAAAAATTTTAAATTATGTTTAACCAAAAATTGTTATTTAGTAAAATTCATCAAACATAATTTCACCAATAGGCCTTTTGGCGTATAGGATTTTATTGATGTGAGTAATGCCCATTCAAGATAATATATCTCTTAATTACAATCCCTTGTTTCAAGGGAAGACCCTTTGATTCCAACCACGTTGCCTTTCTACATAAGTTTTTTTTTTTTTTGGCTACACCTAATAATTTATTTAGGTTTTCTACGTACCCTTGACGGAGATCAAGCCAATTCATAGTTCTTAAATTTGAGGTTTTAGATTTAAAATCCCCAAATATGATTTTGTCCAATTTAAATGAGGGACATTTAAGTCTAATACTTGGTGTTTAATTAAGCATTGACTTAATTTTGTTTTTTTGGTGAGATAATTGATTTTAATCTCAAGGGTACGTCAAGAACCATGTTTTTATGGAAATTGAACCAAGGATTCTCTTTTTGAGAAGTTGAATGTCCAAGCAAATTTTCCTTTCTTTCATTTGCTTATTTGTAGGAATTTTATTAAACAATGATATTTTTATTAAGGTTCCCAAATTTAATTAAGGGAAAGAAAACTCTTTTGAAGCAATTTTATTTTTATGAACATGTTTTAGGAATTGGGAATTGGAAAATTTCCTCAAATCAATTTTATGGTCATTTTATTTTGGGAATAAGAAACTTCAATTTTGGTTAAGGAATTAGGAATCCTAAAGAATTAGTCATATTGGAATTTGAAGAGATTAGAAACCCCACTCAATTTAAAATAATTTTGGGAGTCAAGGACTTCATTGAAGCATATTATTTTAAATTGATGGAGTTAAGAATTCCAACTAGAGTGAAGGACTCTATTAAGATGTGGTAGAGTCAAGGACTCCATTAATTTGGTACAGTCAAGGACTTTAAAATTTGAATTAGTGGAGTCAAGGACTCCATTGATGTATTTCATTTGGTAGAGTCAAGGACTCTAGTTGAGAAAACATTAAACTAAACTTGAGAGAATTTTTATTTAGTAATTCTCAAACAGGATCTACGAGTTAGGGACTCGTATTTAAAGCTTCATATATGGAGTTAGGAACTCCTCATGAAACTCGACCCTATATGTTTTACAAAACAAAAATTCATATTTGAGGAAGAGGGAGAGAGAGAGAGATTAGAGAAGAAAGGGACTAATAAAATCCCATATATAAACCTATTGTTGATGCTGCGTGGTCCTCCTCGGCTTGATGTTGCTCTCTATCTCTGTCTGTGTCTCTCTTCTTTTTTTCTCTGTGCTTTTCTTATGTGCATGCTTTATTTTTCTTTTGCTTGTTGAAGTTTTTTTCTGTTTTGATCACTTCAATTTATAGGAAATTTGAAGAGCAGTTACTTCTTTAATTTTCTCAACTTACCAAATAAAGGGGTAGCAACTGCAAAGAATGTGAACTACTGCACTTGCTTCTTTCACGGGTAATGGGTGTGGGTTGTAGCTAATTTTCAGCAATATGCCTCTTTTCATTTGGAGTTATTTAAGGGAGTGGGGCGTGTGGCAAGAGCAGGAGGTTATTTCACTCAGCCACATGTCCCATCATCTCCCCCCCCCCCCCCCACACTTTTTTTTTTTTTAATTTTTAAATAATGGGTAGTGACAATTTTTTTTTAAGTGAGCTTGGCTGCGATACATTTGGCAAGATATTTTTGTGTGCACTATTTATATTTATTTTTGGTCCCACAAATTTGTCCAAAACATATATTCTTTCATAAATCTTACTTGAATATTTTTTTTTTAATGTAACCAAATTTTGCTTTTAAATTTCATATTTCAACAAATGGAAATCGACAATGATCTCTTCTCTAGGCAACCTTGCTTTCTCGTGCGTTTCAGACTTTCAGTATCTTATCATTCATATTAGGAATGGCCGAGTCAAGTATTTTGGGATTAAGTATTTTGATGTGTAAAATAATTTTTGAAAATTTTTCATTAAAAAATGCCACAACATTTAAAAAAAATGCCAAATCATTATTCCGTTAGCCACAAAAGCAATACCACAACGATAGATAACAAAAGGACTAATACAACTCATTTTAAAAACTTAAGGAACCAATAACGCTCACTTGAAACTTGAAGGACAAATTGCACTCACAGGGTAAATTTCAAAGACTAATAGTGTATGTAGGTGGATGAAGTTTGGCCCATACTAAACTTGAGCCGAGGGCCATAAGTTTATGACCAATCCATGTGTGAAGGGCTAGAACTTGCTCATTAAGTAACCATGCTTGAGTCCGAATAGGCCCCACTTATTCCCTGAGAAAGAGAGGTAGTGTCGAGGAGATATAATGCCTTGGGGGAGTTCACCATTCGAGCACAAGTCTTGATGCAAGTTCAAGTTACAAGGAAATCATCATAGTGATAGAGCCAAGGGGACGCACTTCTTGGTACAAGATTGGATGTGCTTGAATAATGCTCTAGACTCCAAAAGCCACCCAGAACCTATAAGTGGTAGGGCCCATGCACAGGTGGAATATTCTTATCATTACTGACCCACTAACGGAATAGTATAAAAGGAGAATAATTGAAGGAAATGGGGTTGGAACATTCTTCTAGGGAGAGAAACATGAGTGAACAGGGAGGATAACACATTCCTTTAAAAAAAAAAAAAAGTAATCCAGTTCAAAATACTTGAAAGGCACCTTGGCCACGTGAGAACCTCCTCGAACGACTGAACAGATAATCTCAAAACACCTTACAACCTCTTCTAATGACCAACCACCAATCTAATCCTACCTTGGACCTCCCATTGTGAGCTATACCCTTATTTCCATACAAATTAATTGTGGCCCAAGCCCAACGATTGCTACACAACCGTAGGCTGTACCCCCACAATGTAGTTTTGCCCAAAAAAAAAAAAAAAAAGATGTTGATGAGAATCAACAAGCATTCAAGGATCCATTGCATGTTCCAGTTGGGCCTATTACTAGAGCAAGATCCAAGAAGATCAAAGACGCACTTAATGGGCTGATTCAAGAGATTTGGGCTGATTCTAACATAGGACATTCCAAGCTTGGCCCAAAGGAAGATTAAGGCATAATAAATTTAATCCAAGCTATTGAGGGCTGATCTGGCTTGATTGGGCGTGATTTATGGCGTGGATTAATGGCTGATTGACTTTCCAGCTCCATGTCTGTTAATAGACATTTTTCCTATTCTAGAGCTTATAATTTCAAACCAGATCTACCTTAATTTTAGGCTTTTATTATTTATAACGTTTTTTAGCTATTTTCCTTATTTTGGATCTGCTAATTTCAGACCAAATCAGCTTTTATTTAGGGTTTTATTATTTAGTACGTTTTTTATATTTTATATTTTTCAGTCATGTCTTATAAGTAGCATGCACTCATTGTAATAGAGGTTTTCATTGAATAAAAATCAGAAAATGTGAGGCTTTGCTCTTCTTTTGGTTCTTCAAGAACTGTGAACTTATCAGGGATTCTTCCTTGTGGCGTTCAAACTTTATACCTTCAGTTCGTGATTCATTATAATCATTGGGTCAAGGTGTTATACTTATACCTTTGGTTCGCGTTTCGATTATAAACGTTGGGTTAGGGTTTCTATCAAAAATCTGAATTTTAGCTTTCTTGGGCAAGTATTCCAATATTTTTGTTGGGTCTCAAAGCGTGTCGATTGAGGTTCGCATCAGATGTGGTGTCTACTGTCCACCAGATCTATTTCTTTAGGGAGGAAAGAGTGAGAATCAAAGAGAAAGATGAGTGGGGGAGAGATTGAGAGGGATTGTTCTGTACTTTTGCTTATGCTCTGTTTGTTTGAAAATTGTGGAAGAGGGATTAAGAAAAGGGGGCAGAAAATGTTAAGAGAAGAAATAGGTTTGGAGGTGAAAGTGATGAATTTTACACAATTATACATATACTGATTTGAGAGGTTTTGGGGGTTGGTTGGGCAAAATGTGGGGCTTATTCTATTTTACAAAGCCTTATGTAAATGCTCAGGAAGAGTTTGGTTATTTGATGGCTTGGGGAAACATGAGTGGGGATTGGATGTTTTTAATTATTTACTTAAAAAGCCTTGTCTGATGAGATCTCATGAGTTATGAGTTGTATTGGATTTATTTTTTCTTCCTTTTATCTTGAATAGATCATTAAAAGTTTAATATTATTATTATTTAGTTATATTGTTTTAAGAAATTTTTTAGCTATATTAATTTATTATTTTGTAGATATAATTTTTAAAATATTTTAAATAACAAGAGAATATTTACCAAATTTATGAAATGAATTGTGACACAATATCATATTATCTTGAATTAAGATATATTTGAACCTTTTTAAACACCGATTTAGTCAATATTACATAATTTTACGCATTTATTTTAATTATTTTGTATTAAATAATTATTAAATTAATTATGACATCATTACGGTTTGATATCAAAAATTTTGAACCTTTCAATTTTTTGGTTCTTTGAACAATTTGAGTTTCAAAACCATACTCACAATGTCTGTCTTCTTTAAAGTTTTTCTTAATTTTTGAGTTGTTATTGCTGGTCGTTAAGAGTATATATTATCCTGAATAATTTGAAATTTAAGCCCCTAGCCATTGTGTAATTGAGTAGAATTAGTTGCACATAGAAAAAGCTACTGTCAGCTAATTTTTAGGAGCAATCCTTCCGACTGTTCGACGAAATTTGGCCTCAACTAGCACTTCAAGCTTTTAGGTTCAATTTTCTTGCTGTTCTTTTTATTTTATTTCATTTTGGATAATAAAGACAGACTTTTATTATTGATACTAGTTGAAAACTATAAATTGGGGACATCCTCGGCCACAAGGCCAGAAATGAATGGTGTTATTTCTTTTCCTCTTTTTTTTTTTTTTTTTTGGATGGAATGAAAATATTTTATTAACAAGCAAGGAAATTATATAGAGTGGCTGATAAATTCCTCCTTAACTACGGATACAAAACAGAAAGGGCCACATCCCAAATCAAAAGAGCCATATACATTATTTTTTAAAGACCATTTGGCCAAAGCATGAGCTACGCCATTTGCCACTCTAGGAACCCAAGAAACGAAGTAATTTGGGAATTGCGATAGCATATCATTCCCATAAAAATAAAAAATAAAAAAAACAAAAAAAAACATATATATCATAGCAGATACACTTTATTCTTCAATGGATACCTTGACAAGGGGATACAAGAGCATCAACAAAGACTTTAGAGTCACTCTAAACACATATGTGGATTCAAATTCAAATCTCTCAGCCAATCTTAATGCCCATAATACAGTTTCTGCTTCTGCTTGGAGAGGGAGGGTGGTATTCGCTCTTTTGGAACAAGAGAATACAACTCCCCTCTCTAATCTCTTGCAACAGCATATCAACCAAACAATTGAAATATTAACTTGCTGAATTTACAATAACATCACTCCTTGTTCATCAAATTAAACATTAGCTAAGGGGCGTTCATGTCAAAGAAACATAAATTTGAGGAAGTGTTCCCAATCACATAATCAATTGGTCTCAATAATTCATAGAAATAAAAGTTCTATTATATCAATTTCGTCCATGTTTTTCGACAACTAAAACATACAAGTCAAAATTTCCTAATTATTAGTGTCCCTCTTCCAACAAAAAGAACCTTCACATAGCAAAAATAGAAAATTTTAATTGTGTCCTATTTTGGTTTTTAAGAGGCACCCAAAATCACACTCTTTCATCAGATTATTCCTAATAACTTATACTTCTGTTTTCTCAGCTTCAAAACAAAAACCCAAAAAAGAAATCTTCATTAAACAACAAGAATTGCACAACAACCCAATAACACAACACAGTGAATGAAAACAGTAAAACAAAAAGTGAAAGGCAGAACAAAAGGGTAAAATGGTTTGTTTTTTCAGAACACTATGAGGTCAAAGAGGGTGTTTTGGTTGACCTTGACGAACTCGGCGTCCCAAGGTCAGGGTCGGCGGCTTCGACGTGCTTCTTGCAGTACTGGACGGCGTGGATCAGAGCTCCACCGTGTGGAAAGGAGCTTGGCAGTGGGGATCGGAGCTCCGCAGCGTGGATCGAAGAGCGGAGATTGTCAAGGCATGAAGAGATCGGAGATCGGAGTGTGACTAAGAGAGATAGAGATGTTGCGTGTTTTGGTGACTAAGAGAGATTGAGAGTGAGAGATCAGAGAGTGAGAGTTGTCGCATGTTTGATGATGGTTTTAAAAACCGGACCGGAGACAAAACCGTTTTTGCCTCAAATTTTCGGTTTTGACTAGTTTAACCCCGGTTTTAGGAATTTTTACCGAACCGGACTAGCCTCCGGTTCCCGGTCGGACCGGCCAGTTTTTAAAACATAGGTTTGATCGTGAACAAAAAACTAATCAGTTTTTTGTGTTTATATTTATACTAAGGCTATAGCAGCGGTTTTGAACCATAGTTATAGGCGATTTTTTTTTTTTTTTTTTGGGTCAGGCCTACAGCCACGTTTTAAAAACATGGCCATAGGACTTAACCAAAACACGCGGCTACAAATACTTATAAACGCGGCTATAGGTAAGCTAAAGCCACGTTTTATAAACACGGCCATAGGTCATCTTTAAAAAAAAAAAATTATTTGGTTGGTCCTATAGCCACGTTTTCTAAACATGGCAATAAGGCTTAACCAAAAAACGCGGCTATAAACACCTATAAACGTGGCTATAGACAGATCCTATAGTTGCATTTTAAAAATGCAGCTATAGGTCAATAGTTTAAGCTGCGTTTACTAAAAACGCAGTTATAGCCAGCCTATAGCCGCATTTTTGTAAACGCAGCTAAAAAAAAAGTGGCTATAGCCCGCATGTTTTGTAGTGACAAGGGATTTAATCCAAAAAAAAAGAAAAAAAGAAAAAGAGAGAGAATTCTAAGCAATAAGGCTTAATTATAAGATCTCGATATTTATAATCACGAGGTGTATAACTCTAAGAATTGGGAATTCTAAGGATATAGGGATATAATTTTGTGACAGTGGTGGCATTTCCAATCTTGCCAATTTGTTAACCCGAGAAGTGTGAATTGCACTTGAGATAATTCCCAAATATTGAGAATTCTAAGCACTTGAAATAATTCCCAAATATTGAGAATTTTAAGCACTAGGGGTTGTATTTGGAGCACTTGATGTTGGAAAAATACATGTTTGTATCACATACAAAACATACGCAGCGGAAATTAACGGATCTACTTCATTCGCAATTGACAACATGTACTATGTAAATTTTAGAATATAAGAACAAGAGAGTGTACCTTGGTGTAGTGAAATTCAAAACCAAAGATTAGAAGTACTCGGGAACACTTTCAATCTTCACTCCAATTCCACTTGATGCCCAAGAAGTGTGGTCTCTCAATCAGTTTATATGTTTGTGTTCAAGGGAGAATAAGAGAGTGTCCAACACTCACATACGAACCATTTCATTCACTTACAAAATTCTGTATGCTTCTCTCCTTATAACTGATTATCTAATTGGGCTAGCTTTTTGGGTCATTCCAATTGGGCATTAGCTTGTGGCTTGGAGTTGGACTAAAAGGGAACAAATAAGACACTAGCTCCAATGGGCCTTGGGCTTTTCGGTCAACTCTTGACAAGTCCAAAGTTACCATTAATTATATTTAATACCACTATATAAATATAATTGCACTCTAGGCCTTATTAATAAATTATATCCCAAGACTTTATTATACATGCAACCCCTTCATAAAATATTTGTAGTAATACAAAGTCATGAATATAGACTGCCACTTTGAAGATTACTACATCTTAATCCTTGAGTACCCGGTTTAATCCTTCAAGTTATTCATCATATATTTATAAAATCCAATTTCATAAATATATACTTTAGTAACTCCTTACTAAAGTAGTTAGGCCTAACATTCTGAATAACCAAACCCATTAAACTTATCTCAAGGGAATATTTTATATCTCCATTAATAGATTATGAATTCCATCTTGAGAATATATGTTCCATCAACACTAAATGTGGCTGCCCAACATACTGAGATTTTGATCGTGACTTTAGATCTCACTCCTAATATATCAAAGCAACCTACACTTTACGATCAAGTCCATTATTCTCTCAGGATTAAGAATTGATGTAAATAGAAATCGTGAAATTTATTATTCATTTGACAGTCGTTAGAAGAATAATAAATCTCACAGCGGTCCAGTTCAATATGTCTTAACTCTTAAAACATATCAACATACCAACTAGAAGTCTCCACTTCCATGATCAAGACAAATCATCTTAGTTGATATGTTATAGTCTTCGCAGATGAAATGCCCAATTTCATCACCAACTACGAACTAATATTTTGAGTTTACAAATAACTTGTGATTTATATCTTCTGTGATTAAATCACATAAATCACATTCTATGCATCTCATGGGCTATATGATAATGTCCAAATATTCATGTTACCATTATTTTAGATAATAATAAAACAACTTTATTAATTACAACATTAAGTCATACATAACATCATACAATATGATTTAAGGGCTCTAATCCTAACACTTGATGAATGGAATTATAAGCTCTATGGTTTAATATGAGATCTTGAGAATTCTAAGCACTTGGGATTGAATTCTTAGATATTTAGAATTCTAACCAAAGGGGTTTCATTCCGAGATCTTTGAAATTCTAGCCACAAAGAGTTTAAACATGAGAAATGGGAATTCTAAGCACTTGGGATTTAACATCAAAATCGTGAGAATTCCAACCCCAATGGGTTTAACATCAAGAAATGGGAATTCTAAACACTGAGGGTTTAGCTTCAATATCTTAGAGATTCAATGTGCCATGGGTTGAATTCTGAGATCTTTGGAATTCTAGGAACCATGGGTTAATTTCTAAGATCTTGGGATAGTAATCACTAAGGGAGTTCAATTTCAAGATCTTGAGATCTCTAAGCACTAGCAGTTCAATTATAAGCACTAGGGAGTAGGGGCTAAATTCTAAGATTTTGAGAATTCTTGGATTATCAGAAATGAGGACGAAAGTAATGCATACATGACTAGTGCAATGAGAACTAAAGAAATTGAACATATTATTATTCTTAATTTCATTATCATAATAAAGTCAAGCAAAAACTGCAGCGGCCCCTTTAAATTTGTTCTACATTACATGCTTCTTTTGAAAATTCAAAGAGTGACTACAACAGTAAAGATTGGGAAACTGGCAGAATGCCTACGACATCGAGCATTCACAGCTATTGGACATGTAATGGTTCATTTCAAATCACTTAGTTAGGATGAAATATTCTAGAGAGAAATCCAACAAAAAGAATATATAAAAGGAAAAAAAAAACATTTAAGATGTTTAATTTCTTTACATAAATAAACAAACAAAAATAATGTGAAGATAGTTCATACTTCATACCAACAAAAAGTAGATAAAAATGACAACAAAGTGTTAAGGGGGTATATTCTACACCCAGTATTAATAGTAATAAAATATTTATCTTGATCCCTAACTTTGGATAAAAGATAGTAGCATCCTAAATAACACCATATACAGGGTTGTCTTAAATCACAATATGACATGTCCAAATAATCAAAATATACATAATGATTATAATGTTCATTCTTGACTTTATTTTTAGTAATCATTATGATTTTTTTCAAAATAAACTAGGTTGAACTTATGTTTATTTTTCTTTTAAATGAGAAACTTATGTTTGTCATGTTTATACATAATAATTAGGGTAAATTCCAGAAACCTACCCCGAGGTTTGAGGAAATACCAAACACGTCCAAGAGTTGTTGAAAATGACCAATTTGCTCCTTAAAACAGACAGCGTGTAACGCTGTTTGAGCACCATATATCATACCAAATTTTATTTCTCTCTTCTTCACGAATAACGCCAGAAAATCTCTCTCTCCTTCATGCCCAGAAAATCTCTCTCTTCTTCACACCAAAAAAATATATCTCTCTCAAGTTCAAAGCCAAAATTTCAGACTCGGGACCAACAACTCCTCCATCAGAATGGTTTCAAAGCCGGTTAAACCACAAATCTCACGCCATACTCCGCCGTTAAAAGCTTTGTGGTTGGGTTGCAAATCATGATGAATTGTAGATGGCGATTGCTGGGTCACGATGAGTGGAGACGGTGGTTGCAAGGTCAGTCTGGTGGAGCTGCCGTTGTGGGTATGGTTTTTTTTTTTAATTTTTTAATTTGGGTTTTGTTTGGGTCTGAGGTGTGAATCATGTGATGTTTGGTTGGAACGGTTTGGGTTTGAGGAAGATGGGTGGGTAGTGATGGGTGGTGCCGTGGTGGACGGTGGTGCCGTGGTGGACAATGGTTGGGTCACACGATGCTCAACGGTGGGTTTTTTTTTTTTTTTTTTTTTTTTAATAATAATTTGAGGTTTTTTTGGGTTTGAGGTGTGAATCATGTGATGTTTGATGGTGGGAACGGTTTGGGTTTGAAATCGATGGGTGGGTAGTGATGGGAGGTGCTATGGTGGCCGGCGGTTGCTGGGTCACATGATGCTCACCAATGGGTCTGGGTTTTGTTTTGAATTTTATTTTATTTTTTGGATCTGTTTGAGGTGTGATGTAAATGGGTCTATTTGATTGCCTTGTGTGATACTGGATCTAATAGGTTGATCTTGGTTTGATGAAGGGAGGATTTTTGTTTTTGGAATGTAATGTAAATTTTTATTTTTCCTAATGAGAATGTATGGTTTTGATTTGAAAAATGGGTATTGGTTTAGTGATTTTTTCCTGTAATCTTTCTCAAAATACATGTTTTGTGTATATCTTTTGGACTGGTTTGAGTTTCAGAGAGAGACGTTTATGTAATGGTGCGAAGAAGAAAGTGAACAAACAGATAAAATGGAAAAAAAAAATCGTTTGGAGAGAGTGAACAAACGGCAGTACACGCCGTCTGTTTTAAGGAGCAAATTGGTCATTTTCAACAACTCTTGGATGTGTTTGGTATTTCCTCAAACCTTGGGGTAGGTTTCTGGAATTTACCCTAATAATTATTATTTTAGTTCTCACAAAGATAAGTCATAATAAGTTTTTCAACAAAAAAATAATAATAAGAAGCAAAAGTTTATGTTTATTAAACTTGTTTTTATTTTCTTGGTTTTATTTTCTTGGTTTTATTATTATTATTATTATTATTATTATTATTATTATTATTATTATTATTATTATTATTATCAATTTGAAGTACAAAAATTAACAAACAAACCATTGAGTAAAAAATTCCATATCCAAAATTCTACGATAAAACATTCCAATTTTTAAATTCATAGATAAATCAAGAAATAATAAGCCAACAACCTCAAAAACCTGTGGCCTATGTTTGCCGCGAAGTAATGAGAGAAAGAGAGTGATGTCAAAACTTTCCTAAAATGAATTCTTAACCAATGTCGTACGGCACTCGTTAACATAACCCATAATAAGATTATGAGTTTAACCAATTGAAGGTGTATTTTGTAGAAGCACTATAAATGTGAATTATATGAAAATTAAGACCAAATAACCTGCAATCTAAAAGTAATTAAAATATGAGAAAACACAACAACAATCCTAATGAATTTTCCTACTTCCCATTTATCATTTGCACACTCGAGCTCTTTCTCTCATTACTTCCCGGCAAACATAGGCCACAGGTTTTTGAGGTTGTTGGCTTATTATTTCTTGATTTATCTATGAATTTAAAAATTAGAATGTTTTATCGTAGAATTTTGGGGGTCATGTTCACGAGTGCCGTACGGCATTGGTTAAGAATTCATTTTAGGAAAGTTTTGACATCACTTTTATGGGAAATGAAAAAAGCTGTCAAAACATTAATTGCTTTCTTATCTTTTTCCATAAAAACTTTCTTTAATTAGATTCTTAACCAATGCCGTACAGCACTCGTTAACATTTCCCGTATCTTGTCATTAGGGTCGTATAGATAAAGTCATTTTCCTAATGAATTTATCAATGACTTTATCTATACGACCCTAAACATAAATTCCATATCAATGACTGTATCTTGTCATTAGTATTTATGTTTCCCGTATTTTTGGCTTTTATGTTTAGGGTCGTATAGATAAAGTCATTGATAGAATTCATTATCCTAATGACAAGATACGGGAAACATAAATGCTAACAAATAATCCACCGCGTGTATTGTTTTCACAAAATTTTAGAAATTCATTCCAATCAACGGCATTTGTAAGAGCATTAATTGCCAATACATTTGTAAAATTGGATTGGTTTGAATATTGTATGGTATGTAATTTTATTACAAAGGATTCCCAATTGAATCTTCTTTGAGAATCACTATCAGAAGGCAGTCAATTAGGGATCTTTTACTTATTATTCAGTTACATACCATAGAATATTCAAGCAGTCAATTGTTGGCTAGCTTGAACTACTGTTAGACGGCAGTCAATTGAGAAACACTTTCAGAAGCTAGACAGTTGTGGATCCTTTATATTTGATTCAATTACATACCATACAATATTTAAGCTAGTCAAATGTTGGCTAACTTGAATTAATGTATTTGGCAATTAAAAAAACATGCTCTTATAAATGACAGTGATTGGAATGAATCTCTAGAATTTTGTGGTTGAAATTGAAGGTTGCACAAATAGTCACAAATCATTAAAAGTTGCGGAGTGAATATACTTCAATAATGTTTTGTGTTGTGAAACTTTTCCTTTTTATATTATTGCCTTCATTGAGTCACACTACACAAATAGTCGCAAATCATCTTGATCAAGGTATTTTACTTTATGCACTAATAATAATAATAGTTAGAATACCAATAGCATAAATTCAACAACAATTACAACAATTTTAATAAACATAAACTTGTTTATATTTATTATAATTTTTTTTTTTTTTGGTTGAAAAGCTTATTCTAACTAGACTTTGCGAAAATAAAAGTAATAAGTATTATGTATAAACATAATAAACATCAACATTTTGAAACTTACATATTTTGATAAATAAATAAAAAATCATTTCGATTACTAAAAAAACATAATTATTAGGTAGAAATACATTTTTGATCCCTACATTTTTACCCTATTTCCATTTTGGTCCCTACTTTTTAATTTTACTGCATTTAATCCCTAAAATCAAAAAGCGATCTCATTTCATAGGCGTAATACAAATATATTAGTGGGAAATTACAAATACATAAGAACATTTATTACATAATAATTCTCGAGAAAAATAGTAAAAAAATACAAAATGAAATCATTACAATTACAAATGATTAAATCAAATGGGTGGAGTTGGAGTTTGACTCATTTCATTCACTTCAGCAGCCTGTATTTATAGATTAATTTCAACGTCTCCTTCTGGCCCTCCCTCTCCGGTTTCAACGTTTTCAACAAAGAAGACGACCATGATGAAGAAAAGCAGCGTAAAAAGAGCATTTCACCTGAGCGATAGACTCTCATTGTTTTTCAAACTATCATTTAGGTCAACTAAGAGGTTGCAAATCAGCATGAAAGTACTGCTAAGAATTGATACTAACCCTAACCTATTCCCCAATAACCAGGAGAGAAAGATTTTACAACAAAAGGCGCAAATGTACATTAAAAGAAGTAATATTTTTCAGGGCTTGAGACTAGGGGAAGAAATGATTAGTGTAGTTCCAAGTTCGATGTTGAGTAGGCAGAGTGCACATGCAAGAAGTTTCTTTATATTAAAGAATATAAAAAAGAAAAAGCTTAAAATTGACCTTTTCCTTGATTTTTTGGACGATGTGAAACATCATCCACACCGTGGCACGTATTATATAGTGGATCAAAATTGCTGTTATTAGAAGATACAAAGGCCATAAAACTAATCCATAAGTGGTATGGTAAACTCCTTCAGGCGTAATATGGTAAAGACAACTGGCGTACACCAACGATAACGTGAGGAGGCTCACTGATAAGCCTAAGGACAATAATGTTTATTAACCATAAACATGCATCTTAAACATATAATAACAATTAATTTTTTATGCTCATTATATATATATATATATATATATTTATATATATATATATGGTGAATGCATCGACACCTTTAAAGTTTGAGAAATTCTATATACATAATATTTTCACAACATTTTTCACAAAAAATCCTAAGTGGCAAGTTGTTATTGGTAATACAAATGGGTAAAAATGTAATTTAAGTTGTAAATTCAAATTAGAACTAATAACAACTTTCCACTTATGATTTTTGTGTAAATATTGTGAAAATTTATTACGTAATGAATGTTCTTATGTATTTGTAATTTCCCACTAATATATTTGTATTGAATTTATTTAGATAATTTTTTTGTCGCAGTTTGTATTGGAGAGTAGCTTGATGTATTGTGTAGTAACAATTTAACAAGTAATTCCAAAAAAAAAAAAAACTGTAACATGTTTTTTTTTAAAACGTTTTTATTTTCTCAAAAAGAAAACTCATATCTCCCCTCCTCGTCTTTCCATATGTTAGAGAAGACTCCTTCCACCCTCGTGCTTCTCTTTCCTCCTCACCCTAAGAAATTTAGGATTTCCAATTCATTGACTCTCTTCTTTAAAAAATTATGATGAACCCAATTACACCATCAACAAACTTGTTCACGATAGACAAACACTTAATAGACTTCAAACTTATGGCTTGAATTTGGAACGCATGGTTGATTTTAGTTGTCATGAGATATACAATGAGCATTGAGATGCTTGCTACAATTGATATCATCCATGCTTCACAAATCCATACAGCAGCATATACATGAGCCTTGAGATGCTCGCTACAACGAATATCATAAAAGTGTTATACACCCAGTTTTCTGCCTTATTATCTTTTAGATAATTATATTGCGGGAGCATGAAATGATATATATCACATTTTAGAAAACTGGGTGTATAACACTTTTATGATATTCAATAAAATATCAATCAAAACAATGTCAACAATTAAGGCAATATGTAATACTTAGAGCACTACCTTCAGCACTACCTTAGTTGGTGTGATGTTATCCACAAAAGTTTAAATTTTTTAGAATTTTTTCTAAAGAAACATTTGTTAAAATATTGAAGTTTAAGTATTAAATGGTTGGCTTTCATCAAGAAAATCAATTAAATAGAGTAAGGAGTCGAACCAAACATTACACTCAAAAATAAGTTCGTTATCCAATTGCACATTGATGCCAAGTCACCAACATATTCTTGATTAAAGGAAGTGTGCTTCATTATAAAATCCTTAATCCCTAACACTTTAATTTTTTTTTTTTACACAATGCATTATGCATGCATTAGGTCTCTAGAAATACTTTCTAAAAAAAATTAATTTTTTTTTTATTCTTCCAAATTGATGTATATCACTGGCAACGAGGCCAACATAAGTCACCAACATATTCTTGATATTTAAGGAGGAATGCTTCATTATAAAATCCTTAATCCCTAACACTTTCATTTTTTTTTTTTTTTACACAATGCATTATGCATGCATTAGGTCTCCAGAAATACTTTCTAAAAAAAATTAAAATTTTTTTTTTATTCTTCCAAATTGATGTATATCACTGGCAACGAGGCCAACATAAAAAAAAAATCTACATTACGCGGAGACAATAAATCAAATAAATGTGTGTTGGAGTACAATGAATTACAGACCATTTATCAATATCCTGACAATCACTTTTGCCTTGCGTGTTCTTTATCCTACATTGTAAAAGATAAACTATCTTGATACACATAGTTGTGCACCTATATTAAAGAAAGGAGAAAAACAACAATGGTTGTGTTAATAAAAATTTATTTATAATAATATCTAAATGTTCAATTAGTGTGTAAAACACCTTGAACGTTTAGACCCCTAAATTACAAATTACCAATTCAAGCTTATTATCAAACAATGTATGTGCGGAATATAAACATAAGCTTAAAACAGAATTGATAAAGCAATCTAAACCAAATAAAATCACAACCACAGCAGAAATTAAATGGCAAAGATTAAGGGAAGAGAGATGCAAACACAAAGACAACACAGCGATGTGTTATCGAAGAGGAAACCGAAGTCCTCGGCGTAAAACCTCTCCGCCACCCTCCAAGCGATCAATAATCCACTAAAGAATGAAGCTGGGATACATGAACAGCAGAAGACCCTCCAAGCCTAATCTACCCAGTGTACCTAAGCCCTCCAAGCTTCTTGCTCCAACGAGGTTACGCCGAACCTTTGTCTTCTTTAACTTACTGGATTCCGCTATAGCCCATAGCATCAACCAATATCAATTGGTCCCTTCCTAACTGCTTCCCAAGCACCAAACAGCCTTCTCACAAATATGGGTATGGTGAGAAAATGTTTTGGCTAATATACCTCTCAAGGGTGTAACATGGAGAGGGTGAGAGTAGAGGAATTTGGAGAAACAAAGATGAAGATTGTGGATGAGTCAATCTTGTTTTTCTCTAGGGTTTCTCTCTCAAAATTCTCTCTGGAAGCTCTCTACATTTCGTGGATATAAGAGGTATTTATACTGGTGTGTGTATGGAATGCGAAGAGTCAGTTTTTCCCAAACAGGGTGGACTGGCGACTTGGCCTCGCGACTTGACTAAGTCGCGAGTCCAAGCCGCAAGCTAACTGAATGGCCAGACTGGACTTTTTGTCCTGTAGTGCTCTAGCTGGCGTGACTGTTCAGCTCTTCTGCATGCTTCACTCGTATGCATCCTTTGGCAACTTGCAAGCCGCCAAATCCAGTCGTGAGTCCCTTACTGAGTGCACAATCTTGAGCTTTTCTTCACACTTTCTCACACACTACCTTTACATGATTCCCACCTAAATACAGGGTTTCTAAGTGTTGAATTACAAGCAAATTGGCACGGAATAAAGCCAACAGAATGGTTGATTAAATTCAACCTTACAATATCCAATTATTGCATCAGTAATGTAAAGTTGTGATTTCTAAATATGTATTTTGTTGGCTTTTATTCCGTGCCAAATTTGATTGTAAATTTATTCAATCTTATGTACCCTGTATTTGTTGTGGGAATTTGTTGTAAGGGTTGTGTGATAGAGAGAGAGTGTGAAGACTCAAGCAATTGAAGCAAAGAAGGCTTTCGCGGGTATCTCGCGACTAAGCTTCCCACGAGAGGATGCATGTGCCCTGCACATGACTGGAATGCGAAGAGTCAGTACAGATGGAGACAGCTGTGTCTCGCGAGTATCTCGCGGGTAAGGCCTTCCCGCGAGACACCCGCGAGATATTCTGTTCTGCCAGACTGTACTATCTGATACACACTTTCTGCACCCACACTATATATATCCTCATTACCCACAAATGATAAGGAGAGCCTCTAAGAGAAAACCCTAGCTAAAACACTTGAGAGTTAGAAATTGTTATACCAACAATTCTCTACACATTTGTTTGTGGAATTTCCTCATCTCCTACATCTCCATTTTCATATCATTGAGAGGTTGATAGCCCAAACACTTATCACACCCTTTTAGAGTGTCAAGTGATAATTTGGTGCTACTGGGAAGCATTGGAAGAAACCAAGAATGGCAGATGCAACATGGAGCTTGTTGCGGGATCCGGAGAGCTAGACAAAACACGGTTCCGAGAAGCCTTGTTGGAGTAGAAGCTTGGAAGGCTTAGGTACATCGAGTAGATTAGGCTTGGAGGGTCTCTTGCTAACCCATGTATCACAACTGATTGTCTAGTGGATCGATTACCGCTTGGAGGGTGGCGAAGAGGTTTTTCACCAAGTTCTTCGCTTTCCTCTTCGATAACACATCGGCGTGTTATCTGTGTTTGCATCTCTCTTCCCTACTCTTTTATATTTCCATTATATTGATGTGTTGCTTATATTATGGATTAGAGTAGCTTGCTTGGTTATCCGTTCATATTTACACTATTCCGCACTTGTAGTAAGTTAGTGTAAAATCAATCAAGTCGTAACTTTGAATTGGGGGTCTAAACAGCTCTTGTGTTATTTAACACATTTTCGAGCTTTCAATTGGTATCAGAGCGGGTGCACTCATTATGGTTTAAACACCTAAGTGCGATCCTTGACCCCATATTGAGATGGACCGGTCTCAATCTTTGAATGTGCCACCATATTTTGATGGTAGTAATTATGCTATTTGGAAAGTCCGAATGAGGACATTCTTGTGTTCTATTGATGATACTGTTTGGGATGCAGTAGAAGTAGGATGGACTCAACCGGAGGCAGCTAAATCCACTTAGGATAATATAGCACTTGCGGCAGCTAACGCTAACAGTAAAGCTTTGAATGCAATTTTTTGTGGTGTTTCTCCAGATGAATTTCACAAGATTTCCCACATAACAGTAGCTAAGAAAGCTTGGGAGATATTGGAAACCGCATATGAAGGAACAAAGAAGTAAAGGATACAAAGTTGCAAATGCTAACCACCAGATTTAAGGAGCTGAAAATGAGTGAGGACGAGTCATTTGACTCTTTCTATAGTAAGTTGAATGAAGTGGTTATTGGCAAGTTCAACTTGGGTGAGAAAATGGAGGACTCAATGGTAGTAAGGAAAATCCTCCGATCATTGCCGGAGAGATTTTAAGCAAAAGTCACAGCTATAGAGGAAAGTAAAGACTTGGATGAGATCAAAATTCAAGAGTTAATTGGATCTCTCCAAACTTACGAGCTAGGATTTCCTTCTCACAAACCAAGCAAATCTCTTGCTCTTAAAACCATCACCGAAAGAATGGACAACTCTACCGAAGAGGATGATGTGGAGAAGGATGTAGTATACCTTGCAAAGAACTTCCGAAAATTTCTGAAAATGAAAAACAGTGGGAAGCCCTTCAACAAAGGAAAGTTTTCTTCCCCCAAGGGTGATAGGAAGGAGTTCAAGAAGAAAGATGGGAAGGAGTTTCAATCCCCCCAAGGAATTGTGTGTTTCGAATGCAATGGTCATGGACATCTCAAGAAGGAGTGTCCTAACTATTTGAGAGGGAAGGGCAAGGCATATGCCACAACCCTTAGTGATTCGGATTCTTCAAACTCCGATTCGGAAGCTAGCTGTGATGAAGAAGGGAATTTCTCTGCATTTATGACTATTGTTCATGTTGAGTCTTCGGAGGACTTGAATTTGCTTGTGCAAGAACTTGGAGAGCATAGTGATGAGGAATCCATGGGAATTGTAGAAGAATCGGATGCTGAAGAAGATGAAGATACAGCTGGTCTTCAAGAGAACTACAATTCACTTCTTGAAAAATCTAGAGAATATGCAAGGGTGGCCAAGGCAGCCGTGAAAAAGATGAAACAGGCAGAGGAAGATTATAAGAGTCTTTTAGTGCGCCATAAGGAGGCCAAATGTGAAATAGAGACGTTGAATGGTGAACTGACCGAAGCCTACTCAAAGATAAAATTTCTTGAGTCTGAGGTAGCTCAAGCAAATGCCAAGGTAGAGAGAGTATCCACGAAGAAGCTTGATGATGTCCTCTCTCATCAAAAATCCTTCTCCGATAAAACCGAATTAGGATACACCGGAGAAAGTAGTTCAGCTGTGAATATCTCTAAAGAAGTAAAGTTTGTGAAGGCTAAAGAACCAATTGCAATTTCCCCTACTGAGGAGAAGGCAAAAGTTGAGAAGAAGAAGAATGTGGCTGACCAGCGAGTGTTGAACAAGCCCCGAAATCAATCTGTGGTTAGGTCTGAAGCCAGAGCAAAATCTCTTCCACGATCACAAAGAGGTCCTAGAACGAATCATGTGTGTCATCACTGTGGACTTCAAGGGCACACCCGACCAAATTGTCATAAGCTAAGAGTATTGAGGAATGCTAGTGATCAAAGGTCAAGAGGACCAAGGAATGACAAGAGGACTTGGGTTGTTGAGCCATCAAGAGGTCGAAATGGTGATCCCGAAATGATGGACGTGATGAAGATGATTGGTGCATTCACCAACTGCTTGGAAAGCTTCACTAGAAAGTTTGAAAGTCCTAACTCTCATACCCAATCCTATAGGGATATCACCATAAACGCACGTGACGTGTGGGTGAAGAAGGGTACTCATGCATGATCACCTCCTATGTCCATGCATCAATACTTCCAATGTTTAGGATCATAGGTTCATGCATCATATTATACATTGCTTTTTGTTTAAAGCATGTGTTTCTTTTACAAGTTTTTGTTTTATACTTGTGTTCGTTGATCTTACTTTATTTGTTCTGTTTTTTAGTGTGTTCAAAAATTCAAAAACCCATTAAAATTGAAAAATCTTCAAAAAGTTTGATCGCTTGTCTTGTGTATATCACATGGGAGTTTGGCCTAGTACCTTCGTACTAATGGCGTAGTGCATTTACGAGCTTAGCTTGTTTTGTATGCACATATATCTTTGTGGGAGAAATCTTGAAAACTATGTGTGATTGTTGTAAATTGATCTTCAAGCTTGTCATGAATGATTGGTCAATAGTCTTGTTGGTCTTGATACATGCATAGATTTGTGCCTATATATCTTCCCACCTTTATTTTATTTTTTTTTGCATTAAAGCTCACCAAATGTAAATCTCAAAATGAAAAAGAGATTATGAGCTGCAAAAGCCTGTCGTACATACTAGTATTTGACTAGGAAAAAAGGAAAGCGACTTTTATATTGAACTATATGGTGCTCAAAAAGCCAAAGGCTAACTCTCATTGTTGAAATATCAAAAAATTTCAAGCACCGATCTCAAAAAGAGATGTATTGTCCAAAAAGGATCAAATGTTATGATTTATGCAGAAGTCAAATGAAAAGCTTCTAAGATTTGTAATCATTCTCTTGTGGGAAGTCATATATGTTCATCTCTATAATTAAGATTGTCCACTTGACTTAGTACTAGTTGTATATGACTTGATTGAATTGATCATTGAAGCTTCACTCTCGTCTATGGACTATTCCACATTTGATACTCACACACAACACACAACACACAAGACTTTGTTCAGATAATGTTTATCTCATTTATGTGATTGTACATGTTCAAATGTGATGTGTATGCTCAAATACTTGGTGATTAAACCCAAAAAGATTTTTGAGTGTTTTATTTGTTTTTGAAAGTGATTTTATACTTTCGTGCTTTTAGTTTTTGTTCAAAATGCATTTTTGTGTTTTTTCTTCAAAAACTGGTTCAAAGGTTGTTTCACGAGAAGCTCGCGACTTAGAGCTTCCCGCGAAAAGTGCTTAAGGGAAATTAAAAAGTTACGTTTTCATACAGAAACTCTCGCTACTGCCTCGCGAGTATTTCGCGACTAAACTCTTCCTGCGAAATGATTTTTAGGCAAAAACTGGATTTTTCACAAAATCACACAAAGAGTTTCACGATTGTATCGCTACTGTCTCGCGACTTAAAGCTTCTCGTGAAAGTTTTTGTGCTTCAGTGGTCTTTCTCGCGACTACCTCGCGACTGCATCGCTACTGCCTAACCCGCGAAAAACACGTGTTTTCAGTTTTTATGTAGCAGATGTGACATCTTTTCAAAACATATAACTTCCCTCGCACTAACTCTCTTCGAACCTTTTTTCAACCCAAATCTTTATTTCTTTCAAATCCCATCATTTTTAAGCAAAATCTCTGCAAAATCCTTTCAAGGTATGTGTTTCTTACACTATTTTCATCTTTTATTTTCGGATTATGCAGAATCTGTGCTTAGGGTTTTGAAAATTGGGGATTTTCGAAAATTGGGTTAGGATTCTATATTTTGTGAAAAAATTTTCAATCCTTTGATTGGGCTGAGACCCATTTGGTGTTTGTGCATCTGTGGTGGTCCCATGAGGCATTTTGAACTTGTATTGAGGCATTTTTCAACATGTTCATGCATTTCTCATAATGTGTATATACTGTCGCATGCTAGGTGTTTGTCAGAATGTCCAAGTGACATCCTTGGTTTTATTGGACTCAAATGAGTTCCTTTACTTTGATTGCACTTGTTTCACATGCTTTGGATGTGTTTTTCACACTTTGCCCATTTTGTGCCTCAATGCCATGCCTTGCACCCACTGTGCACACTCTAGGCATCTCTAGGCACACCTCATGCATCACATGCTGCACACACATGCATCAGCACATACTCAGCATCAACACACACATGCACAGTTTCTTATTCATGCATTATGCTTTTGCTTAATTGGTTAATACCTTTACAATGCTGTTTAAGTTTGTTTACTCTGTTTTTGAGTTGGTTATGCTCTGTTTTAGGTTGTTTCTACTTGTGTTTTTGGATTAACTTGAAACTAATCAAGCTCTGTGTTTTGTTTTGTGTCTCCACACTTGGATCTTTTCTGTTTATGTGTTCCTTTGCACAGATGGCTCCTACTAAGCATGCAGCCACAAAGAAGTCGTCTTCCAAACGTGCACGCACTGATTCTGATCGATTCAAGTCTGCTGAAGCTGATATGAAATACAATGACTGTTACAACAAAGCCACCATTTTCATGGAAAGGGTAGTTCAGTTGGAATCCCTTGAGGACACCTTCATCCCTGAGGTGTTCAAAGAACGAACCTGGACCAAACTGTTGAATCTAGTTGGAGTGGTGTACTCGGAGATCATCAAAGAATTTTTCTCCAATGCTATAGTTGAGGGAGATACTATAATCTGCTGGGTAAGGCACAAAGAGTTTATCATCACTAAGGACAACATTCAATAGTTCTATAAAGTTCGTCCTCCCTCACAGCCAATTATAGTGCAATATGAGGATCGTTTGGGTTCTACTGATGAGATGATAAAGATTCTTGGTGGTACACTGAAGAAGTCATCCATGAACACAATACCATTTTCACCAGAAATGAGGACATTGGCATATGTGATGATTCATAACTTGTACCCGGTCACCAACCTCACTACACTATCAGCTCCAAGGACAAAGTTTTTGTTCGATCTTTTCACCTACAAAGAAATTGACATTTGTGGACACATCTTCCATGTGCTAACAAAGAGCATCACAAAGAAAAACTCAAGGACTATCATGCCCTTTCCCACTCTCATTATGGGCCTCATTGCAAAGACAAGGCTCAAAATCCCGAGTGGTCTGACAGTAGTTCAGCGGGACTATCCCATTGGTGCACACACAGTCACCAGGAGCACAGCCCACATCAAAGGCTCCAAAACAAGTGTGCATACGATACCAAAGGATCGGGTTGCGGACGAAGGTGGAGATATAGAGGAGGAGATTGATAGATTCATTTCTGTTCCAGAAACATCAGCTTAGCCATCATCCTCAGCACCAGCACGAGGACCAAATAGACTCGACCGTCTTCTTGATAGAGTAGAGCAGATGTACACTATGCTAGATTCCCATATAAGGCATACAGCGAACCAGTTTGCTTATGTCCAGGGTCAAATCACAGCCTTATCCTCTCAGATCGATGATTTATCTATCGACCATGGTTCCGACTTCGAGTCCGACCAGTTCTAGCCCTTTGGCCATTCCGATCAAAAAGGGGGAGAAAATTTTGAGGGGGAGCTTGCACATTGATAGGGGGAGCATAGTTCAGGCTTAGAAACATTGGTTTTATTGGTTATTGGATTTACTTGTGTTTATTTTTTAGCTTACATAACTGCTGGTTCATGTCTATGATTTTTACTGGTTTTTGGTTAAAACTTTAGTACAATTTGCTTTTAACTATTTCAGTTTATAATCAGTATGTGTTTGTGACTATCTCAATGCTTTTGTAGCATTTTTTGTGTACTTTTAAGATATTGCTAATATGTCTTGAATACTTCACACTTGTGCCCTAGTAGGATTGTTCCTAGATGCATATACTTCGTGTATTTTGCATTGGTTGTGTGTTGGACATACAAGTGATCATAAGTGATTGCTTTTTGTTTGTATGTCCGGATTAACACTTACTTGCTAAATGTTCATTGTAATCATTCTTTAATGACTGAACGTGTTTGATCAAGTCTTTTTGTTTACATGATATCTAATGTTTACATACTTTATCGCACTTTGCTTGCTCATGTTCATACCTTGTGTTCAACTTGTCATAAGCTTAATGAAAGTTTTGTTTGTGTGCGAGTGTTTCAGGTTACAGGTATAAACTACAAGTGCTTCACAGTTTCTAGATTAGGTGTGAGTGAGTTTTGCCATTGTTCCCAAACTCACGTTTAAGTCTAGAGTCTGTTTTAGGGGTTTTGTCACGGAATAGCCAAAGGGGGAGATTGTAAAGTTGTGATTTCCAAATATGTATTTTGTTGGCTTTTATTCCGTGCCAAATTCGATTGTAAATTTATTCAATCTTATGTACCCTGTATTTGTTGTGGGAATTTATTGTAAGGGTTGTGTGATAGAGAGAGAGTGTGTGTGAAGACTCAAGCAATTGAAGCAAAGAAGGCTTTCGCGGGTATCTTGCGACTAAGCTTCCCGCAAGAGGAGGCATGTGCCCTGTACATGACTGGAATGCGAAGAGTCAGTACAGATGGAGACAGCTGTGTCTCGCAAGTATCCCGCGGGTAAGGCCTTCCCACGAGACATTTTGTTCTGCTAGACTGTACTATCTGATACACACTTTCTGCACCCACACTATATATACCCTCATTACCCACAAATGATAAGGAGAGCCTCTAAGAGAAAACCCTAGCTAAAACACTTGAGAGTTAGAAATTGTTATACCAACAATTCTCTACACATTTGTTTGTAGAATTTCCTCATCTCCTACCTCTCCATTTTCATATCATTGAGAGGTTGATAGCCCAAACACTTATCACACCCTTTTAGAGTGTTAAGTGATAATTTGGTGCTGCTGGGAAGTATTGGAAGAAACCAAGAATGGTAGATGCAACATGGAGCTTGTTGCGAGATCCGGAGAGCTAGACAAGACACGGTTCCGAGAAGCCTTATTGGAGTAGGAGCTTGGAGGGCTTAGGTACATCGGGTAGATTAGGCTTGGAAGGTCTCTTGCTAACCCATGTATCCCAACTGATTGTCTAGTGGATCGATTACCGCTTAGAGGGCAGCGGAGAGGTTTTTCACCGAGGTCTTCGGTTTCCTCTTCGATAACACATCAGCGTGTTATCTGTGTTTGCATCTCTCTTCCCTACTCTTTTATATTTCCATTATATTGCTGTGTTGCTTATATTATGGATTAGAGTAGCTTGCTTGGTTATCCGTTCATATTTACACTATTCCGCACTTGTAGTAAGTCAGTGTAAAACCAACTAAGCCGTAACTTTGAATTGGGGGTCTAAACAGCTCTTGTGTTATTTAACACATTTTCGAGCTTTCAAGTAAAAAGTTCAAAAATTCATTAAGTTTGGTTTGTGTCATGTTTACTTTGTTGCAATTAACAATCCATTAACTACACAAATTGACTATATTTACCAAATGTTATGTTTCTCAATAATTTTCAAGCAAAAATAAAATAAAATAAAATAAAACTCAACCAATACTTTTATGACACTTTTAGTTGTAAATTATTATTTAGTTTTCAATATTGGAAACCATCATCAAAATATTTTTATTGCGTTTATATCTTCACTCTTATTGTTGTATTTATGTTTGAATATACGTTAACCATTGTCTTTGATAATAATACTTTTATCTAGGATGAAATTTTACAATGTAGGAAATTTATTAGATACTAATAAAGACAATATGTTGTAATATTTTCGCTCTTTACCGTAACAATTTGATTGATGATTTGTTTAAAAGAATAATTTTCTAACAAAGCAAAGCTCAACTTGAGTTTCAATGATTTTATGGAACTTTTAATTGTAGTTGTTGTATTGTTTTTAATATTTTAAACTAACTAAAAAAATATTTTCATCGTGGTTATGTTTTCATTCTTATTGTTATTTTCATGTTTAAATATATGTTGACCGTTGTGATTGGTAATAATAATTTATTTGGGATGAAATTTTACAAAGTTCGAGATTTACTAGAGATCAAAAAAAAAATTTGTAGTGCTTCTTCTTTTCAATTTTACTTATATGTTTAGAAACATATTTATGTTAATGATTTTCAAAAAAAGAAAAATTCATCTTCAATTTAAATGGTTTTATAAAAATTTTAATTGTACTTGTTTATGGTTTTCAATGTTAGAAACATTTGTTCTATGAGTGACATATTTTTGTGTTTATTATTCATTATTGATTACACAAGAGAGAGAACCATTTTTTTTATATACAAGATAGAAATTCTACTCTAGTCTAATCTATATGTATATGTGTGTGAAGCTCCCTCCTGGGGATTTGAACTCCGGCCCTTGCCTTCCACACCCCACAAGCACTTATACTTGTAGAGTGACCATCGCACCAAGGGTGTGCGGTGGTGAGAGAGGACCATTTTATTTGATAATAATTGATACTTTTATTTGGGATTAACATTTACCACGTTGGTGATTTAAGAACTCAACCTGGGATAGTACCAAAAACAAAAAGATGGCTCCAAAATGACATAGTACCTGTTACAATTATTTTCATGGTTTTAAGGCATCATCGGAACTTGGACAAGTGATGAAGATAGATAGATCACATCACCTCAAATATTGTTGATGTCTTTTCACCTCCGGAACCATAGTTATGGTTCTAACTAGGTCTCTAGAAAAAAAAATGATCTAAAAAGTGTTAGGGATTAAGGACTCTAATGCATGCATAATGCATTGTGTAAAAAAAATTTGAAATTTTTTTTTTATTCTTCCAAATTGATGTATATCACTGGCAACGAGGCCAACATTAAAAAAATCTACCTTATGCCAAGACAATAAATCAAATAAATGTGTGTTGGAGTACAATGAATTACAGACCATTTATCAATACCCTAATAATCACTTTAGAGACTTGGTGTATGATTTTTGAGTCATTTTAGTTTTAGATACTTGGTGTCTGATTTTTGGATTTGAGATGTTTTGGTGAATAACATGACAATTGATATTCTGGGGAAGAACTTAAGAACACGAAGAACATGTTCTTCCAAGTAAATAATGAAAAGAAAAAAAAATATAGTTTTAAAAAAAATGGATAATTACACTTTGCCCACCTGTGGTTTGCCTTTAATTCTATGTGCCCACCCGTGGTTTAAATTTTGACACTTTGCCCACCTGTGATTCTGACCGTGAGTGCTCCGTAACCCACCTCAATGTTTTCCGTTACTCTAACACCAAATAAGTAAAAAACACATCCCAAAACGGATCAAAACTCACTCTCATGTTCTTCAATGCTCAAAAATGTAATCCCCCCCCCCCTCCTCCTCCCCTTTGTCTGTACAACTGGCCTTTCTTCTTTTTTTAATATTACTCTTTCTTCTACTACTCAAACTAGTCCACACTCTCTTCTTCACTCTTGTTTTCTTTGCTTCCTCTGACTCTGACCCCTTTCCCTTTTTTAATTATCAACCTTCACTATACAATTACTACATCAGACATAGATACATACTATATTTATTAATTCAAATTATTCACTTACTCTATTTTTATGTACATTAATCAAAGAAAAAAAAAAGAGACTTTGATTAAGTCTTTCCTTCACATGCCCCATTAATTAAAAACACACACAAAGCAATAATTTTGTTTCTTTTCATAGCCCAATCAAATCTGTATACCAAATATGTTCTGTTAGCAGTTATATAAATATATATATATATTTTTAAATTTAAGTAGCAACAATGGTAAAAAAATCAAAAGTAAAAAAACCTCAAATCCTTATTAGAGAATTTTTATTACTGTCCCCATTAGCCAAATGCAAAAATCCTTCATTTCTTAAGGATTTTAACTTGATAATTGCAGTTGGGAAACTCCCAAAGCATAATAATGTATCCTGGAGAGGTAACTCCTGTCTAAATGATGGCAAAGGCAAATCCGAAACATTTTACAAGGATCTAGTGGGTGGCTATTATGACGCTGGAGATGCTATCAAGTTCAACTTCCCTCAATCCTTTGCCATCACCATGTTGAGCTGGAGTGTTATTGAATACATAAAAAGGGTTTTGATCACAGCTGAACAGAGGAGCATGCACGATCAAAACCCAGGTTCAATACCCACGATCAAAACCCAGGAGCATGCACGAATCGAAGCTCATTGTAGGATCTGCCACAGTTGTCTCAAGCGAAGCCCATTGTAGGAGTGAGTGAGTTTTGGGAGTGAGGGTGAGTTCTGGGAGTGAGAGTGAGTTTTGATCCGTTTTGGGATGTGTTTTTTACTTATTTGGTGTTAGAGTAACGGAAAACATTGAGGTGGGTTACGGAGCACTCACGGTTAGAATCACAGGTGGGCAAAGTGTCAAAATTTAAATCATGGGTGGGCACATAGAATTAGAAGCAAACCACAGGTGGGCAAAGTGTAATTATCCCTAAAAAAAAAATCAGAAGTTTAGAATTTGTTTTTATTTGACGTGGACTTTTTTTAAAATTAAAATGTTGACGGGCCATTTTTAAAATGCTAACTAAAATTTTTTTAAATATTATTTTAATGGCTACATCAGCATTTAGGGTTCCAACAGTGAATTCTGTCTGCCACGTAGGCAATTTCCGTTAGAAAGATGACGGTAGGGACCGAAATGAGATCGTTTTTTTTTTTTATAGAGACTAAATGCGGTAAAATTAAAAAGTAGGGACCAAAAAGGTATTTCTGCCTAATTATTATTATGTATATTTTGATATTTGTTTAGTTTAGAATGTAAATAAATGTAAACATATATTTATCCTAAACTAATTAATTAAAAGTCTTTCAACCAATAATAATTAAAGTTCACTTAACAACAATAATTAATCTTTTTATTGTTTTTAGAAACAATAGATGTTTTCCAAAATTTAATCTTAATAACTGTGAGAGACTGGGAACTTGGGTGCTCTCAAAAAAGAGATTTGGGTGCTTAAACGCACCTCGCTTTTGGGTAGTGGTGTGGAGTCGCTACTTATTTTGATTGAATAAATAAGAAAAAATAAATACAATTACATATTCAAAATACATCAAATGTCATTGATTGAATAAAGAAAGTACAATTTGGTAGATCAACCTTACAAGGCTTTGGTCCTAGTTACAATCTATGCAAAAAAATACAAAGTTTTGGTCCTAGTTACATTCTACCAAAATTAAAGACAAAACACTAATCTACTAACCAAAATCTTAAGTTCGGGGGTTCTGTTACGGAATGCGAAGGTGTTAGGCACCCATTCCGCCCAAACAGAGTCTGGTCTTCTAGGCTCTAATGACCATCATATACCTTTTTTGAATAATGTTGAATGATATGTTATAACACACATGACAAACACTTGACAAAAATTAATTTAAACAAATTTGCCTTATGAATAATGTCCTCTTTTTAAAGAAAAATCATATCTGTTTTGAAGAGTTAAAAAAAATTGAGATTTGATTGGTAAAAATCAGATCTATTTTCATAAAAGATTAAAAAAAAATGAGATTTTGTCAAAAAGAATCAAATTTGTTTTTAAAAGTTAAAAAATAATAATATTTCATTTGTTTTTTGTAAATTTTTAAAAATGAAGTTTGATTTGTAAAAATCAGATATGTTTTCATAAAAGATTAAAAAAAAAAAGATTTTGTTAAAACGAATCAAATCTGTTTTTAAAAGTTAAAAAAAAAAAAAAAGATTTTTAAAAGAGGATTCATATTCATGAGACAAACTTATTATGCATGCATCACATATTAAAAAAAAAAAGACTTTAACCTAACTCTTAATTCCTTCTTTAAAATCTCAAAATCTGCAATTTTATAAAAAAGAAAACTTTTTCAGAAAAAATTTTAGATCTGTATTTAATGAAAATACAAATCAGTTTTGAGACCAGAAAAAATAAAATCTATATTTAATGAAAATATAGATCAGTTTTATGACCAGAAAAAATTCAGATCTGTATTTAATGAAAATACAGATCAGTTTTATGACCAGAAAAAAATTCAAATCTGTATTTAATGAAAATACAGATTAGTTTTGAATTTTTTTTTAAAAAAGGTTTTGATGATCATTAGCAGATTTTGAAATCAAAGAAGAAAATTAAAACAAAAAATCAACTAAAGAACACGTCAAAGAAAATTTCAACTAAATATCTAAGCATGGCAAACATGAACTAAGAACAAGGCACAATAAAGATCAAACATATTAACCACATTCATGCAACGAACAATTACAACAAACTAATTAATGGAAAGGAAAAAAAAAAAGATAGAAGAATATAACTAAATACCTCTTGCATGAGCGTGCTCTTAAAATAGAAGAATAATTAAAAATCAAAGAAGTTTTCACTTCTTTGAGGTTTAAAATACTTTACTTACAAAAAAGAAGTTCTTAAAGCAAAAGCCTCCAGAACGTCTTTAACGTAAAGGGAGCAGAGAAGTCAAAAAAGAAGAGTCCTTAATTCTGATCCTTTTTCTCTATTTATAGAGGTTGGGATGCTTAAAAAATAAGCTGAATGAGATCAAATACGAATTGGAACGCATCTTATCTCTAAAAAGTCAAAAAAGATAGGCTTTATCTCAATTAGGAAGCTCCCGGGCGGGGCCTAGCATTTGGGCTAATCGGCACTTGCCAAGTGCCGATCGACACTCCAAGAGTGCCAACAAGCCCTTTTGGGTGCCAGGCCCGCGTTCGAGTTTTGGTTCAATTTGGACTCCTTTTTTGAGGATTTTTTAGCCAGAAATTGCACCTAGACGCGTTTTTGATTCGTATTCTAAAAATTAATCCCTTTTTCTCGATATTCAAGTCTTTAAAGTGATAATTATCTTATATATAAATATTCCAAAAAGACTTGATTATCCATAACTTCTTTGTTATTTGATTATCCACTTTATTCTCATGCAAGGAAGCTTATTTTTTACACTAACCAAAAAACAATCGCAAAATTATTTAATTAATTTTAATTTTTAACCAATCAAAATTAATTTAAATTAATCAAGTATGATCGGTTCCACCCAAACAAAATGCATGCAGATCGTGAAAACTTGATCTTGTGATATCTTTCAATCTGACGATCCAATTTAGGAATTGGACATACCGTCGCGATCGTTAGAATCTCGAGATCATTTTTATGATCACTTTAAATTTTGGGTATATGAATGGTCACTCTAGCCATCTTCCAAGATTAAATTATAGGTGCAAAATCAAGTGTCTACAAAATGCCCCTCATTGACAGAGCTTGTAAAGCGAATGTCAATGTAAAACAAAGATACTGATTTTAGCAGCCATGATTTAATCGAGATTAATCTTTCAAAGATTACCTAGCCCTAGAGCCAAAAACCTTGGAACATAGAACTAGTGTTTTGCTATTTTGAAAAATGAAAACTGTGAATACTTGACCTACTTGACAATTGATAAACATGAATTAAATCTTGAAATCTGAGGTGACTGAGAGGCTTCTCTATCTCAATCTGAATCTGGGGTGGATTGAGAGGCTTTTCTATCTCAATACGCATGTGGGGGCAACTAAGAGGCTTCTTTATCTTGATCTGAATGGGAGGTAACCAAGAGGCTTCTCTATCTTGAAACCTAGGGCGATTGAGAGGCTTCTCTATCTCAAACTGAATCTGTGGCAACCAAGGGGCTTCTCTACCTTAACCTGAATGGGAGGTAACCAAGAGGCTTCTCTATCTTGGAACCTGGGGCGATTGAGAGGTTTCTCTATCTCAATCTTGAACTGTGACGACCAAAGGGTTTCTCTACCTTGACCTGAATGGAAGGTAACCAAGAGGCTTCTCTATCTTGGAACCTGGGGGATTGAGAGGCTTCTCTATCTCAATCTTGAACTGTGATGACCAAGGGGCTTCTCTACCTTGATCTAAATGGGAGGTAACCAAAAGGCTTCTTTATCTCAATCTGGAACTGTGATGACCAAGGGACTTCTCTACCTTGATTTGAATGGGAGGTAACCAAGAGGCTTCTCTATCTTGGAAGCTAGGGTTTTGCCTGCAAAAGACCAAAATTTGGGATTAGATTTAAAATAATGGGCGATCTGTTGTTCCACTATTTTGAGATGTGTGATTTTCCTCTCTTTCTTTTTATTTGACTTGAATTTCCTCTTTAGAAGGAAAACCTTGATTGATTTTTGTAGTCCTTTGAATTTTTTTTTCTTTTTTGAAATTTGAAATTTTCTTTGAAAAATGATACCTTTTGTTCTTGACCATCCTTGAAAATTTATTTTTCCTTCCTTCAAAATTGAAATTTTCTTGAAATTGATACCATCTGTCTTTGAAAAAGTTTTTTTTTTTTTTTTTTTTTTTTTTTTTTTTTTTTTTTTTTCATCTTTAAAAAAAAAAAAACAAAATAAAAACAAAACAAAATTTTTTTTTGGCTGAGTTGATTGAGTCAACTCAGTCAATCCTGAGTTGACTCAGCAACTCAGGTGTGTTAAAAGAGGGGGGGGGGGAGAATTTTTGGACCCCTTTCTTTCTTGTCTTCATCTTTTTCTTTCACTCCTCCTTCTTCACACTCCCTTCTTCCCCCATTGTCACTATTCACAAGCTTTTTCCACTTGCATTTTCATCATTCTCTCACCATTTCTTCCTTAGAAAATCACTTCCCTAGACTTCTAAACTTGATTTCATCCACTTTCCTCAATATCTTTTCAAATCTTTGTGTTCTTGACCACCTTTGCAACAAACCCATTTTCTTGAAACCCATCTCCAAACCTCCATTTTTTTGCATTTTCAATGGCATCTTCTAAGATTTTCTTACTTTCAATGGGAAGAAATATCATCCATCCCTTGAATGGAATGAGGAAGAGGGGCTTCTTCAAGACCCTAAGACCCATGCTCCACACTCCAAAAAGGACTTCAAGGTGAGCTCATTTTTTCTTTGTTGGTAAATTTGTTGATTTTATGTTTTGTTGAGAGCTTGATGTTGAGACATTGTCATTTTGTTGTTGTTTGTCCTTGTTGAAATTTTGAACATTGTATGATTTGGTTGGAAACCCTTGTGTGATCATGTTATGCTCTTGGCTTTGGGGCATTTTTGAATTGTTGAGTTATTTGGTATGAAACTTGGACAATGTTGATGACTCGTGAAGTTTGGCAATGTATGTAACTTGTGGTATTGTTGAATGAATTTTGACTTGAATTTTATGGGTATTGAAATCATGAAAATTTGATGTGTAGGCTTGATTGAACAAACTCACTTTTGATGAGTGTGGAAATTTTGTTGGAATGTGTAAGTCTTATTTCATGAGCATGGAAATTTTTATGGGTATGGGTATGCAAAATTTTTGTCGTGGTATGGATTTTTGTGTTGGACATGGGATTCTTTTTACATGGGATTTTTTGGTCATGGAATTTTTCGTTGGACATGGAGAAATTTTTTGGTTAGACATGGAATTTTTTTTGTTGGACTTTTTTTTTTTGGTCATGGAAAATTTTTTTGTTGGTGTTAGACATGGGAGTTTTGGCATAGGATTTTTTTGGAATGAGTGGACATCTCAATGATTGGCTAAACTATGTTTTACAAAACCTCAAGAGTTGAGGTAGCCTCCAAATGTTGAAAGGCATGTGGGAGATATTGTCCCTGGACATTAAGAACATCATTAATGAAGCCGGCTTCCAGACCTTTTTCCAAGCTCTATTGAATCATGATACCAATGAGTATAAGGATCTCCAATTAATCCTTGCTTTGTCAGAGCGATTCTGGGACACTAGCATTTTCCATTTTCCAGGCATTAGTGAGGTGATGTTGACACCCTATGACTTCCCAGCCATTACTGGCTTAAAATTGGGTGGTGAAAGAATTAAAATCAATGATTCCATCACCTCAACAGAGATTAAAAGTCTTTTGGGTGTGATGCCTTCAAAAATTAGGAGCAAAAATGTATCCTTGATGTGGCTGTACACCAATATTGAGAACTGTAAGACTGTAGCAACCGGCACTCGCATGTTCATGCTTCTTTTCATTGGAACTCTCTTATGTCCAGACTTGGGTAGTACTGTGAGCTAGATCTTTTTGTGGAGTCTGAGGGATATTGGCCAGATCAAAAATTATTATTGGGGTGGCATGGCTTACGTAACCCTTTTGCACTTCATGACTCAACTTTCTCGGCGTAGCCTCTTAAGCTTAGGAGGTGCACCCTTTGTTTGCCAGGTGAGGTTTTGAATTCTTGGTTATGTGTGTTTTGGAAGGTCATTTTGGTTGTTGTGCCGTTAATGATGTGTTGATTTTTTTTAGGTCTGGATGTATGAATATTTTGGGGTTGGTCCTCAAGTTTTAGAAGATGTTGGTGACATGTATCCAAAGTTTCTCCGTTGGCTACCTAAGTATCGTTTGTCAACACCTTCCAAGCGTTCTTTGCAAGTTTGGCGTATGCTGATTGATAACTTGACTGCTGATGATGTGAGTTTTTTTTTTTTTTTTTTTTTTTTTTTTTGTTCTAGGGGTTTTGTGTTTGGTTAAGGGTTTTTTTTGTGTTTTTTCTTTTTGTGCTATGTGGTTTGGTTTCCTTTCATTCTGGGTTCTTTATGATTTTTAGATGTCTTTGGACCCTCGGCTTGGTTGTGAGGAGCGTGCTGAGTGTGAATGGGCCCAAGAGCTAAATGGTTGCCAAGTACAGTTTGAGTGTGGCCATGGGAGATATTGGTATCTTGGTGACTAGGTGTTGGCTCAAGTTCAACATGTGTACCCTCCTGAGACTATTCCTATTTATCCTTATCCCTCCATCCGGTTAACTAACCTTCTAGCTAATGAAGAAATTGCCCATGCTCAAGTCGGCCATGTTGTTTGGGAGACATCAGGAGACTATCTTGAATTTGTCCATACTCAATTGCAGGGTTGTTTAGTTGGCATTCCTGTAACCTCGGTATCTTTTTTTCCTCCCAAAGTCAATTTGCATCTCATCTTGAATCTCTTTATATTCTTTGTTTCAACTTTTGCGAAAATATCTACATGTTGTAATTTTAGGCTTCATCCTTCAAAGAGGAGGAGAGTCTTTCTCTTAGCCATGCTGACAGCTCTTCTAATTCTTTCATGGAGACATATCCTCATTTTCCCGCATGGCAATATGAAGTGATGAACTCTGATGGGTCATACAGCTCTATGAATCTAGACTGGCCAGAGTACACCCCAAATGTCCCTTGGAATGGCCCAGTATGTTCCTGAATCCTTTAGTCTCCTATCCTCATTTTTGCTCATTAAGTTATTTGTGAACTTGTGGATCTGTGCTTCAGGTCGGCGTTGATCTTGTGGAAGAAAGCATGCGGATGATTGGAGGTTTGCAATAGGTGGCACGCACTCAATCTTCTCAATATGTTCTCAATGAAATGAACTGGGTATAAGATAATGCTTTCTGATTGTTTCTGCTTGAACTTCCATGATAATGAATTTAACACTTGTCTCTGTTGATTTTTCAGAACAACCAAATGGCAATGGCTGATACCAACACAAGATCCTTGGAGGAGAGAATCAGAAATCTTGAACTTCAAAATCAGCAACAAGAATCTCGATTTTATGCAAGTCAGGAAGGAGACACTGAGGATGGCTCCTCTAGGGGTGGGTCTAGGAGATCTTCTCGCAGGTGGACCCGAAATCCGAATGATGCTTGACTTGTATCTTAATTTTCCTGCAAGAACAAGAAAAAGTTTTCCTTAGACAAATTTGTATTAATTTTCGTTGTTAGCTCTTTATCTTTGGATTGCTTCTGATCTTGCTGAAACTTTAGATGAGACAAGTTTAGAATTTACCTGATTGATGTACTGTAGTAAACATTCTAAACTTAATCTGACCACCTCTGATAGGATTTGTACTTACTTGAATGAGGCACAGCCAAATGTCCCTAGTTTGAATACTTTATGCATGATGACCTTTCATTTTTGAAAAGAATTTCTCTCCCCTTTTTTTTTTGAAAAGGGGTGAGTGATTTTTACTTGTTCCAGAAAGAGGGGATAAGCCATAGCTGAATACCCCTAGTTTAAGAGATAAATGCATGACTTTGGCAGATCATGATTTGATTAATTTTCTCTTCCCTTTCTTTTTTTTGAAACCAGTGATGCAAGTGATTTTTTTTTGAAAACTGAAAGTTCACTTGGTGTGTAAAACACTAGTGAATGTTTAGACCCCCAATTTCAAAATAACCAACACAAGCTTATACCTAAACAATATATGTGCGGAATGATAAGTACAAGCTATACCCAAATAAATAAACTACTCTAAACCATAATTAATCACATCTACAGCAGCAATTAAAAGGCAAGAGTAAGGGTTAGAGAAATGCAAACACAAAGATAACGTCTTATCGAAGAGGAAACCGAAGAACTCGGCGAAAAACCTCTCCTCCGCCCTCCAAGCGGTAAAATGATCCACTAGAAAATCAGTTAGGATACATGAATAGCAATAGACCCTCCAAGCGTAATCTACCCAATGCACCTAAGCCCTCCAAGTTTCTTGCTCCAACAAGGTTAAGCCTAACCGTGTCTTCTCTAGCTTTCCAGATCCCGCAATAAGCCCATTGCATCAACCAAATGAATTGGTCTCCTCTGAACTGCTTCTCAAGTACCAAATAACATTCTCACTGATATGGGTATGGTGAGGTAAGGATTTGGCTAAGTATCCTCTCAAGGGTATGACAATGGAGAGGGTGAGAGTAGAGGAATTCGAAGAATCAAATGTCTAAGATTGTAGATGAGTCAATCCTGTTTTTCTCCAGGGTTTATCTCTCAAAATTCTCCCTAGAAGCTCTCTACATTTCGTGGGTATAAGGGTATTTATAGTAAGGTATGTGAGGAATGTGAAAAGTCATTTTTCTGCAAAACAGGGGGTTCTGGCGACTCACTCGCAACTGGGACAAGTCGCGAGTTCCAATCGCGAAATAACTGACTAGCCAAACTATTTTTTTTGTCATATAGTACTCCAGCTATCATGACACTTCAACTTCCTGCATGCTTCACACATATTGCACTTTTGGCAAGTCATCAGTCACGAGTCACTCGCGAGTTCCAGTAGCGAGAATGCTCTTGATTGCACACACACTTGAATTCTTCACACTCTCTCACACACAAACCTTACATGATTCCCACCTAAATACAGGGTATCTAATTGCTAAATTACAAGCAAATTTGGCACGAAATAAAGCCAACACATGATTGAATAAATTCAACCTTACAATCCCCCCCTTTGGCTATTCCATGACAAAACCCTAAAACAGACTCTAGACTTAAAATGTGAGTTGGGAACAGTTGCCAAAACTCACTCACACCTAACTCTAGATTCTGTGAAGCTCTTGAACCATACGAACAAGTTTTCCTAAAAACAATATCACAAGAAGTTCATTGTAAGCAGAAATCTTGAAATGCATATGGAGCAAGCACAATGCGATCAAGCAAGTATGGATATGACAATTAAACATGGCTTGACCAAACAAGAACAATCACTATAAATAGTGACCACAATGAACATTCACATGGTGAATGAACATCCAGACATGCAAGCTAATAAGCTTAATGCAAAGTATCATTTGCATGTCCAACACTCAACCGATGCAAGAACACTAAGGTAATTGCATCAAGGATACAAGATCCAACAAGGGCACAAGAGTACTAAAGAGAATGCAAAACATAATCTAAAAGTACTAAATAGCTACAAAAGCAAAGGTACGGAGAAAATATAGTTTAAATAGCTAAAACATTTAAGCATCCATAACACACAATATCCAAGTATTTTAAAACCAAAGTATTAAAGACATAGAGTACTTAAAAACCAAAGTACTAAATCCATAGAGTATTAGAATAAGAATAAGTGCTATGATAAACCATAAAAACTATGAAAAAAAAAACATAATAGCTATAAAAAATTATAAAGAATTCTCCCCCTCAAGATAGGCTCCTCCTCAAGAGCTACTCCATACTACTCCCCTTTTTTTACCGAAATGGCCAAAGGGTTATGACTGGTTTGTGAAGCTATCAAACTTGGCTGTAAGCAAGTTGATTTGATCCTGGATGGTTGTAAGCCTGTTGGAGTGCTCAGTTTGGACATCTCTTAGGCCATCAATCCTCTCAAGAATAATTTGAAAAGCATTTGGAGGCACTGATGAAGACGATGAAGCTTTGCTCCTTCCTCAACCACCACCTCTTCTTGAAGAAGATGGTTGTCCTTCCGCTTCAGTTTCTGTGTCGCAAGAGGTGCTTGTTCAAGTTCATCTGATTCTTCATCACCCGGAAGACAAACTCTGCTCCTTAGGATTGTTTGAGAGTTGATGGAAGGAGGCACACTCATTAGGCTTATCCTGTGGAGTCTCTACACATGAAGGATCCTCATAATCAAACTAAGGAGAACAAGCTTTGCCCTTGAGGTTGTCCTTGTTGCTTTGGCAATGATGGCGAATGCATGAGCATCGATGTCGATGTAGATTCTCTCACGAAGCTCTATGAGGAAGATGGCTCTAGCATTGTTGATGGTGGTCAACTTCCTTACCGAATACAGGTTGAACAACATGATGTATGTAAGGCATCTCAAATCCAGAGGGAAGGTGGTTGTGTTTGTTGGGATTAGTGCCCTTAAATCCTATTATATGATGCTACGTATGATATTATATATGACATTATGTATGACATTATGTATGACTTAGTATTGTGTTTAATAAAGTTGTTTTATTATTATCTAAAATAATGGTAACATGAATATTCGGACATTATCATATAGTCCATGAGATGCATAGTATGTGATTTATGTGAAAAGTCACAGAAGATATAAATCACAAGTTCTTTGTAAACTCATAATTGTAGTTCGTAGTCGGTGATGAAATTGGGCATTTCATCTGCGAAGACTATAACATATCAACTGAGATGATTTGTCTTAATCATGGAAGTGGAGACTTCTAGTTGATGTGTTGATGTGTTTTAAGAGTTAAGACATATTGAACTAGACCGCTGTGAGATTTATTATTCTTCTAACGACTGTCAATTGAATAATAAATCTCACGACTTCTATTTACATGAATTCTTAATCCTAAAAGAATAATGGACCTGATCATGAAGTGTAGGTTGCTTTGATATATCAGGAGTGAGATCTAAAGATACGGTCAAAACCTCAATATGTTGGGCAGTCACATTTAGTATTGATGGAACATATATTTTCAAGATGGAATTCATAGTCTCTTAACGGAGATATAAAATATTACCTTGAGATAAGTTTAATAGGTATGGTTATTCAGAGTGTTAGGTCTAACCACTTTAGTAAGAAATTACTAAAGTATATATTTATGGAATTGGATTTCATAAATATATGATGAATAACATAAAGGGTTAAACCGGGTACTCAAGGATTAAGATGTAGTATTCTACAAAGTGGCAGTCTACATTCATGACTTTGTGTTACTACGAATATTTTATGAAGGAGTTGCATGTACAATAAAGTCTTGGGATATAATTTATTTAATAAGGACTAGAGTGCAATTATATTTATATAGTGGTATTAAATATAATTAATGGTAACTTTGGACTTGTCAAGAGTTGACAAAAAGCCCAAGGCCCATTAGAGTTAGTGTCTTATTTGTTCCCTTTTGGTCCCACTCCAAGCCACATCCTAAAGCCCAATTGGAAAGGCCCAAAAGGCTAGCCCAATTAGATAATCAGTTATTAGGAGAGAAACATACAGATTTTGGTAAGTACATGAAATGGAATGTATGTGAGTGTTGGACACTCTTTCATTCTCTCTTGAACATACACATATAACTGATTGAGAGACCACACATCTTGGGCATCAAGTGGAATTGGAGTGAAGATTAAAAGTGTTCTCAAGAACTTCTGATCTTCGGTTTTGAATTTCACCGCATCAAGGTACACTCTCTTGTTCTTAAATTCTGAAACTTACATAGCACATGTTATCTATTGCGAATGAAGTAGATCCGTTAATTTTCTGCTACGTATGTTTAGTATGCGATACAAACAAGTATTTTTCCATCAGTGTTGAGGCATTTTCCTTCCCTAACACCACCAACACGGGATTGTACCATTTCTATAGAGATCATCATGTCCTTGAAAGGAGTGAAGTCATCATGATCTAGGTCTCCATGTCCAAGAACACCATCAATGTCACCCACATCAAAAGTGAATTCATGGCCTCTAACCCAACAATCTAGGTAATCATTTCTGAGTATGGCATTGGCATAGAATTCTCGAATCAGTGGTTCACAAACCCCGAGGAGAACACCAAGGAGCTTTTCCTAACCTCTTTCTTCAAAACAGCTAGGGATGAAGGATTCTTTGAGGTCAACAAGATCCACAAATCGCTCCTGAATGATTGGAGCCTTCTCAAAGTGATGGTTGTATCACTCAAAATGTTGAGTGGAGCGAAACTGGCTATCATCCATGCATTTTCTCTTGTCACCACGCTGAGCAATGGTTTTTTGTGGAGCCATCTGCAAAACAGAGCACAAAATTCGGTAATAAACTTGATTAGTAATAAGTTAGAACCAAAACATAAACTTTGAATTAAAACCCAAAAACTGGAATTTAAAGAGTAATTCAAAAGCAAATGACAAGTGAGGATATAAATCATTAAAACATGATAGAATCATTGGCATTATTCACTCAACATGTCAAAGGGTGCGTGTGTGTGCTTCATATGCAAAAGTGTGCATTTAGGGCATGAAAACATGCAAGGGGTAATGTGTGAAAACACATAATCGTTTGATATTTCCAAATCAAGGAAACATAATTATCCCCACAATCTTTGTACTCAATGGAGTCCAAAGAAACACACAAAAACATCTAAGAGACATTTTATCATGAACATGGTATGCACAACACAACACAACACAAATCATAGTACAATGCATAAATATGAAGAAAAAACATGTAAAACATGTATAACAAGCATTATACCAACAAAACCAACAAAACCCATATTCAACAACCATATTTCAATATCTCAACATAAACACAAAATCCAAGAAAACTAGGGCTAGAAACTTGAAATAGAGTGAAAATAAGAGAAAACCCATACCTTTTCTTCAAGATTGATGAAGGATTGAAGAAGAAAAGGGAGGTTTTGAAAGTAAGAATGGCGGTTTTGGGAGAGGGAGAAGTAGAGAAGACAAAGGGTTATGCACGTGATGCGAGGAAAAACTGAAAAGTTTTTGAAAACTATCTAAGATTTAACCCTATTTGTGCAAAACACGCGATTTTTGCGACTCATATGACCCGCGAACAAGTCACCAAAACGAGTCGCCAAAAAACCTTGTACAAAATTTTGAAAATGTTGTCTAAGTCTTTTTCGTGACTAGGGCATCCACTTGCCAGTGAGTCGCAAACCTCTCTGAGTAAGCTCGCGACTGGACTTCCACTCACGAAGTAGTCTCGAAAATGAACAAAACCCATAATTTTTGAAAATTTTTCTAAGTGCTTTTCGCGACTGGAGGTCTTACTCGCCAGGGAGTCGCGAAACCTTCTAAGTAAGCTCACGACTAAGGCCTCGCGACTAACATGACTCGCGAGTGAATCGCCAAAAAGCTGACTTGAAAATTTTTTGGATTTTCTAAAATTATTTAAAACAAAAAAACACTTTCCAAAAACAACCAAAACACTCAAAAATCTTTTTGTGTTTGATCAACATATGATTGAGTATGTACAACACATTTAATCAAGTACAATCACACAAACGAATAAGGCATCCATTGAACATAGACATGTGTGATGTGTGTGGGTATCAAATGTGAGATAGTCCTTAGTCTAATATGAAGCTTCAATGATCAATTCAACCAAGACATATACAATTAGCACTAAGTAGAGTGACCAATCTCAATTATAGAAATGAGCATATATGACCTCCCACAAAAACTTGATTACATAACTTTGAAACTTTTCATTTTGGCTTCTTTCAACTCATATCATTTGATCATTTAAGAACAATACATCTCTTTTTGATGCCTGAAATTTTTGATATTTCAATTTTATGAGCAAGCCTTTGGCTTTTGGGCACCACACATTTTCAAAACAAGTCTCTTTCCCTTTCTCCTAGTCAAATACTAGTATGTGCGATGGCTTTTGCAACTCAATATCTCTTTTCAAGATATTAAATTAGTTGAGCTCTTTAAGCACAAACATAAAAGAGTGGGAAGATATATAGGCACAAGTCTATGCATGTCTCAAGATCAACAAAACTATTGACTAATCATTCATGACAAGTTTGAAGATCCATTTACAACAATCACATAGATGTCAAGTTTTTTTCCCACAAAGATACAAGTGCATAAAGAACAAGCTAAGCTTGTAAATGCACAAAGCCATTTGTACGAAGGTACAAGGCTAAACATGCGTGTGACAAAACACAATAATGCCGATCAAACTTTTTGGATTTTCTACTTTTTATGTGTTTTTGGATTTTTTGACACAAAGTAAGTAAATATTGATAATAATAAAAAAAAAATAATAAAAAAAAAAAAAGACAACAACAACAACAACATTCAATGCTTTTTAAACAACAAAAACAGTAAAAACATGCTAGAATGAAAAACAAAAGCAAACAACCAACAATATCACAACATATCGAAAGAATTGATGCATGGACATGTTCTAATGCTTATGCATGAGTACCCTTCTTCACCCACATGGCACGTGCGTTTGGGGTGATATCCTTAGAGGATTGGGTACTTGAGTTACAATTCTCAAACCTTAGGGTGAAGTTTGCCAAACAAGAAGTGATGGTGTCTATCATCTTCATCACATCGCCAATACTAGGATCTACTTCTCACCCTTTTGATTGCTTGTGGTTCCCCTTGCCCTTTCCTTGTCCTCTTGGCCTTTGAGAACCCGCATTCTTCAATGCTTGAAGCTTGTGGCAATTTGGCCTAGTATGTCCTCGAACTCCATAATGATGGCAAAAGTGGTGAGTTTGAGGACCTCTTTGTGCCTTCGGAAGAGACTTCCCTATTGCCTTGGGTTTGGCCACAAATGAATTTGGAGGCTTTGTCAAAACCTTTTAAGCAATCACATTTGGCTTCTTCTCAACCTTCACATTCTCAGCAACTGGAGTTGGTACCATTGGTTCCCTAGCTTTAACAAACTTCATCTCTTTAGCCACATTAGCACTTGAGCTACTTTCTCCGGTGTATCCCAAACCGCTTCTATCGGAAGAGGGCTTTTGATAGGCAAGCACCTCATCAAGTTTCTTTGAAGCAACCTGCTCCACTTGAATAACCTCAAGCTCAAGAAACTTTATCCTATAATAGGCATTCATTAGCTCTTCATTCATCGCTTCAACTTCACATTTTGTCTCTTTATACCTCACGAGTATGCTCTTGTAGTCCTGTTCTGCTTTCTTCATTTTTATAGTGGCTGCCTTAGCCACTCTAGCATACTCTCCAATCTTCTCAAGAAGAGAATTATAGGATTCTTGCAATCCCTTTGCTCCTTCATAGACGCATTCTTCATCTTCATCATCGGGTTCCTCTCCAGCCCCCATAGATTCCACTTCGATGTGCTCACTGAGCTCTTCCACTAGAGTGCTCAAATCTTCCGAGGAGTCCACGGGTGTGATGGTCATAAAGGCAGAGTAGTTTCCTTCAACATCACAACTTTCTTCCGAATCCAAATTGGAGCTGTCCAAGTCACTAAGGGTAGTAACAAAGACTTTACCCTTTGCCTTCAAATAAGTGGGACATTCTTTCTTCACATGGCCATGCCCTTTGCACTCATATCACGTGATTGCTTGAGATGGAGAAGAATCTTTGGAATCTTTCTTCTTCAAAATCTTTCTTGTCCTTCTTGAAATTTGAGAATTTTCCCTTCTTAAAAGACTTCCCATCCTTTTTAAATTTTAAGAACTTGCGAAGTTCTTTGCAAGGTACGCCACCTCCTTTTTAACCTCATCCTCATCCGAGGAGTCTTGAGCTTCAACTCTCTCATTAATTGTCTTAAGAGCAAGAGATTTGCTCTTCCTTTGTGATGGTAGAGATAGCTCATATGTTAGAAGAGAACCGATGGGTTCTTGAATCTTTAACTCATTAAGGTCTTTACTCTCTTCGATAGCGGACACCTTGGCATGAAAGCTCTCCGGCAATGATCGTAAGATCTTCCTCACAACCTTGGAGTCCTCCATCTTTTCACCCAAGTTGAATTTGCCAATCACTACTTCATTCAACTTAACATAAAAGGAGTCGAACGACTCATCTTCACTCATCTTTAGTTCTTCAAAGCGAGTGGTGAGCATTTGTAGCTTTGTATCTTTCACCTTCTTGGTGCCTTCGTAGGTGGTCTCCAAAATTTCTCATGCCTCCTTGGCGATTGTCACATGTGAAATCCTGTGGAATTCGTCGAGTGAGACACCACAAAATATAGCATTCAAAGCTTTACTATTAGCATTGGCCGCTGCAGGGGCTGCCTTATCCCAAGTAGATTTGGCAGCCTCCGACCTAGTCCAACCATTCTCAACAACATCCCATACGCTCCCATCAATAGAGCACAAGAATGCACGCATACGCACTTTCCAAAAGGCGTAATTACTCCCATCAAAGAAGGGAGGTGCATTTTGAAATTGAGACCTATCCATCCTAGGGTCAAGGATCACACTTAGGATATAGAAATCCGAAAAAGTGTACCCGCTCTAATACCAATTGAAAGTTCACTTGGTGTGTAAAACACTATTGAATGTTTAGACCCCCAATTTCAAAATAACCAACACAAGCTTATACCCAAACAATATATGTGTGGAATGATAAGTACAAGCTATACCCAAATAAACAAACAACTCTAAACCATAATTAATCACATCTACAGCAGCAATTAAAAGGAAAGAGTAAGGGTTAGAGAAATGCAAACACAAAGATAACACCGGCACGTCTTATCGAAGAGGAAACCGAAGAGCTCGGCGAAAAACCTCTCCACCACCCTCCAAGTGGTAAAATGATCTACTAGAAAATCAGTTGGGATACATGAATAGCAATAGACCCTCCAAGCCTAATCTACCCGATGCACCTAAGCCCTCCAAGCTTCTTGCTTTAACAAGGTTAAGCCTAACCGTGTCTTCTCTAGCTTTCCGGATCCCGCAATAAGCCCATTGCATCAACCAAATGAATTGGAGAATCAAATGTCTAAGATTGTGGATGAGTCAATCTTGTTTTTCTCTAGGGTTTATCTCTCAAAATTCTCTTTGGAAGCTCTCTACATTTTATGGGTATAAGGGTATATATAGTAGGGTATGTGAGGAATGTTAAAGTCATTTTTCTGCAAAACAGGGGGTTCTAGCGACTCACTCGCGACTAGGAAAAGTCGCGAGTTCCAATCGCGAATAACTTACTGGCCAGACTGTCCTTTTTGTCCTGTAGTGCTCCAGCTGTCATAACCCTTCAACTTCTTGCATGCTTCATAGGTGTTGCACTTTTGGCAAGTCATCAGTCGTGAGAATGCTCTTGATTCCACACACACTTGAATTCTTCACACTCTCTCACACACAACCCTTACATGATTCCCACCTAAATACAGGGTATCTAATTGCTAAATTACAAGCAAATTTAACACGGAATAAAGCCAAAACATGATTGAATAAATTCAACCTTACAAAAACAAATGGACAAAGAATGTCTAAATGCCCCAGTTTAACAATCCATGCAAATTTTTGAGAAACTTTATTGCACAATCAAATTTTTTTTTTTTTTTTTTTGAGTGAAAAACAAAGTCTAAACAGACCCATAAAGTTCCCGAGAACACCAAACAGGGTAATTGGGCCATGGTTGAGCTGGGTGCCGATCGGCACTTGGGGAGTGCCGATTGGCACTTTAAGGTGCCGACGGGCACGCCTAATTTTTCCCCGATTCCTCACGCTTTTCCCACGCATTTTCTGTGTTTTTGAGGTTTTTTGAAAAATATTTTCTTCATTTGGGACCATGAAACACTTTCCTAGTCAACTACAAGCTCTTGAAACCTATTTAAACCTAGTTAAGGACTGAGGTAGCTTATTTTAGCTTCTAACCTACAAACAAATCTCTGAATCAAAGTTATCAAGAAACAACAATCACATGCAAGAGTTATACATGGCTAACAATCAAAATTTTTCTCGTTCAACCATTCATGATATCAATAGATGGGTTCGTAGCTTTGATTTTAGCACCATGACCAATCTTATAGCCTACAAGCAAGAGGGAATCAAGGCCTTGAGGAGTGTCAAGATCAAGTCGGATTTCCTCCGTGCTACCGTGAAGTTCTGGGAACTGAAGACCATGTATTCCGGTTTAAAATTGCTGAACTTTGTCCCACAATTGAAGAATTTCCAACTATTCTGGGTTATGATCCCGGCAAGAAATCCGTAGCAGTTTCTTGTGATCCTAGACATAGGGAGATTTTATCTGGTGCTATAGGACTTTCTACTTTAATTACCAGTAGCATGATTGAAGGCTACATGGTAAATCTTCATGCAGTTGTTTCAAGACTGATTAACAAATGTACTCATGGAGTGACTGACAACATGCAGAAAAATTTGGCTTAGCTCTTTGCTTCGTGGGAGAATTTTTGCTTTGCTCAGGAAGGCCTAGTTTTGTGGATGCTTGAGCCATAGGCATTGTGAGTCAAGTTAAAGATGGTGATAATCCTGCTTATCTGATCTTGGCAGAAACTCTATTAGAATTGGACTCCGTATTTCTTAGTGGAGAGTCAAAAACTTTCTTGGGAGTCCCTTGACTTTGCAGATATGGTTAATGGAAAGACTGGACACGATTGCCACGCCTACTATCGCTGATTATGGTCCTGGCAATTTCCTCAGTAGGACTGTCCTCAAACCTGAGTGTCAAACTGAAAGTAGCTGGGTGAAATTTCTGAACAAGAAATCCAGTGTCTCAATTCGATGGAATTGTTATTGGTGGAAGTGCCCACCTCCTTTGTTGCGGTCTCTGGGATCAGATCGCATCTACAAAGTTGTATTAAGGAGGGAAACTTTCTATAAGGTGGATAGACTCTTAAGACAATTCCAATATGAGCAAGGAATGCCTGGTGGAAAAGGAAGAAAACCTTTCACTCCTGTGGACACAATCTTACTTCTATAAGGAACATGTTGTTGGGCTTGGAGATGGCTAACCGAGTGGATCAATCTTTTGTTAAGGTTCACTTTCACAGGATGACTAAGGAATATTCTAACTGGTTGGTGAACAAAATTGCAGATAAGGAGGCTGACATGGCTGCTATGAGAAAACAATTTCTTAAGGATAACCAAGAAAAACATGAGGCTGACAACTATGAGTTTAGGAGGGACAAAGATGACAAAATACCTAACACAGATGGAACCAACGAACAACCAAAGGAAAAAAGACTGAAGAAAAAATGATCTTCTTATTTTGGGCTTTGAACATGTTTATTTTAAAAGTTAATGTGAAACTCTTAGGTTTGGGAATTATTTAAGACTTTGAGATTTAGGGTTCTGTTTAGGGTTTAGGTTTTTAGGGTTTGGGTTTTGATTTCTGTGTAATGGCATGGTTTAATGGAAAGGTCAGATTTTGAATACTTTTTTTTTTTTTTTTGGCTTAATGGGTAAATGGTGGGTTTGGGGAAGTTGTGGCCAGACCAATATATGGTTGCCTATGTACCTCCTTGGCAGAAGGATCAGGTCATCACGTAGTTCATTTTTATTTGCCTTAACTTTTGCCTAGGCCGCCATTTCGGGTTTTCAACCTAGCAGGCTCTCTCACTCTCTCTTTTTTTTTCTCTCATTTTGCGTAAATCGCCCTTTCGGGTTTTCAACCTACCTTCTTTTTTTTTCTTTTTTTTTTTCCGAACCTAGAAAGGAAAACAACATAATTTACAACTACTTCAGATGTGGTGTTTTCATACAACCACCTCAGACGTGGTATTTCTTTAATTGATCCATATTGGTTGGCTCAATAAAAGGGTTTGCATCTAAGTCCTTCAACCTTACTGCTCCACCAGAGTATATCTGCTTGATAATATATGGACCTGCCCAATTTTGCTTGAACTTCCCGTTTATCTCTTGAATCGGGGCTCGAATCTCTTTCAGCACTAAATCTCCCAACTTCAAATCTCTAGTTCATACTTTCTTGTCAAAAGCTAATAAGCCCTTGTGATGAATTAATTGATTAATTAGCCAAGTTTATTAATTAATCAAATTAACATGCAATATGCATGGTAGCACAAACAAATCACCAATTAAACTAAGTATGCAGCAGAAAATAAATTAACACGGTGATTTGTTTACGAATTGGGAAAACCTACATGGCAAAAACCCCACCGGGTGATTTTAAGGTCACCACTCTCAAGAATCTACTATTATCAAAACAAGCGGTTACAAGTAAAGGAATCTCAGTACCTTATACCAACCTACAGTTGAACCCTTACCCCAATACCCAATTGGACTTGTTCTGTAGTGACAATCTCTCCTTTCAATGCACGACTCCTAGTACGTGACTAACCAATAGATACGCGGATCCTAGTACGCGACTTGATCACCAACTTGAGAAGGATGTTGGCTGCAAAGTTCTTCAGTTCATCACACGATGAAGATCATGAAGTCACGAAACCCTATGGTGCACAAACACAGCAGCTTCTTCAAGAGAAAGATGAACTAGGGCATATCTCCGGTTCACAATATGCTTGTGAAAAACTTTTGCATTAAGTTGCATCAGCTGTGATGGCCCTTAAAACAATCCTTATATCATACTCACGGATTAGAGTGAAATCAGCTCTGAAAAACTGAATTTCATAAACCTTAACAGATAGGGTATCTATCGAGCTAGCTGTCAAGTTTCGGGCTTCACAGCTTTTTAAACCTCGATAGATGCCAGCTGTCGAGCTAGCTGTTGAGCTTTAAAACCCAGCACTTTCTCACTTGATTCTTGGACAAACTTGCATGACTTTAGCACTTGAACTTGAAACCTTGTTTCTTGAAGCATTAAACACATCCTAGATCTATCCAATTACAAGTAAGGTGCGTTTTGCCAAAGGATTAGCCAATTACATAGACTATTGACATATGTTCCTAACATCAAACTACATATGTCCTAACAATCTCCCCCTTTGGCAATCCGTGACAAAACCACAACAAACAAATGAACATATGAGAGAAGTCTTAAATCACTCAACTCATACTTACTTGTTGAATACAATAAAATCTATCCTAACACAAACTCTTGAAAAACTTTGCAAGAAGAGATTTTATGGCAAGAAGACTTTGACAACCTGTATTTCGGAAACACTTTAAACAAAACTCATCAAGGCATCTTAGTGTGAAATAGAAATATAAGTTGCATACAAGATATAAGAAGCATGTGCATAAAGAGAGAAAAGAAACAACACATGTAAAGATAGGTGAAAGAACTGTAATAACAACCTCAAATGTATATATATCAACAAGTACAAATTTTGCTATCACAACATGATCACAAGATCTAAGGTACATGAACAATGTATCTAAAAAAGAGAGAAAAGAAAAAAATACATAAAGGTCCTCACTACATCCCTCAAAATATGAACACTCCCCCTAACAAAAATCTCCTATACTAACCCTCCCCCTATGAGTATGACTACTCTCATATCCAAAACTACTCTCCCTTGACAAAGGGTAAGTGTATCAAGTAGACATCTCATCATCACTAGGTGAGCTAGCATCCTCGTCCTCATTATCGTCATCGTCGTCGTCGTCGGAGTCATCATCATCGTCCTCGAATGCCTCGAGAGAAGGAAAGGGAGACTCCATGAAGCCACCAAGGCGAGCCTGCCGTTGGGCAATACGGCCGACATGGGTGTTCACCTGACACAACTCATCACTGAGAGTGTCAAGGCGAGCATCCATGCACTGAAGCTGCGCCATGATCTCATCAAGAGTCACACCATCCGCTGAGGAAGAAGGTGCGGATGTGGAAGGAGCGGAAGAAGTGGGAGGATCTGCCATCTGTGTCTGGGGCCGCCGCGGTCTGAGCTATGCCTCACTCCGTCGAACAATAGCAATGTCTATGGCACCCATCACGGAAAAATGAGGAGAAACGGGAAAGGGAACGGAAAAATGGCGAAGAATCCGGGTGATTGCCGAAGGAAAAATGAACTTATCACGGGTCGCCGTATCCCTGTAGACATCTATGAGGGATAGGATGAAGTGAGAAGGAAAATCAATAGAGATATCCTCTAAGAGGGATAACAAAAATCAAGCACAAGACTCTGTAATAAAGTTATAGTAAGACAAAGGATGAAGAACGAATGTCATCACCATGTTAAGGAACCTCGGACCTTTTGCAAAGCCCGAGCAAGGGGTGTTTTGATGGTCACCCCAAGATGAAGGTGTCTCATAAAAGCGAGACGAGAGTTCATCTTTGGACACTGTCCTCAGACGCTCACAGCCAGGGTAGTCAGGATGCGCTACCCTAGGGACATGTAGTACCTCGGAGACAATCTCTGGAGTAACTACAATGCACGTACCTCGAACGCAAGAGAAGAAATGAGGTACTAAAGTATCGATTTTGTGCATATTGGAGTAAAACTCCTATATGATCACGGAGGGACAAGTGACCGGGATGACACAATGTGACTCTTAACCCCTACTGTGAATGACAGTGGGTAGGTTAGTGTCAGAAAAGTCTGACAGAACGACATGGTGTTCCGAATGAATGCCTCGTCTACAAAGTTCTCCGAGAAGTCCTTTCGGGCGTTCTCATCACGGAACCGAACAGAAGAAGGTGTAGTTAGAGGAAGAAGATGCCCCAGAACGCAGAGGGTTCTGGGACGGAGTAGATTTGCGTTTAGGTGCCATAGTAGCAGACTAACGTAAGAAAGAGAGAGAGAGAGAGAGAGAGACAATCAGAAAAGTACCAACACAGAGTATATAAGAATATAAGAAAATGAAGGTACGTATGCATGAAAATACATGAGCATATGACGTGCAAATTTAAAAACATCATGGGCTCAGCCCAATCCAAACCTAACTGCACACAATCATTACAACAAAGTAAACACACATCTAAAATGCATGAATCATTGTTATAAAGCAAATGAGATGCAATGCATGATGATTTAAGAACATTTTCACAAAAACAACCCAAAAATTTTGTGAAAAACCCAACAATTTTGAAAAACCCCAAATTTTCAACACAAACCCAAAAGTTAGGTAAAAATACGTGAAATGCATGATGAATGAGTGAAAAAGAGACATACTAGAAGCAGAAAATGCACACAAAGACCAAAGAACACTTGGATTGGAGGTTTGGAGTGAGAGAGAAAGGTTTTGGGAGGTGAAAAGTCAGATACTGTCAAGAAAGATCGAGGAGAAGTGAACAAAATTCGCGAGGATCGTATATATAGAAACAGCATAAATCTCGATAGATTGAGATGTGTCGAGAGATGTCGAGCATTAAAAAGGCGCTTTTTAGCTGTCGAAGAGCTGTCCAGGATCTATCGAGAGGTGTCCACAGTGAAGGAAGCTCGATGGATCGAGGAAGCTGTCGAAAAGCTATCGAGCAAACAGAAGGTTTCTCGATGGATCGAAGTAGCTATCGAGAGGTATCGAGAATGCGATAAAAAGCAACTGAAGAGTCTCGATAGATAAGTTAGCTGTCGAGAGGTGTCCAGCAGCTGTCGAAATTGCTTAAAAATAGTTTTTCAAGAGGAGAAAAACACATATATGAATGCAATCAAGCATGCTTTACAACCAATGATCCAAACAACATTTTAAGCTCTCAAAAACATCTCTCAACAAGAAAAATGTTAAGCACATGGATCCAAAACACACACACACACACACCAAACATGTCTAACCAATTTTATATTTCAAAAACAAGTTACGACAGTTTAGTGAGCATACATCAACACAAGTATTCCTTGTGATGGCCAAATCACATTGTACCTGTACATGTATCAAGAGTAGCAAAGAATATTGCGTGTTGTGTGTGAAAAACATTGCAAGATTGCATAAGTGTCTACATGTTATGACAATCTGAGATATGAGAAAATCTCTTTAACTCACACACAATCATAATTATTTGATGGGGACTATCACCTTTGAGGTACATCCTATAACTCACACATCTCCTAGAATACATGCTTGCAATCATATATAAAGCATTTTGATCTTTTTGCTTTTATTTTTCTTTGCATATTTTTCTTTTTAAGCAAACCATGCATGGGCATATAAGAGAGAGAAAAGAAATATCCAATTATGTTAAGCATTTGACATTCCACTTTTGCTATGCCGAAGCATACAAATGTCATTTCATGATTGGCGGACAATAGTGGTGAAATGGTTATTTATGCCTTTCTCTTAAGATTTTCTAGTCCTTCCCGTCAAAAAGAGTGATACGAGAGTTAAGTACAAAAGACTACTTAATCTTACTCATCACAAACACGAGCCACAAAACTCACTTGCTTAGTTGTGCATTGAGATGCTCATCTAAGCTACAAAAGATATAAAGTTTAAAAAACTTTGTTTCAATGGCCATCCAAGGTACACAAGTACCAATGTACACAAACACATACTGTTTTTGTATTTTTCTGATTTTTTTTCAATTTTTTTTTATATTATTGGAAAAACAAAATAAACCAAAACTGAAAAGAAAACAAACAAAAACAAGTTAAACACAGCAATGCATAAAACTAGACTGACTCAAAACATGAAAACAAAACACACAAGTAATGCAAAAACAAAAACAAGAAGGGCAGAGAGAGAATAAGTGACAGAATCACTTGGAGCCTTTTTCCTTGCACACCTTGGAAGAACCTTTCCGTTCAGCAAACCCTTGATCCGGCGGTGAAGGGGAAGAATTAAAACCGTTCAAGTTTGAAAGGAACATGAAGGCTTTGAGAAGATCTCCAAGAGGAGCAAAAGAGTATGGAAACTGATTCTGGTCTCCCGACGCGATCATGTTGTTGCTCTTTTGAGTGGCTAACCACTTATAGCAATTAGGTCGAGTATGTCCAACTACGCCACAATGATGACGGAAATGCTGCTTTTTCTGTTTAGGCTTTTGAGTATTTCCCTTTTTAGCCCTAAGGTTTTTAATCCCTTTCTTACCAAGCTTAGGGGTTGCTCCTAAGATAGATTTACCATTGTCTACATTCTCACTAGCTAATTCATTCTTAACATCATTATTCTCAGTTTCAATATTATTAGTAGGAGGAACAAAAACAATAGTACCAGTAGAAGCAATACTAGGAGAAGAGAAATCATACCCTAAACCGGTTCGATCAGAAGCAGATTTCTAAAGACTGAGCATCTCATCGAGCTTAGCGCTTGAAGTCCTTTCCAACTGAGCTCTGACTTGGAACAGTTCTGCCTCAAGCTTCTTAGTCCTCTCAGCCAAGAAATTATTCTCAAATCTCAGTACTCCAATAGTCTGATTGGCTTCATCAAACTTTGTAGAGATTTCTTCTCGCTCAAGCTCCACATCACTAAGCTTTTTGGTGGCCAACCTATACAACTTTTCATACTTTTCTAAGACCTTGTATAACTTTGCATAGGCTGTGTGGATGTCATCTTGCTCATCCATCTTTTCAAACTTAGACTCCACCAATTCCTCTTCTTCATCCACATCTTCAACACTCCCTTCAGTAGGATTTACAGTGGCAGTGAAGGCATTTAGGATTCCATCATCCTCATTATCGGAGTCATCCTCAGGCTCAGTGTCACTCAACATAACAGGAAGTGCCTTGCTCTTCCCAATGGTCTTGAGATATGTAGGGCACTCTTGTTTCATATAACCGAAACCTTGACACCCAAAGCACTTTGGTCCTGAAGATACAGTGTACTGACCTCCATCCCTAGCATCCTTCTTCCCTTTGTCTTGACTCTTGATTTGCGAAGAATTGGATTGCTTTCGATCCTTGTCAAATCCTTTCGAGTTGGCATTCTTCATAAACTTCTTGAACTGCCTCGTGATATAGGATTTCATCTTAGAATCTTCATCGTCTAAAAACTCATCCGTGTCACTGCTCTTGGCTTTCAAAGCCTTGCTCTTGCTCTTGCTTGATTTCCCTATCCTCGCCAAACCCAACTCATAGGTCTGCAAATTTCCAACCAGTTCAATCAAAGGAATTTTATCGATGTCCTTTGATTCCTCAATTGCGGTGATCTTGGCATGGAATCTCTCGAGTAGAGATCTGAGCACCTTTCTCACAATCTTGGGTTCAGGAATGTTTTGCCCAAGATTAAAGGCTGAGTTCACTATGTCTTTGAGCTTGGCATAGAACTCATCGATCGACTCATCCTCCTCCATTTTAATCTCTTCAAAGCTTGTAGTGAGCCTCTGAAACTTTGAATCCTTGACAGCCTTGGTTCCTTCATAGGTTGTCTGGAGAATGGTCCATGCTTCCTTAGCAGTTTCAGTGGAGGATATCTTCTTGAATTCCTCATTAGTGACTGCACTGAATAGAGCATTCAATGTCCTGCTATTAAAGTTTGCCGCCTTGATCTTAGCATCATCCCAGTCGGCTGATGCTTCCGTAGGCTTAGTCCAGTCTATCTCCACAGCTTGCCACACTTTCTCATCTAAAGACTGCAAGAAAGCTCTCATGCGTACTTTCCAGTATGCATAGTTAATGCCATCAAATAAAGGATGTATAATAAGAGACTGTCCTCTATTCATGACAAACAGGGGTCAATGGATCACACAGCAAAGATTAACCCTAATCAGAGTGTGCCTACTCTGATACCACTTGATAGGCCAAGAATGTATTGACCCCTTGTGATGAATTAATTGATTAATTAGCCAAGTTTATTAATTAATCAAATTAACATGCAATATGTGTGGTAGCACAAACAAATCACCAATTAAACTAAATATGCAGCGGAAAATAAATTAACACGGTGATTTGTTTACGAATGGGGAAAACCTACACGGCAAAAACCCCACTAGGTGATTTTAAGGTCACCACTCCCGAGAATCCACTATTATCAAAACAAGCGGTTACAAGTAAATGAATCCCAGTACCTTATACCAAACTACAGTTGAACCCTTACCCCAATACCCAATTGGACTTGTTCTGTAGTGACAATCTCTCCTTTCAATGCACGACTCCCAGTATGTGACTAACCAATAGATGCGCAAATCCCAGTACGTGACTTTATCACCAACTTGAGAAGGATGTTGACTGCAAAGTTCTTCAGTTCATCACACGATGAAGATCATGAAGTTGCTTGGTCACAAAACCCTATGGTGCACAAACACAGCAGCTTCTTCAAGAGAAAGATGAACTAGGGCATATGTCTCCGGTTCACAAAATGCTTGTGAAAAACTTTTGCATTAAGTTGCATCAGCTGTGACGGCCCTTAAAACAATCCTTATATATGTTTAGGGTTGTGAGAAAATAAAACCTAAACACATACTCACGGATTGGAGTGAAATCATCTCTGAAAAAATGAATTTCATAAACCTCGACAGATAGGGTATCTATCGAGCTAGCTGTCGAGCTTCGGGCTTCACAGCTTTTTAAACCTCGATAGATGCTAGCTGTCGAGCTTTAAAATCCTGCACTTTCTTACTTGATTCTTGGACAGACTTGCATGGCTTTAACACTTGAACTTGAAACCTTGTTTCTTGAAGCATTAAACACATCCTAGATCTACCCAATTACAAGTAAGGTACGTTTTTTCAGAAGATTAGCCAATTACATAAATTATTGACATATGTTCCTAACATCAAACTACATCTGTCCTAACAAAAGCTTTCATAAGTCTCCTTTGATAACCTTGAATCTGATTCAAGGCCTTAAGTCTCTTCTCATCCATCATGCATAATTAGTCATATCTACTTTGCAACCAATCTACCTCAAGGATTTCACTCTCCAGTACTGTTCTTAATGATCGAACACCCATTTTAATGGGAAGGACTGCTTCCATCCCATACACCAAGGAATAAAGAGTGGCTCCAGTGGAAGACCGAATTGATGTCCTATACCCCCAAAGTGCATAGGGTAATTGTAGATGCCAGTCCTTGTAGTTTTTCATGTTCTTTTTCATAATTCGCTCTATATTTTTTTTTGCAACCTCAACTACTCCATTAGTCTGAGGACGGTAGGGTGAGGATTTGTGGTGCTAAATATTGAACTGTCGAAGCAGCTTCTCTATTTCTCCCTTGAAATGCAGCCCATATAATTTCATGTGGTACCCCATATCTACAAATGATATTGGTCTGAATAAACTGAGCAACTTTCTTTGAGTTCAAAACCTTGTATGAGGCAGCTTCCACACATTTAGTGAGGTAATCAATAGCAACAAGTATAAATTCATGGCCATTGGATGTTGTTGGGTGAATCTTCCCAATAATATCTATTCCCCATGTGTAAAACGGCCAAGGTGAAGTCATGGTATGATGTAATGGCATAGGTGGCATGTGCTTCAAATCTCCATAGACTTGGCATTGATGGCACTTCCGAACATGAGCTGTGCAGTCTGCTTCCATAGTAGTCCAATAATAACCTTGTCTCATTATTTTTCGTGATAGCATGTTTGCATTCATGTATGGCCCATAACTTAACTCATGAACCTCTTCAATTATTTGTTGTGCTTCCATAGCGATCACACAAAGGAGATGAATTATGTCATATGATCTTCTGTAAAGCCTCTCCCCACAAATAATATAACTAGTGGACAATCTTCTGATAGTCAATTGGTCATTCTTGTCTGCAAACTTTGGGTATGTCCCATCCTTGAGGTACCATAGAATGTCTGAATACCATTCACCTTCTCCATTCATTGCCTCATCTTCTTCTATTGACATGCAATAAGCTGGCTCTTCCTTTTGTTCCACCACTATTAATCAAGCTTCATCTTCCTTAGGTCCATCCATCATGGATGCCATTATTGCTAAAGCATCTGCAATCTGATTCTGCATTCTTGGCACATATTGATACTAGATCTCACTGAATTTCGAGGCCCACTTCTGGAGACATTCATGATAAGGCATTAGCCTTTCTTCCTTGATCTTCCACCTATTCTGAATCTGAGAAATTATCAAGGATGAATCACCATATACTTCCAACTCTTTCACTCCAAGTCCTAGGGCCGCTTGTAACCCCATAATGCAAGCTTCATATTCAGTAGCATTATTAGTGGGAAGAAAGTTGAGCCTACCAGAGAATGGGATGTGTGTCCCTTTTGGAGAAACTAGGAGAACTCCAATGCCACTTCCATTTTGATTAGTTGCCCCATCAAAATACATCTTCCATGATTCTAGCTCTATTCCTATGATATCCACATCTGAAAAGTCTCCTTAGATTTCTTCAACTTCTTCAAGTGAATAGTGGGCTAAGTGATCAGCAATTGCTCTCCCCTTCGCAGACTTCTGAGTCACATATTTAATATCAAATTCTGATAGAAGTAGAACCCATTTAGCTGTTTTCCCACCTTGCACAGGTTTTTCCATCAAATATTTCAAAGGGTCCATTCTTGCAATCAACAAGACCTTGAAAGCAAGCATATAATGTCTGAGTTTGCGGGTTGCCCATACAAGTGCTACACATGTCTTCTCAAGTGGTGAATACTTCTCTTCATAAGCCAACATCTTCTTGCTAATGTAGTAAATCGCATTCTCCTTCCTAGACTCCTCTAGAAATTGAGCAAGCAAAGCCCCCATTGCTGTATCGGTTGTTGTGAGATACAACAATAATGGCTTTTCAGGTACTGGTGAAACCAGTATTGGTGGCTTCATAAGATAATTCTTAATCTTCTCAAAAGCTTCTTGGCATTGTTCATTCCATACTGTGGGAACTTCTTTCTTGAGTAGACGGAAAAGTGGCTCACATGTCATGGTGAGCTGGGCTATGAATCTACTAATGTATTGTATCTTCCCTAAAAATCCTCGGATCTCCTTTTCAGTCCTTGAAGGCTTCATCTCTACAATTGCCTTGATTTTGTTAGGATCGACTTCAATTCCCCTCTGGCTTACCATAAACCCTAACAACTTTCCGAATGTTACACCAAAAGTGCACTTCTTTGGATTCAACCACAACTTATAAAATTGGATTCTTTCAAAGAACTTCCGTAAAGCTGGTATATGCCCTTCACGGTCTTTGGACTTCACTATTATGTCGTCAACATAAACTTCTACTTCTTTGTGGATCAAATCATGTAACAAAGTAGTGGCTGCACGTTGGTAAGTAGCACCAGCATTCTTAAGACCAAATGGCATGACCTTGTAGCAATACGTCCCCCATGGAGTAATGAAGGAGGTTTTCTCCATATCTTCCGAAGTCATCTTTATCTAATTGTATCTTGAAAAAGCATCCATAAATGATAACAAGGCATGTACTGCTGTGTTATCAACCAGGATGTCAATGTGAGGCAAGGGAAAATCATCTTTCGGGCTAGCCTTATTGAGATCTCAGAAGTCTACACACATTCTCACTTTCCCATCCTTCTTCGGTACCAGAACCACATTAGCTAACCATTCTGGATAGTTGACCACTCTAAAAAATCCTACATTGTACTGTTTCTCAACTTCTTTGATCTTGAGAGTCCACTCTGGCTTCATTCTTCTCAACTTCTGCTTGACCGGCTTCATGGTTGGATTTGTTGGAATGCAATGTTGCACTATATCTGTATCAATCCCAGACATGCCTTAGTATGACCATGCAAATACCTCTTTGAATTCTGTCAGTAGGGCAACTAATGCATCTTTCTCAAGGAGGTTAGAGTGTTTCCCAGTTGTATCATCTTAGGTTCATCATCAGTTCCCAAATTAACAAGTTGGGTTTTTTCTTTTATAGGTTCTACATGCCCTTGTTTTAATTCCTTATTATTAAGAGTTTCTTTACCAATTTTCAAAATAAAAACATTCAAAGCCAACAAATAAGCAGAATCAAAAATCATATTTTAAGGAAAAGAGTTCTTAACAAACTCAACAGAAACAAACTCTATAGGAATACGATCACAAACAGACTTAACAGAAACTATAATACTAGCAGAAACAGACTTAATAAGGATAGAAACAATGTTTTTGGCGGGAGTGATTCGCTCAACGGTCTTGATCTTCTTCACAGAGTCTTCCATGGGGTGCGCGGCTCCCTCCCAAGCCCAATGCTTCAACTCAATTGTGGCTTCAACGATGGTGGGTGGCTCCTAGTGAGTTTCTTCTTCCTTCAGCATTAGTACCATGGGGTCTTCATCCATATAATCAGTGCCTTCACCATCAACCTCCATATATGTGGGCTTGTCAAACACATAAGCATCCAAATGCTCTATACTGTCCATCCACTCACCAAACAGATCTTGCTTTCCTTTATTACTTGGGTAAATGTATTGGGGGAGGTATTCTGACTCATTCCCTTCCATTTTCTCATCTTCACCTTCAAGATTCTCTAGTGTTAAATTTCTGAAATTGTGGATCATGCTTTCTGTCTAGGGTGGCCAATCTAGCATCTATGTCATCTTCTTCCTCAGTGTATGGGGTCAGTGAGCCAAGTTCTGAATTGTGGAATGACTCTAAACTTAGGAATTTCTCTACCATGCTTGTCATAACGAGGACCTGACCTTAAACTAACATCAGTAATGTAGCTCCAATCCGAGGGCCGCCCATAGGGGTAATCATCATAATCTATATCATCAGCCTCTTCATCTTCAACTTCCACCTTATCTCCTATAGCTTCCAGCACATTTTCTAGTTCATTTTCTTCACTTTCAACACCATTCTCCATATCTATAGGTTCAGCTTCAGTATCATCCTCTATATCTCCATTATAGTAGTCCACGTCATCATCAAAGTGGTCTTCAAAGAAAAGTCCTATATCTTCCTCCTCTCTATCACTAGGGGGTTCACCTCAATCATTGCCACTATATTGGCTATCATAGTCTTCACTATTATTGCTTTCACTATCACTGTTGCTATCATCCTCACTATGTCCATTGTCACTGCTGCTGCTATCACTACTACTATCACTCTTGCTGTTGCTACCTTCATCATAATCACTAGGGGCTTCTCCCCCTTCCTCATCTTCATCACTTGTTCTTGCTTCATACGGGCTCTTCAATGCATGATGGCAAGCCTCCCAGTACTCTTCTTCTTCTATATTGCAAATGGCATCTCCCAGAAGCGTAGTCATTGCATCAGGGTCCATGTAATCAGCCCAATCAGTAAGGACCCAATTTGTGTCTTCCTTCTTCATCTCTGGAAGCTTGTTGTTACAATCAAATAATAGCTCAAACCCAAGCACCATTGTTCTTAACTCAGGATTGAATCTCAGTTCAGGGAATCCCCAATAGCGTTGACTATCTCCAGCTTTGACAAATTTTTTGTTCAATGTGGGAGTATAGGGCTTTAGGGGTTCTGAGCTACAAGGGAGTCCTTTGGCTTTAGCCTTGGCACCGGCCATTCTTCTCACCTCCATCTCTAGCAAGTCATCATCAGTGGGCTTATAACCTAGCCCAAAATGTGGTATGGCAGTGGGAATTAATGGGACTTGAGCAGTTGCCTTCTTCACAGTCTTCCCTAAGTTCATCCTTGGAAGGTAATTCATTCTCCTCATCATTGCCACCACATTATTGTTGCTGTAGGGAGCAAAGTCCATGGGGATCTTCTCCATTTCTTCTTCTCTTTTTCCAAAACCAGGCTGCTCAATTTCAAAGCCATCCAAGGTCAATAGCTCCTTCTTAGAATCAATACCAAAAATGGGCTTTGGTACGGTCAAAGTATCGCCATATATGGTAACTATGGCTCCTTCATGTGGAAACTGAACCTTTTGGTATAGGGATGAAGGTACAGCCTCTATATCATGGATCCATGGTCACCCAATAAGCATATTGAAGCACAAGGCTATGTTCATGACTTGAAATTCTAGCTTCTTGATCATTGGCCCTATAGTGAGCTCAATGTCACGGTTCCTAAGACCTTCCTTCTACTTTTGTCATATGCCCTCACATGCTGATCAGTCGGCACAAAATCTTCAATATTTAGGACCAAGCAACTTGCAGTCTTTAAAGGACACACATTTAAGGCACTTCCATCATCAATTAGAACCATTGGAATCCTTTTTCCTTTAACATCTACATTAATGTGTAATAGATCATTATGGTGCTTCCCTTTTTTCGTCAAATCTTTGTCAGAGTAGGAAATAGTGAGTTCCCTACTTATAGACCCAATCATGGCATTCAGATCTTAAGGAGTAGCGGTTGTAGGAACTTGGATTTGATTGAGAATGTCTACCAGATTTTGGAGATGCTTGTGTGAGGCCATAGTAAACCCCATAAAGATATATTGGCTTGTGTCTTTTGCAGCTGCTTGAGGACCTCATCCTCTTCAGTGGGTGTTTGTTGGGTATATTTTTTCAAGGCTTCTATTGGGTTGTCTGTCTCTAGGTGTGGGGGTTTGAAGTGTCTCCCCCCCTTGTGATGTGGGCAATTTTTTATGGGTCGTTTAGATCGGTATCTTGGGGTTTAAAGTGTCTCCCCCCGTATGTGGGTGTTGGGTTGTTTGACTGGGGTTCAAAGTGCCTCCCCTCATATGTAGGTGCTTGGTAACTCGCTTGGGGTTTGAGGTGTCTCCCCTCATTTGTGGATGTTGGGTAGTTTGATTGGGGTTTGAAGTGTCTCCTCCCATTTGTGGATTTTGGGTAATTTGAGGTTTCTGTAACATCTTCACTCCATATATCATACCCTGCAATGGATTTCATACCCATCAACTCTTCCCATGTCATCATAAAGCACTCAAGTAGGTCATAAATCAACTCAGACGGGTCCTTTTCTCCTTCCTCTTCAGTCATCAAGCAATTAATCCTCGGTCCTTTCCCAAAATTGTGGTTGGGTAAGGGATTATTAGTGATGCTAGGCCTTGTAGGCGGTGCAATCACCTTAGTGTCTATTAGATCTTGAATTGCATGACGAAGGCCAAAACACTTGTCAGTGTCGTGGCCAGGGCTTTGATGGTAGGCACATCTCTTACTCACATCAAATCTTGCAAGAAATGGGTTTGGAATTGGTCTTAGGTCTAAGGGTTTTAGTAACCCCTTTGCTTTTAGTTTTTCAAACACTTGACTCACGAGCATATATAACTCATGAAATTCCCTCCTAGGCCTTGGAGGTGGCCTTTGTGATATTGGCACGGGGGCAATATGGGCAATAAGTTGGTAAGGATCATTTTTGTATATATTAGAAACTTCTACAGTTTTAGAACTAAATCCTAAATTCTTTTTAAACCTTGGTAGGTCCTCATTCTTTATAGTGCCATTATTTATTACATCCTTAATTTGGGTTCCAGCAGCAATCAAAGCTTTAAAATTAGGAAAATATTGAGCAAAAAAATACTTATGGTATACAAGCAATAAGTTTTTTACAACCATGGTTAATTGTTCTTCTTCACTTGGCCTATTCATCATCTGTGTAGCTTTGGACCTCCACTTGGTAATGAAGGTAGAGAAAGATTCTTTCGACTCTTGCTTAGTGGTCTCCAAATCTCTCCTCGTCACATCCACTTCTATGTTGTACTTGTATTGATTGTGAAATTCACAGCAGATGTCCTCCCAACTCCTTGCTCTAGCATCATCTATGTTGAAGAACCACCTAAGAGTGGCCCCAATCAGGGTATTTTGAAACATTTGAGCAAGTAGTTCTTCAATTGCTCCTAGGGCTGCATGGCCCTCATGTACATCTTCAAATGGGACTTCGGGTAGCCAGTCCCATCGAACTTGTCCAAGGTCGGCATCTTGAACTTGGGAGGCAATCTCACATCGGGGAAAAGTGAGAGTGATTGGTAGTCCATGAGGTGTTCCATCTTACGGGCTCTTTTGATCATCTCTCCACCTTATTTATCCTCTCATTGATCTTCTTCTCACCCTCCATGGTTGGGGGATTATGATCAGTCTTGTTCTCCTCTTGGCCACCCTTCAGATTCTGAAATTGTTGCACAATAAGGTTCATGTCCTCCCTCAATTGGATTTGACTTGCTACCATGGTGTTTAGTAGCTCTTAAGTGTTCGTGGGTTCTTCAATGTTTGGATATTCTCCTCCTTCTGCCATAGTGATGGAGTCTTCAGACTTCTTGTGGCTTGGACTATCTTGTAAGTCGAACACGGGATTGTGATGTTGCAGCAGTGGAGTGTCTTCAATGCTCACAGGCTTCAATATCGTGATGGGCTTGGAACTGGAACTACTAGCTTGAATGTCGGTCTTAGGTTCTCTTTGGAGTCTTCCCTCTGATCTTGACCAAATTCTCCCCTAAGAAAAGGCTTGGTTGGGTCGAACAAAGTTAGGTCCCCATCTACATCAATCTATCAACCAAACAAACACACACAAAATGCAATGCAATTTTAACGCGGACTAGCCTAAGGGTAGGTTCTAAGTCATTACATTGTAGGGTGGGTTTGTTGTTTTATTGTTTCTCATAGCTAGGACGTTACACCTCCCAACTTGTAATGTAATGAACATTACGTTGGTCCAAATGGCATGGTCTATCCTTTATAGTCAACAAGAAATGATCCAGTGACTTTGGGCTATGAGTTGGTGAGTTCACCACTGGGTACCGGAATCTAATGAAGACCGGTGATCTATGGCTACTACCACCATATGTTGAAATGGGTGCATACATATTTTTTATTTTGATGGCACACACTATGACAGTTAGGGAAAGCTCTTAACAATCAACATGGCAACACAAACAAAAAATATCATACAAGCATCTCAAGACATAGACAACCAAACAAACAACAACATCATACAAAAACAAGGGTATATAGTTGGTCACTTAAAGTCTAATACGAAACATAGCCCTCAACATCCCCAGTGGAGTCGCCACTATGAGAGACCGGGAACTTGAGTGCTCTAAAAAAAGAGATTTGGGTGCTTTAAGGCACCTCTCTTTTGGGTGGTGGTGTGGAGTCGCCACTTATTTTTTTATACAAAAAAATAAGAAAAAATAAATATAATTACATATTCAAAATACATCAAATGTCATTGGTTGAATAAAGAAAGTACAATATGATAGATTAACCTTACAAGGCTTTGGTCCTAGTTACATTCTACCAAAATTAATGACAAAACACTAATCTACTAACCAAAATTCTAAGTTCGGGGGCTAGGTTACAGAATGGGAATGTGTTAGGCACCCATTCTGCCCAGATAGAGTCTGGTGTTCTAAACTCTAATGACCATTATATACCCTTTTTGTATGATGTTGAATGATATGTTATAATACACATGACATATACTTGACAAAAATTAATTTAAACAAATTTGCCTTATGAATAATGTCCTTTTTTTAAAGAAAAATCAGATCTGTTTTGAAAAGTTAAAAAAAAAAAAAAAAAAATGAGATTTGATTGGTAAAAATCGGATCTGTTTTCGTAAAAGATAATAAATAAATAAAATGAGATTTTGTTAAAAAGAATCAGATCTATTTTTAAAAGTTAAAAAAATAAGATTTTTAAAAGATGATTCATATTCATTAAACAAACTTGTTATGCATGCATCACATATTAAAAAGAAAGACTTTAACCTAACTCTTAATTCCTTCTTTGAAATCTCAAAATCTGCAATTTTATAAAAAAGAAAACTTTTTCAGAAAAATTTTCAAATCTATATTTAATGAAAATACATATCAGTTTTATGACCAAAAAAAATCAGATCTATATTTAATGAAAATACATATCAGTTTTGAGACCAGAAAAAAAATCAAATCTGTATTTAATGAAAATACAGATCAGTTTTATGACCAGAAAAAAATTTAGATCTGTATTTAATGAAAATACAGATCAATTTTGAGACTAGAAAAAAATTCAGATCTGTATTTAATGAAAATACATATCAATTTTGAATTTTTTTTTAAAAAAAAAGGTTTGATGATCATAAGCAGATTTAGAAATCAAAGAAGAAAATTAAAACAAACAATCAACTAAAGAACATGTCAAAGAAAATTTCAACTAAATATCTAAGCATTGCAAACATGAATTAAGAACAAGGCACAATAAAGATCAAACATATTAACTGCATTCATGCAACGAACAATTACAACATACTAATTAATGGAAAGGAAAAAGAACAGATAGGATAATATAACTAAATACCTCTTGTATGAGCGTGCTCTTCAAATAGAAGAATATTTTAGAAATCAAAGAAGTTTTCACTTTTTTGAGGTCTAAAATACTTTACTTCCAAAAAAGAAGTTCTTAAAGCAAAAGCCTCCAGAACGTCTTTAACGTAAGAGGAGCAGAGAAGTCAGAAAAGAAGAGCCCTTAATTCTAATCTTTTTCCTCTATTTATAGAGGTTGGGATGCTTAAAAAATAAGTTGAATGAGATCAGATACGAATTGGAACACATCTTATCTCTAAAAAGTCAAAAAAGATAGGCTTTATCTCAATCAGGAAGCTCACAAGACGAGCCGAGCATTTGGGCCAATCGACACTCCAAGAGTGCCAACAGGCCCTCTTGGGAGCCAGGCCCACGTTCAAGTTTTGGTTCGATTTGGACTCCTTTTTTGAGGATTTTTTAGCCGAAAATTGCACCTAGACGCGTTTTTGATTCGTATTCTAAAAATAAATCTCTTTTTCTCGATATTCATGTCTTTAAAGTGATAATTATCTTATAGATAAATATTCCAAAAAGACTTGATTATCCATAACTTGTTTGTTATTTGATTATCCACTTTATTCTCATGCAAGCAGGCTTATTTTTTACACTAACCAACAGCCAATCACTAAATTATTTAATTAATTTTAATTGTTTAACCAATCAGAATTAATTTAAATTAATCATGCGTGATCGGTTCCACCCAAACAAAATGCATGTAGACCGTGAAAACTTGATCTTGTGATATCTTTCAATTCGATGGTCCGATTCAAGAATCGGACATACCATCGTGATCGTTAGAATCTCGAGATCAATTTTGTGATATGCAATTAATGAATTAATGCGTGTAATGCAACTCTAAATTTTAGGTATATGAATGGTCACTCTAGCCATCTTCCATGATTAAATTATGGGTGCAAAATCGAGTGTCTACAATAACAATAATTAGTATGTTTAGTTTTTAAGAAACAATATGACAAATGAACTTATAGTTTATCTTTTATTCTCTTGCTAGTACGTACTAGGGATAAATTTGTAATAAGGAAACTACGTAGACTACAAGATTCATCTCTTACCCAAGATTAATCTTCTTACTGACCCCCTTAGAAAAAAAATCTTGGAGCCGCCATTGCTGATACTTCACTTATTGATTCTTAAAAATCCAAAAACAGATGCATTTCATTCTAACTATCTAACCACAAACTCTCTCCCAAAAAGTAAAAGACTATCACAAAAATTACTAACCCAAGCTGTTGAATAAGAATCATTAGCTGCGTAGGGTCCTTGCCATTCCAATAAGCTAAACTGTTCTTAGTTAATTTGCATTAGCTTCTCAATTCTCACAATGAAGAAGAAACCCCTAGTAAATATTAGGCAGATTGTGAGTTTTAGGGATTTTGAGATCTGAAATTCAGGAAAATTTGCTATTTAGCCTTAATTTTTGAACTATGTAGCCAAACAGCCCCTTTCCAAACTATGTAGCAAAATACTCTTGTTTTGAAACTTCATATTGCTAATGTCGAGTTTTGTGTGTTCCAAAATAGTGGTATTTTGCTAGATAGTTTGAAAAGAGTGTTGTTTAGCTACGTAGTTTAAAAATTAAATCTATTTAGCTATTTTCCCCTCCAAATTCAACATAAATTGGTTTTTCTTTTTACTTTTTTTTTAAAAAAAAAAAATTATTCCACCTAGTAGTACACATGTTATATGATGTGTCATAAAAATAATTTTTTATTTTAGCTGTTAGCCACATTAGTATTTTTTGTCCATCGCTTAACAACAGAGACCATTTTGACACAATACCAAAAAATTTTGAACTAAACTGACACATTTAAAAAGTTATGGACCAAATTGACACACAACATAAAGGTTAGGGACCAAAGATGTAATTTACCCAAGACTTTTATTAAAAAAAAATTAGGTTGGCCCCTCTTAGACAAATTTCCTAGTGCCACCATGACATGTGCCTTATAATTTTGGTTATCATAGGCTACAATTTTGTTATTAATATGCTTTTAAGCTTTTTCCCTCGACGGTGGTATGTATAAATTATAAAGTGATAGTTTTCTTTAAGACGCCAAATAACATATCAACATCTACTATTCTCTTCTTGTTCTTTTATTTTAAATTCTTCTTGGCTAGGGTTGTCCAAGCAAACCGACCACCCAACTGAACCGACCAAACCAACCAGAACCGACTGTCAATGGCCCAATCCAATCCCTTCGTTGGTCAGCTACGAGTCCTGTCTCCATAAACCAACTCCGACGGGTCGAGTGGTGGTTGTCCTCGACCAAAACCCGAGCTACCCAACCTGACCGAAAAACCACTTTAAGAACCCTCGAATCTACCGAATTCTACCCAAGTCCGGCGACTTTTAAACCCTTTGCCCCTTAGATCCAGCCACGTTTGGCCTTTCTCCACTTAGATTCGCTCAAATCTGGTGATGTTTGCTTAGACTTGCTTAGATCCGGTGATGTTTGACGTAGATTTGCTCAGATCTGGTGATGTTTGGTGTGGATCCGGCGACCTTTGGCTTAGATCCAACAAGGTTTAGCTCAGATCCACTCAAAATCCAACTGAATCTTTGTCTCATTTGCTCAGATCCGGCAAAGATCTACCACTACCACTGCTTCATCAGTTCAACCAAACCGACCAATCATCTGCCAGAGCTCGATCCAACTCAACCCGCAGTGGTTGCCAGTTGTCACTTCTTCCACCCGATCTGAGCAGGCTGAGTAGTGGGTTGATCTCAAACCCAATCCGCCTAACTCATGGACAACCCTATTCTTAGCAATCTAGCTTCTTAGACTTAAAACAATAATAACAAAAATTAAAATTATTAAATTGTCATTTTATACTTTATTCATAGTATAGAAAAGAAATTTGCAAATATGAAAGTGAAGTGTCAATTATGTAGTCCAAATTATGTACAGTCAGGAACTTTGTGTCACTCACCTTCCCCCACCATGCATGACCAGTAAGGCGAAGCGTCCCTAGCATTCCAGACCAAAAGCCTAACCTTGGTGCAAAATGCGCCAAGGAAAAACCTACCAAAAAAAACTACTCCAAATTATGTAGGAAAAAAAACTCACATACATGTTATTTTGTTGAACTCAATCAAGTAGTCCAATAATTTTGTATTTTTTTATAATTTAAAAAAAAAAAAGTAAAAAAGCCAAGCAACTTGTTGGACTCACATCAAAACACAAATTTTAAACCATGTGTCTACGTATCATATGATACATTCGATTTTACAATACGATACAATACAATTCTTACGATACGCATTTGCCTATCATATGATTCATGAGTATTGTCGATATGTATCTACAATACAATACTTTTTCATTGGATACAATACGCATTTGCATATCATACATACGATTCATGAGTATTGTCAATACATATCTACAATATAGTACTTTTTTCACTAGATAAAATACATATCAAGTATCATACGATACTAACTATGGATATCAAATTATTAATTTTAATTATTGAAATATAAATAGCCAATTTTATAGTAAAAACATGTCTTAATAATACAATGTTGATGTGGGTTCCAGTTAGCTCAACTGGTAAAGTCTCTAATAGTTGTATAAGAGATCTGGGGTTCAATCCCCACCTACACCAAAAACTGATTAGTGTCTTGATCTAATGATAAAGAGCTATCATTAGGAATGGACGACATAGGTTGAAACTCTCTCAAAAAAAAATAATAATAATACAATGTTGATATATCTAATTTCTATAAGTTCATAAACAAAAAATTCTACCTAACTTAAATAATGTAATTTCAACTATAATTTAGTTATTAATCCTTAATATAAATGTGTGATGAATAAAAAGTTGTAGTCATGGCGTTTACTATATAGAAGAAAAAAATAAGTTGATTAAATAGCTCGTAAACGAACTCGAGCTTATTCAACAAAAAACTAAACTAACCTTTAAAAATAAATGAACAAATCCTAAATTTTTAACCCTTGGCTCAACTTGGTCATTAAAAAATATAGAGATGCAATGTCATATAATGCACTATGCCCATCTTGAGGGGTTGCAAATGGAGGTATTTGAGTAGGTTTGACAATTATTAACAAGTTGGGTAATTAACTACCCATTTTCCTATTTATTAAATCCATTTAACTAAATAATCAATATCTATATAAAATATTACTCCATTTATCCCATTTTGCTTGGTTTGTTTAGAAAATTCAATTTTTTAAGTGAACATCATTTAATGCATTGTTTTTTAAATAAATAAAAAATGTACAACTTTCCAAAGTTAGCCTCCTTAACTTAAACTTTAACAAAAGAGAGGTATTGACTTTTAAAATAAAGTGTAGGATATGTTAAGAAATTTATTTATCTTGAGACTCAAATAGGAAAGAGGACATCATCTTACGACATCCAGAAATGAAATAAATGCCAAACAATTCAAAACACAAGGAGTATAAAACATACAATGAAAGCATTTGGTTTTTTTCAAGTTATTATTCCAAGCACCAAGCCAATGAATCAAAAGACTCGACTAATACCAACACCTAAACAACCGGAATCTGATTACTGGTACAATGACAGATCTTGATTGATAATAACTCACATTCTTGGAAACCCAGCTTAATCAGATCACTCTACCCTTACCCCTTGAGCTCTGAAATTCTGAGACTCCCTATCTCTTAAGACAGGAACAACCTCTGATAAATTGCTATGGAAACATTCTTACTCTGGTGACTTTCAAGTTAAGAATGCTTACAATCTTCTCCATAGAAATTAGAGCTCATCCCATCCTAATCCTAACAGACATCTGCACATCCCTTCAGAAGTTCGGTGCCTCATTTGGAAGGTGAAAGTTCCCTTGAAAATCTGTAACTTTGTGTGGAGACTTCTTCATCACAGCCTTCCAACAAATCTTACCTTAAAAGAAAGAGGGATCCCAATAACTAGCACATGCCCTCTTTGTAATGCAGGAGATGAATCCACCTCACTTATTCCTTTTTTGCCCATTTGCTAAAGCCAATTGGCACGGATCTCCTTTGGCAGTTCACACTTCTGATCTAAATAATACCTCTGTACAACATTGGATTGGGACTATTTTGCTCAAATATAAAGGAATGGATCAGGACATGCACTATCTTCAAGCCATTTTCATAAACCTTTGGACCATATGGACTCAGAAGCCTGGTGGCCCATGCTTTCAACAATTGCTTGATTCTTCTCATCAGAATGCAGACCAGAATTGAGCTCACCAAAGAATTGGAGGTCCTTGGCAGTTGATCATCAAAATTGCTGGAGCTAGGAGGAGTGGCTTTGCCTATGAAGCCAAAAACATGCAAGGAGTCATCATTTTCTACGGTAGTTTAAGCTGTGCAGTAGGGTCAGCACTCATCACCATTCAGGAAGCAATGGTGGAAGCAGCTATAAAAGCTAGGAATCTTGGATATAGTTAAATTCTGTTTCTCAGTGATAGCAAGAGAACAGTCCAAGTTGCCAACAAAGAAAGAGCCCCCCAATTGGCAGGAAAGGATTCTGATGACAGATCTGCTACACTTACATCAGAATGGTCTAGCTTATCATTCTTGTTTTGTTTCCAAGGTTACTTTGCAATGTTTGCAACCTAGCTAATTTGGCAACTAGAATGCCAATTCACTACTGTTGGGTCAACCCAACCTTTTTGAAAGACTCTTGTTTCCTTTGAATGGTATCAAAAAATAATAAAAAAGACTAGACCAATGATGTTGCCATGTCAACTACAACCCATCCTCTGACGCCAAAGTGCTTCAACAGGTAATCTTGATAGTTGGGTCAATCATCTTGAGTACATGTTTCTGGTCGATGATTGCTCTTTCATACACAGCATGATCTTTGACAATTGACATTGAGCTGAGAGATACCATTTGAACTAGAGCTATTGGCTTAATTTGAAATATCTTCCAACCCCATGCTAATTACCTAACTCAATCTATGGATTGAAGTACCCTGCAAGTGCAAGCTCCGAATATGTGGACCATAATGAAGAGGTTCAGCAGTAGTCCATGTCTAGCAAGATAATATAGCATAATGTTTCATTCAAAAAGTGGTAGGAAACAGCACCCCAGAAACATTCACACCAGAAATTATCAAGGAATATATGTTGAGAGGACAAAATAAAGGTATTACACTGGACTGTTTTAACATTCAGCAAAAATTCAAAGCACCAAAACTGCTAGAAGTCTTCCATGACACACCTCAACCTCACATCCATCCACTAAAAAGCTCCACACTGGTATGTTTTTAACAATTTGCTGTTATTTCATTTGGTTCCTTTTTGACAAGGACAGACTATCAACAACTCTAGTATACACATTCTATACCAAAAATTCTCTACTCCTCACCTTTACTCTCTACTAACCAAAAACATTGCCTCAGTAGCAAACCACGCAACAAATTATGTAATACAATTTGTAAAAGAATGGGTGATCAAAGCACACCAACCGGACACAACTGCTTCTCCAGAAACAAAACATGCCCACCAATGCCATATGGAATAAAAATTGATGCAGCAGCTTCCCATATCAGGAACAATGACACTGACGACCCAAGGAAGGCATCACAAACACGCTCACCAATATAGAAGAAAAATTACAATGACCAGATGAGGCGACTTCCCAAAGAGGTAAAATAAAAAATCCACCAATTCAAAAGCAACTAAGATGAAAGGATGGATTGTAGCGCAAGCTGTTGTTGAGGCTGCAAGGATGACCACGTAGATGCAAGGGTAGAAGGTGGTAAAGTTTGTTGAAGCTGCCTCAACAGATTAATCATTCGACTGGCAGTTTGGTCCGTTGCAAGATCTTTACCTGCACATAAAACCTACACCAACCAATTTTACCAAAAAGTAAGTGTAATTGAACAAAAAAAAAATTAAACCTAAAATATAATTTTAAACAATTGAAGTAAATGCGCATCAGAATACAGAAGATTATACCTCAGCAAAGACTGCAACTATTTTAGGAAGATATTGATTGTTAGGCCCTAAAAGTTCTCTATCTGACCTGCAAAGATGCAACACAATTTTTTTTTTTTTTTTCAATACATCCATGCACTAAAAATGAATCACCCCCCTCCCCCCCAACAAACAAAACAAATATATAAATATATATATATATATATATATTATCATGTTCCAACAATTCATATTTCTACCTTTCTGCCATTGAACAAAGCTGGTCATGCACAATCTTGGCTTCAATCAAATCACCTTTTATAGGTAAGAAGCTTAACCAGGCAGGGACCACCTGAAAAACCATTGAAGACATGAGAAACATAGTAGAACCAATGCATCCACCGTCCGGAACTCGCGGTAAGTCATTGTGGAAGCAGAATTATCATTAAGTAGGGCTCATAAACTACTAACGGAAGCAGATATGGAACCCAAAACTCCATAAGACAAACAATCCTACCTCTGCATCAGCAAAGGTCCTATTGCTTAAAGCCTTACAAGGTAATGAACCAATTTTTTGTAAAAGGGGGGGGGGGGGGGTGGCGCTTAAGATTCTACAAGTCCATGTAGAAGAAGATATAAAGGACATCTCAATTAAGAAAGTAATAGACTAGGACTTCAGATATAATAGAATGGCAGGTAAGAATAGAGCAAGGCACAATGAGAAGCAACTATCAGTTACCAGCATTTCTTATACTAGAACTAGGGTTCAATCTTGTCAAGCACTTCATCAAATTACTTTTAATCATGCTGAAACTCTAAGATAATTAGATAAGGAAGCTTGCTTCAGCCCAACCAGATGCACAACCATCTACAATCAGTCAACTAAAATTCCTTCAAGAGAAATAACGTAATGAGCATTTTCGGCTAACTTGTTTAGAATAGTGACCCAGCCAAAGAAGTAAACAAGAGGAAACTTAATATAAAAATCAGTCTACTAGAGATGGCAAGAGAGAGTGGGGTCCAAAACATCTCCAATGTCATTATGAAACCTCCTACGGAACCAGAACTTTCTAAATTTAACTATATTGTAGGTGATTAGTCCAGGTGTTTGTAAAACTTGGTTCTTTCTAGCCCTTAAGTAGTGAGGATTCTTGTATGTGTTAGTGAAGGGAAAAAAAATGCTATTTTAATAAGGACTCAGATCGGACACGGCCTTGCTAGAAATGAAAAAAGAAAAATGCTTCCTAGGGTGTAAAAACTTTTTGTGGTGGGGGCCTTGGGCCGACCCTGCCACCAAGCATCAACATCCCATTGTAAATCTTCTTCTACTGGCAACAATAGACGTTAGTTGGCTTTTTTATTCTCTCTTCTCTGCACTCTTCTCATTCTCTTAGAACTTTTTTTTTCTGTTCAAGTGACTAATACACCTATTCGAGAACTTTGTATTGTACTAACTAAAGTGATAGAAAACTTGCTTACAACTGTATGGCTCATGATTTCTACTAATATTTATTTTATTTTAAAAAAAAATTATTATAGATTTAGTTTGGCTAAGATTGTTAGATATCAATAAAGTTGATGGTAGTTAGACTTGGGTTAGTATGTGAGATCATTTGTTTGTTTATTTGTTTTTATTTACATCATCTTATGTTTATCATTGTACTTCTTTACTATATATTATTCCTTTTCAATTAATTGTTTTTTTGACAATCCTTTTGAATTAATTTTAGATATATTTTCAAATAGTTTGATGGTTTTTATTTATTTTTAAAGCCTATAATAAACAAATTATATTGAAAAATATATATTTATTAATTATTTAATTGTCGTTGTATCCTTGACATGTTGTACCCTAATTTTTCAAGATATGTCGTATCGATGTACCCCGTACCGTGATGGTACTTGTGCTTCATAGCAGGTCACTAAGCTTGTTCTGCACTTTTGTTGTATATCTTTAATTTTTTGGAAGAAAATTCTTAAACTTATCCAAAAACAAATGTAAGACCAAAACAAGAGCAAAGGCCTCCACTTTCTCCAAATGAAGCAGGACAACCAGAACAAAATTGAAACAACAATAAAATAAAGGGATATGACCTAAGAGTCAGCACCTAGGCCTTGCTTGGAGTCAGCACCAAGCGAGGAAACCACTAGGAGTCAGCACCTAGGGTAGACCTGGAGTCAGCACCAGACCAAAGAAAGACCAAACGGCCATTGTTTTTCATTCATCAAAATATCAACTAACTCCTCAAGGAGTACAATAGGTTGCTTATAAAGGATTTCTAAACCTTAGTTCTAATTGGCTAGGAAACCCTAATTGCCTTATTACATAAATAACCTTGCTTCCCAAATTAAAATACTAATAGCCCAATAAACTACTAGGACCTAAAACATAAAAATACAATTGACTTGCAAACATAAATAATATTAAATAATAATTTTCTTGCATCTCCCACATCACAAAGTCTACTGAGAAAGGAAAAAATGACACTTGAGAGAAGGCCAGAAGACATAGCTACAAAAATACTACGTACCTGTGCTGCATCTATACTATCACGATGAAACTGGCATATTTTCCCAAGAGCTGAAACGGCATTGTCATATGCCATTACATTATCCGAGTGCAGTGCATTAGGGTGCCTTATTACAACATCCAACCTCGAAAGAGCCTCTGCAAAAATTCAGATGAACAATTTGTCTACCTATAATATATAAAGGCAACAACTCCAAGGAGAAAGGCAGATACAAGTGCAAAGCAGCCTACCTCCGACAAGAGGTTTGAACACAGATCCACCAAACTCTGCACAAACACCAATCCCATAAACAGCTGCCTGAAAAGGGATTGAGGTTATTTTAAATGAGACCCATGATTAACTTGACAACACAATGAGAAAGTTCTAATCAACTTGGCAAACCTGACGAACATCTGAACTCTCATCATTGCAGGCTTCCAATAGGAAAGGAAGGTACGTATCATAGTATCTGTCCAAACAAATTGAATAAATACATGGAACCAACTGCCAATAACAATTTCAATAAAACAGAAATATGCAAATGCTTACTTGAGGGCCGCTTCACGGCAGTGCTCCACAACATCATCAAATATACATATGGCAATCCTCCTCTCTTCTGCCGTTTTATCCTTGCCCTGCTTGATCAACAAGTTTGGTCAGCAAGGCCAAAAAAAAGTGCTTCATTCAAGGTAGCCATGGATTTCCATGACTTCATTTGAAAAATAAAAAATAAAAATGATGGCAATGCTATAAACACAATTTAGCTTTGTCATTTCCTTCCTTCTGCTTCCTTCAGTTTCAATAGAAAAAATTAAAACTAATAAAAAAAACCTCAATGAACTACATCTAGTGGCATGAAAATAAATGTAGATTCTTATTTCTACTTCTGATTAGGTGGCTGCTAATCTCCTGCTGGTCAAGTGGTAACATATTAAGCCCTTTGAGGGGCCAAGGGGGCATTAGTTCCATAATAAAGTTGCAAGCACATCCCCACAACCCAGTACTAAATAACGCCCTTGCCCCAAAAAAAAATCAATGAATAAATAACTAGAATCAAAGAGATAAAAGAAAGGCAGGCTCACCAACATAGGAGTAACATAGGATGAAAGCTCATCAAAGAAAGGCAGGAAAGACGCCTTGAAAGTTTTTAGCAAAGTTCCCAAGCAATCACCAACCTTGATCAAGAAAAGATATACAAGGTCAACAGAGATGACAACTTAATGGTCATTTTTACATCAATGTATAATGCAGAAACTGATAAACCAGATACCATGACATATAGGTTCATATAACATACTTGATTAAATACTTCTTCTTCTTGTTCATTTTCTTCCTTAAGCAGCTCCCCTTCTTCTGCATCAAAGTCCTCTGCTTTGGTCCTCTCCGATCTTTGATGTTTTCGAGAAGAACTGGCTGTGATCACCTGTTTAATCTCATCCACAATGCACCTTACTTGGCTAACATCTAGAAGTGGTCCAGAAACCTAACCCAAAAAAATCAAAATTAACATATATCCAGTCATCCTTATAATTTTTTTTATTCCAGACACGTGTACTAAGTGGGTCTTGAACTCATGACCTCACCCTCCACCCCATTCTTTATGGAGGAAGGGCCATTTGAGCTAGAGCTCATTGACAAAACATCCTGAAATTATTAGGGACATTACCACCAAATCACCCACCTCCAACCAAAAACAAACAAATAAAGGAAGCGAGTTTCAAACCATTAGAGATAGAGATATGCATAACCTGTACACACAGCCGATGTCACAAAAGCCAAGAAGCATGAAGAAAAGTAGCTACAACAGAGTTCTTGAAAAATAAATTTACTAGTCGCTTGTCAGTCAAACATGTCCGTCAAATAAATGGGGGCAAATTAAAATTTTTCTTTAAGTTAGGTGAAAAATACAAGTATTCATTCACATTAGTAAAATTTAGATTGAGCATCCTAGTTGGAGTGGGTTTTAGGAATGGTTCTGGTCTTAAAATTAGAGTTAATGCCACAAATGGTTTGGTGTTGGCAGTAGGGTTCCCAATTTTGCAGGTACAAAATCGTGACAATGACAATCATTATAATGTTTTGATCCGTGCTGAGAAGCTAGTGAATTCAGTGACAGAGATGGGAAAGTACACAATGAAGGCAAAAGCAATAATAATGTAATTGCTCACATAACAACACTGCCAGGGAGATAATACAATGGCAGTCTCTGTATTTTGCTTAGCCTTAAGAAAGAGCAGTGCAATTTACCTAGCAAGTATGGTTGTCAAAACATGAATCGTATTGTGATTTTATTTTCTATTTTTATACAAAAACTCTTTATAAATTTTTTTTTTATTAAAATATATATATACACACATATAAAAGGGTATATTTATTATAAATTTGAAACACATTCAACTAATAACGAATAATTGTTATGGAGAGGGGCTTTGAACCCCGGACATCTCTATTGGAAACACCAAGAGATGCCAGTTGAACTATGAGGTTCTTGGCCTAATGATGAATTTAATCATCACTTATGTACTAATATTTAATAAATCTAAATACATAATTAAATTAATATATAAATATAATATTCACATTGAAATTGGTCAAACTCAAATGTAGACATGATATATAAGACGGCATAATAATTTCTTTCTCTATCATGTTCATTATCTAGCCAAATCAACTTCATATCCATATTCCAAGTCAATGTGTTATCATCCTCTTCATCATCTTGCAAAATCATTTCCTCATTGACATCTTATTCATCATCTCCAATATGTGCAATCCCTTTTCAATAACTTTTTCTTCAAATTTCTTCTTGGCATTCTAGTTTCATGGACTTTTAACAATAACAACAAACATAAAAAATTATGGACAGAACTTAGGTACAATACTTTAAGTGTTGTTCCTTAGGTTCTCCTCTTAAGATTCAGCCATGTGGCTACTTAAATAAAAAATACACTTCTATCCATTAAAAAAAATACACATGGCAGAATCTTAAGAGGAGAACTTAAAGAACAGCACCTAAGTATTGTACCTAAGTCTTGCCCAAAAATTATTTTATTGTCATCGAGCCAAGTCTAGAACCTCTAAAGTGCCGATCAACCAAATCGGCAAGAGAAAAGAGAAATTCCAGTGTTCCAGGGTGAGAAAGAGAGAGATTGATCAAAATTTTACAGCCCTAAAGCCTGATGTTTCGGATTGTGCTAAGTTCTAAAAAATCTTGCTTTTTCCCCTTTTCTTTAACTTTTTTTACTGCCATGTTGAGACCGTGTCCCAGCAGAGTCTGAAATTATATATATGTATATATATATTCTGTGTCCGACATGTGTCTAACACAGACACATTGGGCATTTTGTTGTATCTGTGCTTCCTAGGTGCTCGCCATGCTTTATAAAAATTTAAAACATAGAACAAAAACATACCAGGATTCAATTGGGAGGAGATTTTGGGTGTAAAAAAAAAAAAAAAAAAAAAAAAAAAAAGAGTAAATACCAAACAAGAAGAAAGTAACATAAGCTGCACTCCAATTTCAAGGGATGAAGATCTTAAGCTATGAAAATTGAAGATGTCTACAGAAAGCAAGCAGCATCTACTAGACTGTATAGACAAATTCCACAGAAGGAGAACATCTGAAGAAACACTATTAGCAACAGCATTCAAGAAACTGCATGAACAACCAGAATGGGGAAAACAGGCACCAAATAATTTTTTTATTGATAAGTTCACACCAAATGGATCTCGAATTCACAACCTCACCTCCACCCTACTGTTTCAGGGGGAGAAGATGCAAGCTAGAGCTAAATGGCGTAAAGTTAGTAGGCATGACCGCCTTGCTGCAATACAGCATCACTTGTGGTAATTAAAGGAAGCAGCCAAAGTGGCATGTGACCTTTTACTAGGAAGAGAAAAAAAATATATATTATATTTAAACTCTAGACATAGAACAGCTGAACAATGGGCACAGGACTATTATTGCTGAAAAGGAACATTTACCAAAAGAAAGAATCATAGGATGCTACAAAGTAACATAAGGTTCACTGTAAGTTCAGAGATATTTCAGTCCATTATAAAAAGAATCAATAGCCTGTTGAGGATCCATATCCAACCCCAAAGTTTTGAGACTAAGGCTAAGTTGTTGTTATAGTATCAAAAGAATAATACCAAATAAAACCTCTTTAGGTGTAATGTTTCAAGTCTTTTTTTTTTTGATAAGTAGGTGTAATGTTTCAAGTCAAAAAGAGACAATCTCATTAGGACCCATCTTAGTTAAAATAGGCTTTGCTAGGAGGCACAACACAACGGATATACCAAGGATAAAAAGAAATATTAAAAAGAAATGCATTTTTGTACTAATAATACATACTCCAACCTCATAAATGGATGTACAAACCTGTACGCATTCATTCAATGCATCCAACATGCTTGCACAAATTTCTACCTCTGGCTCCTGAAAGTCGGCCACAGTTCAAATAAATCAGCAACAAACCTAAATGGTATTTAATGACCTTAAACAAACTGATACAAATAAAATACAAACAACTCAAACAGAAGTGCAACCTTGTGTAAAGCCTCCACCAATGCTGGTATTATGTAATCGGACAATTGCTTTATGTAAGACTCATTACAACCATTAGACTGCCCCTTCTCTAATGCTAATTTAGCAGAACACAACAATTCTGGCATGGCTATGGACAAAGTGGATAGACAACATCAAGAATTTCAGTCAGTTCTGCAACAACTCACATTAGGAAAAAGAAAGAGCAAAGTTCATGACCATACCCGAAACAGCTGCTTTCCTGACTTCTTCATGGAAATAAAATTTAAGAAGGGGAACCAATGTAGGAGCAACCTATACATATTCATAGCCAGTATCATATTTTTTGAGATGATTCAAAGTAAGCACCCGAAGGATCTAAGAAGATTTTTAAAATGAAATAAAAACGCAACCAAAAAAAAAAAACAAAAAAAAGCCCCTAAAATGTAAATCAAGCCAAACCTGCTCAATCCATGGGAAAAATCCTTCCTTCAACTCATCAGCATAGCAACAAAGCATGTTACAAGCTGTAGCTTTTTCCTCCAGGACACTAGTCTTGATTCCTATTCTTTTATCCCCAAGAGTAATAGTTTCAATACTGCAATAAGAAACATAGAGAATACCATAAAAACATTGGTATCTAAACATAATCATTATTTTTCTTTGAGGACCTCTTCTTTTTCATTTAAGAGCAAGTGCTCTTTTTTTGCAAGAACAAGACAACAACAGAAGGCAATATATGACAAGTTCCTAAAACAAATATTTTTAAAAATAATAATAATAATAATAAATCCATGAGCTGGTAAGAAACATGGTAAACACCCAAGGCCAGTCATTCAACTTAATGGTTTTTACAACCAAAAAAAAAAAGTCTAGGATCAAGTTCTGGGGCCAGGAAATGATAGATGACTACAGATAGATGTTTGTATGTACATGTATGTTAGTATGTGACCTAAATGTTTTAATGAAATGGCTAAGTGCACCTCTATCTTGCCTAATACCACCATAGATAACAAAACTGATTTAAGAAGCAGTTCAAAATCTGGATGATGAGTTTATCTCCACCCTAAATGAATAAAATGTAAACAAGCAAAAAGCAAAAAGGCAGATTTTAAAATATTTATAAAATAAAATAAAATAAAATAAGACAAACCACGCTAAGTGATAAAGGAGAGGAAATTCTATAGAAATAATCTCAAAAAATTAAAAATAACCCAATACTATAATTTAAAGCTAGGGCGAAAGGAAACCTTTCATCATCTTCATCAATATCATCATCTGAATCCGCAGATGTAATAGTTACATCAGGCTTAAGTTGAGCAGATTGAAGCAATGGGGGCATGACAACATTCATGTAAGGAAGAAAATCCTGCCCAAGACACTTGCAAAGTCTGGCCCATGCCTGAAAAATAATCAAGCAGTTAGCTTTTTTACCATCAATATTGAAACAAATAATATAATTAAACGTTTATCAGTCAGAAGATAAAAGAACATGATATCTATGTAGATCTCCAAGTTATTTCTTCAAATGGTGAGAACATACCTGTAACATGTAGCTTGTAGTCGGGTCATCTGACTCCATTTGTGATCCTTGCAATGACATTAAGACATCCATAACCTTCCAAGAAAAAAAAAACTAGTAAGGACACACTCCAATATTCTAGGTGAGAGAGAGAGAGGAAAAAAAAAAAAGTCATCATCCGTAATAAATCAAGTGATTATGGGTAGTGTGACAATCTAAGAATCAAAAGACTAGAAAATGTTATAAATTATCACCTGCTTAGCATCATCCCTAAACTTGTCCTTCCCAACAGCCATTCCAACCAAACTAATGCACTCCATAGATTTGGCACGAAGCATGCGATTAGACTTATCATTTGCATTCACCAAAATAGCTTTCAAGTATGGCATTACAGCATCATAATACTTTTGGAATTGCTCCTGTTCAACAATACCATGTTATATTGATGCATTCTAAAATAAAAATGAAAACACTTGTATCATGGGTAACTAAAGTACCTGTGATGAATCAGCAACTGATGCTAAAGCTGTCAAAGCACCCTCTTGCACCATTTGCTTCCCATTCTGGAATGTGTATAAATAACACAAAGGATATAAGCTCAAAGAAATGAGGGTGGGGGGAGGAGGTGTAATGACTGACCAAAGAAAATAAGAACTCCCATGAAAAAAAGCTAAAAAAACATGGTCCAGGATATATCACCACAACAAGATATAGAAGAAGCTTTTCAATTTTAATCTTCAGAAAGCAATTTACACTGTGTTTGGTTCAGGGTGATTATTGGGTGGATGGAAAATGGGGGAAAGAAAAGTAGCGAGAAAATGATTTTTTGGTTGTTTGGTTGATAGGAGAAAAGGGAGTGGATTTTGGAGGGGCCTGGGTGTTTTCTCCCCAAGCCCACCAAAAATCAATACCCCCAATTCGGGAGGAAAACACAGGAGAAAACACGGGCATAAACACATTTACATATTTTCCCTCTTCTGCCCTTCTCTATAACATCTCAAATTCACCACCCTACCTTCAGCAAACTAACCCAGAAAATTAAACCCATAATTTCAACATCAGAATTAACATTAGAGTATAAACCAAAGAAAACCCAGTTTTGCCATGAATTTCGCAGAGAGAGTGAGAGAGAGAGCATTGCTGTCCATGAGAGCATACGAAGCATTAGTGTGAGATCAGGAGGAGGTTGAAAAATGAAATTCTTTTTTGTGAGACTTGACCATGAACGCACAATTTTGTATCTGTATTCTGAAATTCCCATTCCTATAAACAAGTAACAAAGGGATAGGGACATAGGGTGCACACATTTATAGCACTTGGCAGCAAAAAGAAAGGGTCATTATTGTATAATTTTTTTTTCTATTTTTTTATGGAACTACCGAATGTGTTTTGTATTTTCATACAAGCATCAGTTATTATTTCTATAATTTGTGTTTTTTATAAGAAATTACTTGCGTAATTAAAAAAAAAGGGGGTAAATTGATATGATATGCTTGTAAATGTAGTTAATATGTTTGTGGGTAAAATAATATAAAATAAAATAATTATAACATTTATATAAATAGGGGCATGAGAGTAAATTCATACAAATTAGATTTTCTATCCCCTCATTTTTTTTCTCAACCAAATCCACCCCTCTACTTTTCCATCCTCCCAACCAAACACACTAGGCCTAGGGGAAAAACTAAAATCTCTTCTATCCCTCCACTTTTCCATCCCCTCCTCATTTTCTATCCTCTTACTTCTCCATCCCCTCCTCATTTTCTATCCTCTTACTTCTCCATCCCCCGAACCAAGAAGTTTTAAGCACAGAACATAGGGATTGTAAGCTTATCAATTTTAACAAATCCAACACACCAACACATAATGCTATATTAAATCATCTATAGGTAATGTGGGAGAGCATCTGCATTCCAAGAAAAAAAAAACAAGCGTAATTTCATACCAGAGCTAAAAAAGAGCTTCTCATTCACACCTGCAAATCTTACTCTTTACAATTTCTCAGTCCCACAGTTCTATCATTTTCTCCATCACCCTCCAACTTCCTAAATTAACACCTCAACTATAAAACTTATGGTGCGTTTGTTTTGGGTGAAAATAGTTTCCGAAAATGCTTTTCTGTAAATGCGGGTGTTTGGTTACGCATGGAAAATACATTTTCCGGAAATGTTTTTCAGTTTTAACTTGTTTTGGGTGAAAATCATTTCCCTTTTTATTTTACCTTCAAATATCATTTTCCGGAAAACAGAGAAAGAGAGAGAGAGAGAGAGGAAGAAGAGAGAGCCCATCTCCGGCGACCCACGAGCCTTCGACTTTGCCGGCAACCCAGAGCCTTCGCGCCACGAACCCACGAGCCCATCACCAATCATCAAGATCGTCTCGCACCCATTCGCACCGTGCCGATCGCATCGCACTGCGTCAATCGCATCGCACCGCGCCGACGAACCCATTCACACCGCGCCGATCGCATCGCACCACGCCGACGAACCCATTCGCACCGCGCCGATTGTACCGCGCCGATCACATCGCACTGCGCCGACTTCGCACCCTTCGACTTCGCCGATCTCTCTCTGTGTGATTTTGATTTTTGTTGTTGTTGTGGTGGTGTGGGTGGTGGTGTTTTGGTGGTTTTTCTGTTGTGTGGTGGTCGGTTTTGTGTGGGTGGTGGTGGAAAATAGCATTTTCAGAATATTACCAAACACATTAAAATATTTTCTAGAACAATTTTCATAATGCAACCAAATACTTGAAAATATTTTCCTTTCCCGAAAATAGCATTTCCGGAAAATATTTATTTTCCGGAAAATATTTTACGGGAACCAAACACAGCCTTAAAAAGCCTTTAATTTCCAAAAACTACGGCTTGAATCCTACTAGAAAAGGAAACCATAAATGATTAATAGAATGTAGTTTCCATGATTTTATCCATAATCAGGCATCATTCCCTATTCTCTTCCATGACTTTCTTCCTTATTTCCTTTGCAACTAAGTAAATACAATCTATCGATGTCACTCCCCAACCAACCCCTTTGTTGAGTCATCATTTCAGTTTTATGTAGTTAAGAAAGCAGACATTCATGAAAATTAGTCATTTTTAACTATTCTCTCATGGACACAAAATAAGTTTGAAAGCATGTATTTTCACAGCAATATTGTTGAAGAATAACAACTGGAAAAATGAAACTTAGAGCTGTTTGGCAGGTTGACCATCTATGCCAATTTGCATATTTAATGTGTGTTTGTATGTTTATCACATAGAAACCAAAATTCAAAAGTAATGAAAATAGAGCTCAAAAGAATATTAGTGTTCTTACATAATGAAAAAATCAATATATTTATCTAAATCTAGGAATCTGTAATTCTCCTTTGATATAGGAAACATATAGGGTTTTGTTTTTTTGTTTTTTATGTAAATTTCTGATATGGCAAAGGGCAACAGCAAGAACAACACCCTATTAACGGTGATTGCTGGGTGCAAGCCCTCAAAGTAGCTATTCAAACTAAGGGTGAGAAGATAACTAGCAGCCCATGACATTTGGGACATGCTCATCAAGCTAGTTTGAACCATGTTAGAAATAGGGATAAAAAATAGCAGATATATAGCCCCTGCACAACCTATTGGTAAGCACGTTTCGTTTCATACTATTCATAAGGATCACAAATTTTCATGATTGGACACTTGACCTAAAGGATTCTTTGACATATGGATATTCCTAAGGAGAGAGGTTAATTCACTTTGTATTGGCTTATTCGGTATGCCTTAGATTGGTGGGAATGAACACAATTTCATAGAATCCAAGACAAAATTTGTTCATGGCCAAGGATGAAAAGATGCTTGGAATCGAATTTTTTCCCAAGAATTACAATGTAATATTGTGCTTTACAAAACAAGATTATATGGCGAAAAAATCTTACTCCATGAATTATATTGATGTACTCTACATTCAACCTTCAAGAGAAGATATAACATTATTGGGAATCAACAATATAGAACCAAGTTTCAATGAAAATCCTGAAGTGATTCGTAAAGTTGAAAATTCGTGCAAAAAGTTGACGAATTGAAGCTTGAAGATAATACTTTTCAAGAGATTGATGAAGAGGTCAAAGAAAAGAAGATGGAGTTGATTGAGGAGAATGATTGAATCATCAAATGGAATATTGTGGAAGATCAAATTGAATTCAAATATGATGAGTAGCCCATAACCCATAATTCCCTAGATCCAGTTGATTTCTAGAAGACCACTATAACACAATCTATTCATATTCTGAGTAGAAAATTTTGATTTTGTCTTCAATCCTTTGTTAATTGATGTTGCAAATCAATTGCAGTCCAATGAGAAAAAATTTATGTTACAAGGATGCAAGTTTCAAAACCAAATCAAATTATTAATGTACTAAAAATATTTTTTTATTTGGAGCGGAATACTTTTTCAAATGAAAACTCAAGGCCAAGTTTCATTCAGGTGGAGGGGTCTAATGTTGGACAATATACGGGGTTTTGTTTTTATCATTTTTTTTTTTTTAATGTAATTTTAGGACTTAGAGCATCAGCATCAGCTGTTTCAAAAATATGTTATTTTCACACATCAAAAAGCTACTTTATTATTTTAACATAGCATTTGACAATATACCCTGCATCTCATCTCTTACTTTAACACATCACCCATTAAAATAACCTAAGATAACTTCTACCTTTATTAAAAAAAAAAAATACCTCTCACGACCAGCCAGCCACCCACCACTGCTAACCCATTGAAATATTGAAGAATAGCTTTGGTTTTCACACCACTACCCCCACTGCTAACCCATTGAAATATTGAAGAAAAGCTTTGGTTTTCACACAATCAAGTGTGTATAATCAATGACAACAACCAAGATCACACCCACTGCCAACAACCAAATCCACATAAATCAAAATCAAAATCAACCAAAACACCCACACCCACACCCACTGCCAAACACTCATACCCACAGCCAAACACCCACAGCCACTGGCAAACAACCCATAAACACCCACACCCACAACCACAAAAAACCAACCAACCAACACCCACAAACAGACGAGACCACATTGTACCATAACACCAGCCATCACCAAGAAAAGGAGTCAAGTGAGGGAAAGAGGTTTAGATCCGAGAAATTTGGGGCAGAGCAAAGAGGCTATGGCCATGGACATTCGACTGAGAAAGAGAACGGTGTGAAAGGGGAAGAGAGAGAACGGTTTGAGAGAAGATTTGAGAGGGGAAGAAAGAGAGCAGTTTGAGAGAGGAAGAAAGTGAGGACAGAGAGAGGCAGAGAGGAGAGAATAAAAAAAGAATAAATTTTTTACAACATGCTACAGTGCCCTTCTACTAGTATAAGGGCACTGTAGCATGTTGTAAAAAAAATTGAGATTTGGCACATCTCATGAAGCATGATTTTTGGTGTTTGGTGTGCTCTTAGGATTTTATTTCCTTGATTTAAGTGTATGTATATATGTTTTTTTTTACTTATATAAAAAATACACTAAACCTGATGCTGCGCTCTTAGGATTTTATTTCCTTGATTTAAGAGTCTTTTTTTAAAAGTAAAATTATAAATATAAAAAATAAAATAAAAAAAAATAAAAACATATATATACACACTTAAATCAAGGAAACATGGTAAGGCTAGATATCTTTCTAGCTAGAAGCAAACCCTTAATCCATAAGGGAACCTTGAATTCACAAGGAAGAACTCCGAAATAAAAAAAAAATTGTTTTTTTTTTTTTTTTGAGAAGAAGAAGAAGAAGAAAGCAGATTGTTCACTTTTGTTTTATAGATTACTAGCCTATTTAAAGGCTCCAAAAAAAACTTATTTTCCAAGTAAGGATAATCCTAAACAGATTCTAATAGTTACAAAATCATAATAGGACAAGTTTACTAGGACATCCTTAAAAACACCTAAAATAAAAGAAATAAAATCCTAAATCATAAAATTCTGAAAATTACATAAAAAATCAAAAAATAACAAATGATAAAAACAAAACCCCATGTCTTGTAGTCTATGGTGTTGGGTTTATCTGGATTTTTTGGGTAATGCCGAGACTATTGTTGAGTTGTTAGCTTCATCGGAATGGTCACTTATGTATGGCTGCTCCGCAATGCTTAATGTGGCGTTTATGGAGGAAGAGGAACGATCGGAGTTTCGAGGATACAGAGAGAACTAAGCCTGACCTCAAATTAATTTTCTTTAGAACTTTGTTGGATTGGATGTTTGTTTTGCATAGATGTTCTGTTATTTATTGTTATAAAAAAAATAACAAATGATAAAATTACACGCTTCAACAAAAATAACAAGAGCTCATTCATTCGGCAGTCTGATCATCCTCATGACTCAACAAATCCAATAACCGTATGCTTAGCCACAAAATTAAAAAGAAAAAGTCCCATGACCGTACTCTTTTTTAGTTTAGCTCAATTTTTTATCTATTTTTACATTATCATTTGTTTTACCAACATTTCCCTTTTTCCCTCTTCTTGTTAAGTAATTTTTCCCAGTACCTCCCTTCGTGTACATCCTGTTAGGGTTGCACCCTCTTCTCCTGCAGTTTTTTTTTTTTTTTTTCTTTTCTTTTTTTACTTGAGGGAAAAGAATCTAAGAATTCCATCTACTTTTGATTCTATCATCAAACAGTAAAATATGGAAAAGTGCACACAAGCTCAAGGTGAGGTTGAGGACAAGGAGGATTACCTGGAGGAGGACAAGAAGTTTGGTTACAATAACATCCAAATATGGTGTTAAAATATCAGGGGTGCAATTCTCACTGAAATTGAGCACAGCTGAAGCCGCATGGGCCTGTAATAAACAAACAATAAACATTTATTTACAGGGAAAAAATAAAATAGAAGAAAAAAAGGGGCCAAAAAGAAACAATAACAAGTAGGATATGGTACTCCTAATATCACGAACCTGAACTCGGGGATTGTGAAAATCATCCATAGCCCCAGCTAATGCAGGTAGAACTTGACTATGATAATGAACTTGCAACTCTGGGCCCAAGTCCGTGGACAATTGCCCAATTGCATTTATTGCTGCCCATCGCACTCGGGGGTGGGGATCTTGGAATGATTTCAAAACCATTGACACTACCTGCTCCAGATTTTTTATCATTACCTGTATCAAGAAAGACAGAAGGTAAGAACGCCATACTTGGGAGCAAATTAAGTCTTCCGGTCAACATAGTTAAAAACCAAAAGTAGACCATAGCAGAAACAAGAACCATATTGAACCAGAGACACTAAAATAACAAATGTTAGTGAAAAACAAGTTAAAACAAAAGTACAAATATTAAAGAGTCCCAATCAAACATTGTAGCTCAGTGGGTTCGAATCCCCCCTTCCCATTGTTGTAAGAATAGAATTATCAAAAAGTAAAGAGTGGCATTAACAACTATTTGGCAATATCATAAAACATGGGTAAGAAATAATGAAATTTAAGAAAAGCAGCCTATCTAATCGGTAATTTCCAAGTGAATAATGAAAAACATTGGCAATCAGTCCAAATGTGAATGTAAAACATCAAATTCAGCAAGGGGCAATGCTTCTGCTTTAATTTTATTTTTTATTTTTTTATTTTTTTTGTTTCTTATACCTTGGAGCAACCCTCAGCAATTTGAGCAAGGGCAATGAGCGAGGCGTGATGCTTTTCCCATTCAGGAGCAGCCAAGAAAGCCGGGAAAAGCTCGGAAGCAACAGGCACAATGGTATTCCCTCCCAACGAAATCGACAGCCTGTCCAAACACTCCTGACCGAAGGCATAATTACTAGTCTCGCCAGCATCCTCATCCTCAGTCTCAGCATTGTGCCACGCAGGATCATCCTCCACATCTAATAGCATATTCATCAGCACTGCAAAAAGCCTCTGAATGAACTGTGGCAACTTCCTCATCATACCAGGCGCCCTCTCTCTCGCCTCTGCCAACGTAATCACAAACTCAATGGCCAAATGTCTAGTGTTCTCCTCCAAACTCTCCGCCTCGGAAATCTGCAACATGGACCCAACCACATCCACCAACTGCCTTCGTAAAAACCTCGGCTCCGTCCCGGCCAACTCGATCAACAACTCCAGCGCCTCCTGCGCCGTGACCTCCTGACCGCAATTCAATGCCTCAGTCAAAGTCTGCATCATCAACGGCAACAAGTCCTGGAAGCGGTCCCGATCAGAGGCACTGGACAAGCACTGAACAAAATTGATAGCGGCGCCAAGGGAAGCGATCCTAACATCGGAATTACTCCGAGGAGAGGCGAGGCAATTGAGGAAAACGTCGTGGAGAGTGGTGAGGTGAGGGACGAGGGTTTCACCGATATAATGAGCCAATTGAGCGAAAATGATGAGAGAAAGTTCCTGAAGATTGAGATTATCGGAAGTGACGCAGTGGAAGATAAAAGGGAGGAGTTCGGGCCAGGAATTGTCGGGTAAAAGAAGGGAGGCGAGTTCAGAAACGGTGTCGCAGAGTTTTTTAGAGATGGATTTGATTTGTTCGGTTTGGAGGGAGGTGAGGACGAGGGATTTGAGAGCGGAGCGAGTGGAGTCGGCGAGTCGGGGCCAGATATCGGTGAGCTGGCGGCGGAGGAGGATGGCGGACATAGTTCGGGACTCGGGGCGAGGAGATGATTGGAGGAGATTAGATAGTTGAAGTGCTAAAGCGTCTGGGTGAGACTGCTTGCACAGATTGAAAAGGGACTCGGCGTGTGAACGCTGGTCGTTGGTTGAGGACATTAGGTGGGAGATTAGGGTTTCGAAGTGGGATGGGTCTTGACCCAAGAGGAGACCCACTTGCTGCTGCTGCTGCTGCTGATTCGGATCGGCGGCCATCGCTTTTTTCAGGGTTTTAAGCTTCTTTTTTTTTTTCTTTTTTTTTTTTATAAATTAGGCAGTGTTGTGTTGGGTTGGCTGGCGGGGAGGGAGGGAGGGAGGGAGGGAGGGAAGGAAGAGAGAACCAAAAAAAAAAAAAAAAGAAAAAGAAAAGCAGGGCTTTGAGTTGGAGTTTTTTTGAGTCTTTGACGGCTTTTTATTTGAGTTGTGTTGTGCTCTGATGTTGGGGAAAGGTTTTTAAATGGTTGGGACCGGATGGAGGGTTAAACTTTAGAGTACAGTTATACAACTTACTTGCTATCAACTTCAGCCAATTACTAACAGCCCACGTGGAACTAGTCACCCCATTTTTCTATGACTTTGCCTATTTTACTCCAATCATTGTTTGGTGGATATGGATAATTTTGATTCACATTTCCCAGTTCAACCTACAGCTACACACACCCCAATTTTTGAATTTTAAGGAGAAAAGAGGTTTTGGGCACCAATAGCACCAGCCCACTATTATGGGCTGCTGCACCTAAAATCCAATAGGACTATTTCGGTAATTTAATGATTTTTTTTTTTTTTTAATTTAGGCTGTGTTTGTTTTGGCTTCAAATTACTTCCGGAAATGTTTTTCCGTAAAACGTGAGTGTTTGGTTGAACCAGTAAATTTAGTCAACTAAAATGCTTTTCCCTTTTGACCGTAAAATAACCCAAAACACCTGTAAAATCATTTTCGTTCATATTTTCACTTTAAACCATTTCCACTCCTCACACAACACGGTCTGAGCTCTCTCACAGCAGCGCACTCCTCATAGTAGCACAAGCTCTCACACGCACTCCTCACAGCAACGCACTCCTCATAGCGCGCTCCACATGCACTCCTTACAACTCCACCCACAGTCCGACGAGCGCCAAACGCAGACCCACGGTGAGTTTCCTTTTCCATTTCTCAGTCTCGATCCGACCCACGGTGAGTGAGTTTCCATTTCTCAATCCCGATCCGACCCACGGTGAGTAAGTTTCTCAATCTGATCCACACACTTCCGATCCACACACCTCCAACCAAAACCTAACCTCCGATCCATATTCCCTCAAACCCATCTAGCCAAAATCCACGGTGAGTGAGTTTCTCAGTCCGATCCACACACCTCCGACCAAAACCTGACCTCCGATCCACATTCCCTCAAACCCATAAACAACCCAACCTCCTACCCACCCTCTCGGATCCGATCTATAAATATATATATTTATTTGTTTATTTATTTAATTATTTACTTCATATAATTATTTATTTATATAATTATTTATTTATTTATTTACTTTTTTTAATTATCCATTTTGTAATTATTGATTTAAGAATTTAACTGTTGTTGGTGTTACAATTATACAGAAATAGAATGCAATGTAATTTGTTGGTGTAAATATTGATTGTGATGGTATTATATGCAGTTATCAATGTGGTTTATGTTGGTACTGTGATGGTGTAAATATTGATTGTAAATAGAATGCAATGTGATGGTATTGTGATGGTATCAATGTGCAGTTATCAATGTGTTGGTACTATGATGGTGTAAATATTGATTGTAAATAGAATGCAATGTGATGGTATTGTGATGGTATCAATGTGCAGTTATCAATGTGATGGTATTGTGATGGTGTAAATATTGATTGTAAATAGAATGCAATGTGATTTGGTACTCGTTATCAATGTGGTTTGGATGTTTTCTGTTTGTGGCTGTTTTTATTTACTGTGTAATCAATAGCATGCTTGTTTACATACCTCTTAAACCACAATGTTTGTGATTTTTTAGATGAAGAAAAAAACAAAAGCCGCAATTCTTGCCTAAGTTGCATCTGTCCTCCTTGTGGGGGTTGCATTGTTAAGGAAATTGCGGCGTAGACGTAGACGACTGCCTAGGGCGCCTTATGTTAATCATGCAGCCGAGAGAGACGAATACATAAATAGTATTCTGCATGGAAGTGAGAGACATTGTGTGAATCAAATTAGGATGAAGCCTATAGCTTTCCACCACTTATGTCACATCCTCACTGAGGGGGAGCACGTACGCCCGACTATTCACATGTCTGTTACGGAGCAAGTGCTCATTTTCTTACACATTATTGGTCATAATGTGAGGTTCCATGTATGGGTAGTCGAATCTATAGATCAACTGAGACTGTTCATAGATACTTCAAGGTCGTCCTTAGAGGGGTCCTGAAATTATATAGAGCTCTAATAAGACTGCGTAGCGAAGATACACCCCTAGAGATAAGAAATAGCAGAAGGTTCTACCCATATTTTAAGGTAATATTGCGACTTATGTATTTTTGTAAATTGTGAAGATTTGTGTAATTTTAAACCATTATGTCTGTCGAAAATTAGGATTGTGTTGGAGCAATAGATAGTACACATGTTCGTGCATCTGTGCCACCTGAAATACAAGGAAGATTTCGTGGTCGCAAAGATAGAACCACGCAAAATATGTAGCTGCCATTAGTTTTGACTTAAAGTTCACTTATGTATTGGTTGGATGGGAAGGCAGTGCACATGATTCACGTGTGTTAAATGATGCATTTGCCAGGCCAAGGAGATTTTCAATTCCCGAAGGTATTATACGATTACTTCACCTTTTTGGTTTATTAGTTTAATAAATATTGTGCATTTTCCTAAGCATAGTAGTGATTTGGTTTTATTTTTGAATATATGTAGGTAAATATTATCTTGGTGATGCTGGGTATGGTAATAAAAATGGAATATTGTCACCTTGTCGGAGTGTGCGATATCACTTGAAAGAGTTTAGTAATCGTCCTCCTGAGAATAAGCAAGAATTGTTCAACCTCCGACACTCTTCATTGAGAACTACCATTGAGCGAGGGTTTGGAGTGTTGAAGAAACGTTTTCGAGTGTTGGATGCAAAACCATTTTGGTCTTTTGAAACCCAAGTGAAAGTAGTGTTAGCATGTTGTGTGGTTCATAATCACATTATGGGGGTTGAACCAAATGACCATATTATGGAAGATGCAATGAACCAAGTAGAGTCTAGTGACCCCCAACAAGAAACACAATCACGTCAGGAGTCCATTGAAGACAGTAGACTATGGAATGCTAAGAGAGGTGAGATATGCCAAGCTATGTGGTCTGATTATACCAGGAGTGGAGAGTAGTACTTTATTTAGATTTCTATGATTGTAATATGTGTTTTTTCTTTCTTTTTTTTTGTAAAGACAATGTATTTACTACAGACTTCTGGTTGTCCTCTTGAAAAAGTATTTTCAGCATTACATTGTTATTTGATGGTATTACATTGTTATTTCCAGTGTTAGCATGTTTCATTCTGTTATGCACATCTATAAGCGTGGTTGTATGTGTGTTTGATTTGTTGTTCATATTCCGAGCGTAATTACTAAATGCTACTCTCATTATACAATTTTCATATGTAGTAATGTCAAAGGGCAAAGAGAAGGTGAGCAGCAGCAAGCAGTTCAGGTGGCTGCCACCCATGGACTCAACGATGCTTAGGCTACTTGCGCAGGAGGCTGCAAAGGGCAACAAGCCGTCTAGCACTTTCAAGGCAGGCTCCTTTGCTCTTGTAGCGAATGAGATAACTGCCCAATTTGGGGTTGAGTGCCACCCCTCTTATGTTGAAAATCAGATGCAGACTCTAAGGATCATGTGGTCCACTATTCAGACTATTAGAAAGAAGAGTGGCTTTGGCTGGGATGATAACCTAAAAATGATAACATGCGACGCAAAGACATACCAATAAGAAGTCATGGTATGGCTTCCAACTATATTTTTTTAATATAAATGATAATATATGTTTTTGCCTATTATAATCTATGAATTGAGAACAAGACAAAGCTGCTCAAGTACCCTCTTTATATGAAATTTATAGTGTCATTCTTTTTAGGATTCCATTGCTTTTATAAGGTTTTTCAAATATAACTTTCATGTGCGGATCTATTGTAAAATCTGGTCTTAGCATTTGTACATTGTATTTTCTGTTGTACTTATCTTCAAAATCATGGGTTATGTCTCCTGTTCCCTAACAGATTTTTTTGTTTATCATTAACCTAAATCATTTAATAGCATCTATATTGAATTGAATATTGAATTTATGAGTGAAGTGATTATTGCATTGTTATAGTACATTCATTTCTCCCTTACAGGCGCATCGAAAGCATGCAAAGTATCTAAACAAAAAAATTGAGATGTATGATGAATTAGCTATTGTTATGGGGAAGGACACAGCCACGGGTGGCTTTTCTAAATCCTATGTGGATATTGAGAATGAGCCAGACAATGGGGACAGTGTTGAGTTTATTGCAGACAATGTGGAGGAAGGTGTGGTAGAGAAAGGGAAGAATGCAGTCGAGTCAAGGAAGAATGCAGTCGAGTCATCCACCACTGGGTCAGGAATTTCCAAGTCCCGCAAAAGAGGGCGTGCACCTTCTAATGCTGATGATAGTGTGCTGACTGATCTGTCTGATCAGCTGAAGTAAATAGCTGTGGCTCTGAAAGAAATCAACCGGGGCCCGGTGTATTACACAACTCTTTACAATGAGGTCATGGCTATGATGACGGATGGGTATAGCAAAGACATGCTTGCAACTGCGTTTGACCATCTTTGTGAAAATGATAAGGTAGCACGGGGATTTCTAGCCAAAAAATGCTAGGCTGAGAAAGCTGTGGTTGGATGGTTTTTTGTTCTCACAACTTTGACTTGTCTGTTTCATGTTGACTGTGACGGTAGCTTTAGGAATTAACTTTTGTTGTAGTACTAATATTGACCTACCATTGTATTATATATGTAGTCTTCTGTATTATTGGGACGATATAATTGCCCAAATTATGTATTTGTACTGTTCAGATACCACGAGTAGGTATCATTTTTGTACACCATGGAGGTGTAATGCCAATGGTGAATGATTGATGTGGCTGTTTTAATATAAATATTATGGGTATATTCAAATGATTATTTTTTATGTTGAAGTGGATGATTATTTTTGTACTGTTACAGATATGTCTAGGCAATGCAGGTGCTTGAATTTGGATGATTATTTTTTATGTTGAAGTGGATGATTAGTTTTGTACTGTTACAGGTTTGTCTAGGTAATGCAGGTGCTTGAATTTGTAAGGCATTTTATATTTTCCATAAAATGATCCACAAACCAAACATGAGAATTGATTTTCCGTAAAAAACGAATTCCATTTTTCGTAAAATGTTTGACCGAACCAAACATGGGAATTGATTTTCCATAAAACGAAAAGCATTTTCCGTAAAATGTTTGAACGAACCAAACACCAGAATTGATTTTCCGTAAAACGAATTCCGAGGCAGCCAAACAACCTGAATACATTTTCCTTTCCCGAAAATAGCATTTCCAGAAAATATTTATTTTCCGAAAAATATTTTACATAAACCAAACACAGCATAGTCAAAACTTGATAAGATATAGCTAAGCAATCAGATTACAAATAAGGAGAAATGCGCCAGTTTGGTAAGAGAGTTCAAACAACAGTTTTCAGTATTTAAATATTGAAAACTGTGGGCCCAAAAAAAAAACGCATTTGGTAGGGGATTTCTTTTAGGAGTGTTTGACTTACATTTCTCATTTTATGGTGTTTGAACATTGAATTTAGAAAATTCCTCCTACCAATTTTCGGTTTTCAAATAACATTGTTCAATGGCATTTTTGTAAACTGTAGGTCCCACCTGATTAGACCACTTGAGGGAACTTTCTCTCTCTTTAAATAAAATAATAATACTTTTATTGTGCTTGTTAGCTTTAAAAAAAAAAATACACATACCAAACACACAATTATGTTTTTTCACAATTTAAAATATGTTATTTGAAACATGGTACCAAACACATTTTTGCATTATGAATACTTTAAATACGTGTTTTCACAACACTTTTAAATCACAATTTTGACATAATTTTGAACAACAATACTTGAAATCTGCTACCAAACAGGCCCTTAGGCTCCCATTATGATAGGATTTTTTCCCCCTAATATTTCGAATGTAACCAAGTATGAATTTTTGCTGAAAATGGATCAACCCGCTGATTTTGCGAAACAACTTTCTTCAATTGATGAAGGCATTCATTTATACAACAACAGGGAGGCAAATGTAGTTACGGACTCAAATTAAGGTATTTTAGACAATAATATAGTGATCTGTGAAATCATGAACGACATTGAGCCCTTTCCCATACTGGATGGACAACTTTCAAGGGTCTTACCTAAATTCATGGCCCATGACATGAGCAACCCCCTAAGAGCATCTCCAACAGTCACTGTATCTCTATTTTTGGAAGATAAAATGCTACTATTCACACTCCAACCGGTTCTCTAAACACAGATTCTCCAAATTATTTTTTGAAGTTGCTACAGTAGTTCTCTTAATTTAGAGAACACTGTAGCAACTCTATTCCCTTATTTTATATTAAAAAATTGAACAGTGGTATTAATTTAATATTCTTTCTCTCTCATCCAACGTTTTTCCTTCTTCTCTATTGTCCTCTTGGTTTCTCTTCAGAAAGCTCTCTCTCTTCAAAAACTCCTCTCTCACAAAATCAACTCTCGCCACTGCTCTCTCTCACAAAAAACTCGCACCGTGTCTTTCACAAAAGAACTCGCACCGTGTCTTTCAATCGAAGTTCGCTCAACCACCTGTGACGAAGAATGGAGTTCTGAAAACATTGGCTCAACCTTGAATATCGGTACCAAAACTCTGTTCTTGATCTTTTCTCTATTTTTTCTGAAAACTCTGTTCTTGATTTTTTCTCTATTTTTTCTATTTAATTAACCTTATTAGAGTCAATAAACTAATTTGATTCCCTTTTACACACCCAAACCAAGAAAAACAAAAAAAACCCAAACAAACAAAACAACAAAAAAGAAAATAGAATCGTTTTCCTCGTTTGATTCCCACCAACCCAAATTTCATGCCTTTATACATTGCTTTCCTTTACCTCTTCAATAATCAAGTCAGTAATTCAATACCCAATTTTTTATTTTTAGAAAAGCATTCATCTTTAACTATTATTTTTTATTGTTTATCAGTAATATTTATGTCTCTGTTTTTTTTTTTTTTTTTTTTGGTGTGGAAATATTGAGAATCTGAATTCTGGGTTTTTTTTGTAGCTGAAATTGTGATGGGTTTCAAGCTCTAATGAAAATTTTTTCATCTAATGATTTTTTTTTTCTAAGTTGAGGTCAACCCTGCTGATTGTGGTTGTGTTCTCTGCTGCGTTGACTTTAAAGAATTCTTGGTAATGGCAATGATGTTTGATCGTTGAATTCATATTGGGTTTTGCATGTTTGTCATTTTTGCTTGGTGGGTTTTTGATATCTATGTGGTTGGAATGGTTTTTGGAAAATGTTTTCTGGGAATTCTTGTTTTTGTTCTTTTTAAAGAGCATTATCATAATTTCCATATGATTCTATGAATTGTTGTTTTTGAATGTGATTTTCATTGATAATGCGTGAATATGTGCATTTCTGTAACTAAAAATTAAAAAATTTATTGACAAATGTATGAGTTCCTGTTGCATTGAATTTTGTGGGCCATGAATAAAAAAAGTAGTGAAAATCTTAGAGTTCTTGTTGCAATTGACTTGTGTAGCTCTGTGTGTGTGTAAATAATTCTATGAATGAAAATGTAAGTGACTAATCTAAGAGTTCATGTTGCATTGAGTTGTGTAGTTCTAGAATGTGGTAATTTCTGTTGCTCGGTTCCAAGAGATTTTGTGAAAATTGTTTCTGAATGTACAATCTTAATTGTGAGATCTCTTGTACTGTTAATATTTTAGGCTGAGAATGAAAAATTTATGGACAACTTTGAGGTTGAGTTTTTTAGAATGTGGCAATCATTGTAGTTTTGTTCCTTATGGTTTCTGTGTAATTGAGATAAATTATTGTTAATTGCTTGAAACTGTGATAGAACTAGGAGTTTGATGCCAATAAACTATGAACTGGTGAGACTAACATGTCCTGAAACCGTGTCCTTACACTTTGCCTACCTTGCCATAGGCAATTTCTTTTTAGTTATTTAAATCACCACAACGTTTTTTATTTTTCTTTTACAAACTGTTCATACAATTATACAAAGATGTTATCAGTTTCCATGTGAAGATGTTTGTGTCAGAATTATTTTTGTATCCAAGTACCACAAGTATGAAAAAGAGATGCTCCTTTATGTTGGGTCTTAGATAAGCTTAATATTTTTTTTCCTGTACCTATAAGAGGGACACTGACTTTATAGAGGAAGGACAATTGCATTGCACCAAAAAAATAAGGTAATAAAGAATTTACAAGACACTGACAATAGGGAATAAACTTTGAGGAAATAATGGTCCAAAGTTTCAATTAGAGAAAGCTTAACCATTAAGTACTTGAGCCAATAGATAAGTGATACCAGGACCTAATTTACCATTGGTTTCTACATGTGTCATTGCTTTTTGAGCTCAATATATGATCTGCTTGAGGGTTTCTGCAGGGTGTGAAATTTGCCTGAGTGAGTTTGTTTTAATTTTTTCAGGTTGTGAAATATGTCTGAGGGGTTTCTTATAGTATCAATATGTGAATTGTTCACACATGCTGCAATAATTGTGTGTTTTTTTTGTGGCGGCAACTTGGGAAATTTGTTCCATGGGTCGCAATACAAATTATGCACGTAATATGCTTCTAAATGACTCGGATTTTGATGATGATTTTGAGATAATTGTGCTTCTTGCATCCGAAGAAGAACGATTAGAAAGAGAGAGGGCGTCAACATCACATCATGGTTCTGTTCCAGGCCGTAGGTTCATCCAATGTGATCATGGGCAAGGCCACCAAAGACTTTTTCAAGACTATTTTGCAGAATCACCATTATATCCTCTTAATGTATTTCGAAGGAGGTTTCGAATGAGTCGTTCTCTTTTTTTAAGTATTAAATATAATCTAGAAGAGAAAGATGAATATTTTGTTCAAAAAAGAAATGCTGCCGGAGTGCTTGGTTTGTCTTCCCTTCAGAAGATGACTGCCGCACTAAGAATGCTTGCGTATGGAGTAGCGGCGGATTTTACAGATGAATATGTGAGAATTGGAGAAAGCACTAAAATAGAGAGTCTCAAAAAATTTGTTGAAGCCATAGTAGATATTTATTCTACAGAGTACTTGAGGTCACCAAATAGCAATGACATTGCTAGGTTGCTAAGAGTTGGTGAAAGTCGTGGATTTCCAGGGATGCTAGGGAGCATTGACTGCATGCACTGGAAATGGAAGAATTGCCCATCGGGGTGGAAAGGTCAGTATACCGGTCATAGTCGTGAGCCAACAATTATTTTGGAAGTAGTAGCATCATATGATCTTTGGATATGGCATGCATTTTTTAGGTTACCTGGGTCTCATAATGACATCAACGTGCTAGACCATTCTTTTTATATTTACCAAGCTCGCTCAAGGCCGTGCACCTTCGGTGAATTACTCAATCAATGGTCATGATTATACAATGGGATACTATCTTGCTGATGGTATATATCCTTCATGGTCCACTTTTGTGAAGACAATCCCATCTCCACAAGGTAGAAAGAATAGTCTTTTTGCTACAACTCAAGAGTCAACAAGGAAGGATGTAGAGTGTGCATTTGGAGTGCTTCAAGCACGATTTGCAATTGTTCGTGGGCCTGCACGTCTTTGGAGAACAGAGGCTCTTGATTACATTATGAAGGCATGCATAATATTGCATAACATGATAATTGAAGATGAACGTGATGCCAATGGAGCAGAAGACCTTGATTATGAACAAGTGCTTGAAAGCATCCCTACAACAGTGTCCCATGAGCCTACAGAAGAATTTAGTCAATTTACGGCGTTCATTGCAGCCCATGAAAAAATTAGAAATAGAGAAACTCATTCTGAACTCCAATTGGATCTCGTTTAGCACTTGTGGCAACGATATAGCCAGTTGTAGGATCATCTAATTTTAAGTTTTATGCTCGCATTAATTTTTATGTCTTTAGTCTTTATTGTAATTTGAAATTTCTCTTCATTTATGTTAGTCTTGTATAGGTAAAATTCGATGTAATTTGAAATTTATCAAATCTATGTTAATCTTGAAATTTATCAAGTCTTTTTGAAAAATATGACTATTGAGAAATATTACCATTTGAAAAAATGACCCTTTAAAAAAAGAGTATTGAAAAAATATAATTGTTGAAAAATTTGAAAATGTTACCGTTGGAAAATTTAAAAATATAGCTATTAGGAATTTGAAATATAGTTGTTGGGAATGAATAAAGAAAGATTAAAGAAGATTAAAGAAAGAATAAAGAATTAATGAAGAAATAATATTTAAATGAGATAGAGAATCTGTTGGAAAGTGTATTTGAAAAAGTGGGTAGCTAAAAGGTAAAATTACTGTTCATTTTCCAAACAGTACAAAAATTTGGAGAATCTACAGGAGATGCCCTAACAAAAGCCCTCTACGTGATTTGCCAAATTTTGGGCCTACTCTTGTTACAAATAAATTTAGTGAGGTAAAGGTCCCGACTACCTAGGCCCACTTCAGAGAAAGATGACTTGATGGATGACCAAACTTTGGGTAAACGTAGCTCTAATCCCCTCCCCCCCCCCCCAAGATGATATCTTTTTTTTTCCAAGCATAGAGCTCTTAGCGCCCGCCCTCAACAAGCTTGAAAATACTCCTCAATTGTGTGGACACAACAGGGAGTCGCTACCTAGTTTTTGCAATGGCCTAGAAACTATGAATATAGCGTCTTCTTGAGGAAAAACCTTTTTGATCTTACTACCAGAGTATGGGTTCGAAGTTTAGGTACAGTTTTGGAAAGGTGTTAGGCACCCAAAACTGCCCAACCCTAGGGTTGGCTTCCTCTCATTTAGGGATGGCAATAGGGCGGGGTAGGGCCGAAGGATGGGGTCTTCGTCCCCGCCCCGCATGGTTTTGTCTTGCCCCATCCCCGCCCCACCCTGCATGATGGGGAAAACTTTCTCACCCCATCCCCGCCCCTTGGGGCCCCGCGAAGCCCCACCCCACTCCGTAAAACTCTACTTTTTGTTAATTTTCCCTACAACTAGTACAATTTTTTTAATAAAACCTATTTCATTAATAAAAATATACTTGAAATTACAATTAAATTTATCCCATCAAATCAAATCAATTTTTAGAAAAAATTGAATAATATATCCAAGTGCTTAACAAGACAATCACCAAAAAAAAAAAAACTCATAGTATAACACATAACAAAATAAAGGCAAAGAACCATATTGGCTAGAATAAAATAAGCTAATATTGATATATTTGTTTAAATAGTAGGGTTTTAGGGTATGAAAAATTTACAATTATAACCCCTTAGCGACACGAGGCGGGGTGGGGATGAGGAGGGGCGGGGCGTGTTGGGTCTAAAAAGTCTAAACCTATCCTCGCCCCGCCTCGTGGTGTGGGGCTAAAATCTTGACCCATCCCTGCCCCACCACCTTTGCGGGGTGAAGCGGGGAGGGGCGGGTTAAGCGGGACAGGGCAAAATTGCCATCCCTACTCTCATTGTGTCTTATGTCTTAACCCTATTAAAGGCATATTCAATATTGTATCTATACTCACACACACACTAACATACATCTAAGCATACAACATGGCATCAATCATCCCAAAAACCTAATCATTCATATATCATGGCATATCACAACCCAAGCCTAGCATACATCTATCATGGCATCTCATATCAACCTAGCATCCATCTAACATCATGTCATCATATCATATCCAAGGCATAAGCATATAAACACTTAATCGAGGCAGAAACACAAGCATAGAAAGATCCAAGTAAACATGTGGTTGCATCTATTAAGGAAAATTCATCCAAACAAGCATATTCATTTCTATCTTTAAACATACATCATGCGTATTCATGTGAATGCATGATTTACCTTACTTACCTTACTGCATCTCAGCACCTATGGCATTAATGCATGAACATGTGAATGCATGTTCATGGCATCAAAACAAAGAAACAAAAGATAAACCCTAATTTAACATGTGAAAAGCAAATAAACAAATAAACAATAAAGCAAAGATTTATATCTATGAAAAAGGGGAAAATAGAGGCATAACATGTGAAATAAGCAAAGAAAACAAAGCAGAAATCCGAATTAAGGTTTCTGGGCAGCAGTATGTGCGCGCATGCAGAGGCCTGCATGCGCAAGCCAGCTGCATGCATGCACATACTTTGACCTGCGCACGCAGGCATGATGCATGCATGCGCAAGCTTGCTTAGAAACCCTAGCCCAAAAACGCAGCGAGCATAGAAAGTAGAGAAATACTTAAAACAATATATCTAACAAGCAAAGAAATACGATTAACAAAAGATTAAAAAAACATAAAAGAGAGAAAAGTGTTTAGAACTCGATACCTCAAAACAAAAGCTCTTTAAGCTTGATTTTTTATCGTTTCCCCCAGTTAAATCTATTCACAATCAATAAAAAGTGATTAGTAATCTTAAACTCAAACATTAAGGCCAAAAAATGCCTCAATCAAAAGAAAATTGACTTGAGAATGTTTTGTGAAAAACTCCCTCTTTGATTCACTATTTCTAGTAATCTTAGTGTTTTCCCTTATGATTTCTGTATGTTTTGAAAATGTATCATGTATAGCTATTTATATTATGAAAATGGGGGTTTGGAACGACCCCCAGACGATGTGGGATTCGTTCCAAACCTCAGTCTTTATTGCAGAAAACTTGTCTTTCATAATTTCTGGAACCTTACATGCGCATGCAGGCTCAAGCCTGCGTGTGCATGCATTATGGCGGCAAGCTCAAGTTGATTCCTGCGCGCGCAGGCTGAGAATTTCTTTGGCTTTACTTTAAAAATAGATTTATTTTCTCATTAAAAGTTATATTTTTCATTTTAACATTTCTCAAGTCAATTTAACATCTGATTGGACCCTAAACCAACCTTGGGTCTTAGAATTTCAGCATTATTGGAGAACGGGGGCCCGAGTCGTAAGGGATACAAAATGCAGTGTCTACACAATAGTAGCGACTGTTCACCAGCACCGCCAAGAACAATGAGTTAGTTCTATTGGAATGCACATAGGCTTAGGAACCAGAGTACAGTTCAAGAGCTCATTAATATAATGCTGTCACAAGATCCCTCTGCCTTGTTTTTAGCCGAAATGTAGGCCGATGAAGCTAGGCTAGACAAATTGTTTGATGATTTACATTTTGATAAGAAATGGATAGTTCGATAATCAATAAGGTTGGGGGTTTGGCTTTGTTCTGGAAAAACTCTTTGGACATTGATGTATTCTTCCTCAAACCATATTGATGTTATTATCAACAAAGGAAAAGAGAATCAATGGAGGTTCACGGGTATATATGACATCGCTAATATGGGTAGGAAATAAGAAACTTGGGCTCTACTCTGTTAGCTGCATCATCAACACTCTTTTCCTTAGATTTGTGCTGGTGCTTTTAACGAAATCCTTTTGTCTCATTAGAAGGTTGGTTTAGCCCGTTGACCATAATCTTTGATGCGAGCCTTTCGGGATGTCCTAGATAAGTGTGGTTTCATAGATCTAGGGGGATAAGTTTACATGGAGAGGAAAGCAACTTAGAGGTTTGGTCTTGGAAAGATTCTATCGTATGGTCGCAAACAACCCTTCAAATTGCTTCCCCCCCCCCCTCTCCCTGAAAGATTAGGTCAAAGTCAACATTGATTGAGCAGTGTTTTAAGAAGAGAAGTCTACAGGTTTGGGAACTATAGTCTGGAATGATAATGGACTATTTATGGCTATTTTTTCACAACTAATTCCACTACCTAGTTCTGTAAAGATGATGGAAGTCTTAGCAGCTCATAGAGCTATTTGGTTTGCAAAAGAGTTAGGCTTTAAGATGGTGATATGTGAAGGAGACTTGGAAATCATTGTTAAGGCTATTAACAGTGATGGCTTACCCTCCTCCAATTTTGGTCACCTCATAAATGATATCAAGACAATCTCTTCCCGTTTTTTGCATTCTCATTTCTGCCATGTTCATAGATAGGGTAATAATGTTGCCTATGGACTTGCTAGAAGAGTTAGAGGTTCAACTTTATATCTTGTCAGGATGGAATCTGTTCCACCAAATGTTTTTGATGTTTACAATTCAAACTTACATTCTAAATAAAAAAGTTGCCCTTTATGGGTGGTTTCTTAAAAAAAAAAAAAACGTTAAGCAAATAAATAAAAACACAAGGCTGCTAGCAAATAGGGATGGTAATTTTTCTCCACCTCGCCTTGGATAATATTATTCAGTCTTTACTAAACATTAGTTTGATTTGATGTAATAAATTGAATTGCAATTTCAAGTATATTTATATTAATGAAACGGGTTTTATAAAAATAAAATTTGTAATAAGTGTGGGGGCATAGTGTGACAGATTAACACGAAGTAAAGTTTTGTGGGGCGAGGCGAGGCCTACGAAGTCCCAAGGGCCTGGGATGAGGTAAGGCAATTTTCCCCGTCATGTCCCCAAGCGGGATGGGGTAAGACAAAACCATGCAGGGCGGAGGTGAAGACCCTATCCTTCAACACTGCCCTGCCCCATTGCCATTAATCCTGACAAACATTCAACGTTCATTTGGATAGCTTTTTAACTTTTTTAGCTTACATATCTTCTCAATAAGTCAAGAACTTTGTAGCTTTATTAGCACATCCCCATGCACAAAATGCTTAGGGGTCTAGGGAAGGGTTTGAGCTGCGGGGCTAGTAGCTGATAGGGGTATTTTTGGTTAAGAAAATTTCTTAACTCTTTGACATGTCAGGATAAAGTACTTCACCTAAGACCTACCGGGGAAGATGGCTTACTCAATCTCTATAGGACCCGAAGACCCATCAGGACAGGTATCTCATGTGATCTCCTTAAAGCCTGACAGTGCAAGCACCTCACTCTCCTTGATACCCGTCAGCTTCCCTTAGACCCGTCGGGTAGCATGCATTTAAGCCCAACGGCGGCTCTTTTTGAACCCAGCGAATGATTTGCATACCGACGGTTGAATACATTGGGTCCCATAAACTTTTACGTGTTCTCCACTCATGCATCCCTAAATGGAAAAGAACTTGCACACCACGTCCAAAAACCTTACTACACATTTGTATCTTCCCAGTATAGGAAGAAAAACCCTAATATCTCAAGGCCTTAACTCCAAATCTTCTTTAAAAGGAAAGATCCAACACTCAAGGGATCTTGGTCAGCTCTATACCACTATATAAGCACCAAGCCACCTCTCCCTTAAAGTACGTAAAATTTCCTAGCTCTCATACTATTGAGTTCTTAAATATTCTTCTATCACTAATTTAACATTTGGAGGGTCTTTGGCCGACACCCCACTAGTGCTCTCTGTTGGTTCTTTGTTCTCTTATTCTTTAAGTACCCTAATTGGCACGCGTGTGGACGATCAGCTCACTAACGATTTTGTGTATCATCAGTTGGTGCCGTCTGTGGGAAACGAGTGACTAGCCATATCACCACTTTTAAGAGAAAGAGTTGCATGGTCCAGACACGATCAATGGCTACCATCAACCAAGAGACTGGAAACCCCTTAAGCACCTTGGAAAGACAAATGCAAACCCTTGCCGTGGTAATCGAGCGACTAACTTAACAAAATCATGAGTTGGAGCTACAATTGAACTAGAGGAATGAACAACGTCCTAACGATTAGCATGACGAATGGGACAATGACGAGCGCAACGACAGTCACCTCCCGATGGGAGATTGGCAAGAAAGGGAAGATCAGGAAGAAAGTAACATCGCCAACAGGTGGGATCGACAGGAGGACGCTGATCGTCCATCTGAACTGGAAAACGGCACAATATGCATGGTGTAGGACATGCAGGCGATGAAGGAAAAGATGGATATGATGATGAATGCCATGAGAGAGTGAGTATATACCAACCTAAACGAACTAGTCCATCGAACCGACTCGCCCTTCACAATGCAAGTCACCTTTTGCCCCCTTCCAGCCAAGTTCTGAATGCCACAGTTGGAGACATACAATGAGTCGAGGGATCCACTTGACCATCTTGAGTCATTCAAGACCCTCATGCACTTGCAAGGATTCCCAGAAGAAATCATGTTCAGGGCGCTCCCCACCACACTCAAAGGGTCGGCTAGAGTATGGTTTAGCAAGATAGCTCCAAACTCCATCTCAACCTTCAAGGAATTAAGTGGACACTTCGTCACACACTTCATTGGCGAACAGAGATATAAAAGGTCCTCAGCAAGCCTACTAAATATTTATATATAAATATATATATATATATATATATATATAAAAGGGACGACAAGAGCTTGAGGTCGTATGTAATTCGATTCAACAAAGAAGCTCTTTTAATCAACGAAGCCAATGACAAGGTCTTGGTCACGACTTTCATCAATGGGCTCCAATTTAGGGAATACCTTTTCTCTGTCTACAAGAACGACCCGAAGACAATGGCTGACATGCTATACAGAGCTACGAAGTACATGAACGTTGAAGATGCCATGATAGCATAAAAAGGTAGACCGAAGAAAATGGAGAAGTGGGATGACCCCCTGTTAGGACATATGTGTTTCACTTGTTAGGAACATATGTCATGATTTTATGTAATTGGCTTATCCTTTGACAAAACGCACTTTACTTGTATTTGGGTAGATCTAGGATGTGTTTTAAATACTTCAAGAAACCATGTTTCAAGATCAAGTGTTAAAGCCTTCAAGTCTGTTCAAGAAAACAAGCTGAAAGTGCAGAATTACTAAAACTCGACAGCTAGCTCGACAACTGCATCTATCGAGCTTAAGAAAGTTGTTTCAGCCCCGTGTGCTCGACACCTGCTCGACAGCTACTCGACACCTCTTATCTGTCGAGGTTTATGAATTTCAGAATCTTGATCTGATTTTCTTAGGATCAGTGATTATGTGTTTGGGCTTTCTTTTCTCCTAACCCTAAACATATAAAAGGATTGTTTTAAGGGCCGTCAAAGTGTACACAAGTTGCACAAGCATTAAGCAAACCTTGTTCAAGCAAATTGTGATCGGAGACAAAGTTCTTGTCCTTGTTCATCTCTTTCTCTTGAAGAAGTTGCTGTGTATTTGCACCTTAGGGTTTTGTGACCAAGCATCTTCTTGATCTTCATCGTGTGGATGAACTGAAGAACTTTGCAGCCAACAACCTTCTTAGTTGGTGATTGAAGTTGCGTACTGGGATCCGCGCATTGGTTAGTCACGTACTTGGGAGTCGTGCATCAAAAGAGGGGAACTGTCACTACAAAACAAGTCCAATTGGGTATTGGGGTAAGGGTTCAACAGTAGGTTGGTAAGGTACTTGGGATTCCTTTACTTGTAACCGCTTGTTGTGATAATAGTGGAGTTTCGGGAGTGGTGACCTGAAAATCACCCTGTGAGGTTTTTACCGTTAGGTTTTCCCTATTCGTAAACAAATCACAGTGTTATTTATTTTCCGCTGCATAATTAGTTTATTGGTGATTTGTTTGTGCTACCACGCGTTTGCATGATAATTTGATTAATTAATAACTTGATTAATTAATTAATTAATTTCTATCACAAGGGGTCAATTCAGTTTGTGGCCTATCAAGTGGTATCAGAGCAGGCACACTCTGATTAGGTTTTAATCTTTGCTGTGTTGATCCATTGACCCCTGTTGTCATGGTTGTAATCAGCTTGAAGAGATCTTTGTTTTCAAATACATCTTATTTTTCTAATCTCTATTTGTTTGAGTGTCTCAGAAAATACAAGTCTAAAAGTTATTTGAACTCTCTTATGATGACTATTGGAAAATATCTCAGTTTGGCTAAGATGAAACTAGACTGTCTCAGAATGAAAATGTGCAAAGGAGTTCGTCTGAGAAGAGTGAAAGTTAAAGGCTTAGCTTGTATAAGGCAGTTAAGAGAAAGTACCATTCCCACTGATTTTTTATCTAAGCACGAAGTGTGTTCTATGATGAAGTCCGCATTTAAAGTAATGGACACGTGTTTGTGGTACCTTGATAGTGGTTGCTCAAGACACATGACTGGAGACCGATCTCTCTTCAAGGTTTTCGAGTCTAAGAAGGGTGGCAATGTCACTTTTGGTGATGGGAGCAAATCACAGATTAAAGGAAAGAGAATCATCTCTCTACCTGAACTGCTGGACATTGCAAATGTTCTATATGTAAAAGGTCTGAGGGTGAACCTGTTGAGTATAAGTCAGATATGTGATCAAGACTTCATGGTGCTATTCTTCAAGGGAAAGTGTCTTGTCATGAATGAGTCTAGAAAGAAACTTATAAGTGGTGTTCGCACTCTTGACAACTGTTATGAATTGGTTCCTAATGCTGATATTGTATGCAATAGCATTCGTTTGCCAAATGAAGATCTATGGCATCAACGGATGGGACATGCTAGCTACAAGCATCTCTCTATTATATCTAAGCATGAGTCAGTTTTAGGGATACCAAAACTTAGTAGAATGAGCAATGTGGTATGTGGACCGTGCCAACTTGGAAAACAGACAAAAGCTAAGCATCCTGGCACTCAAACATCAGCTACATCTAGACCATTGGAGCTTCTACATCTGGATCTTATGGGTCCAACCAGAACTGAGTCTCTTGGTGGTAAGAGATACATCTTGGTTGTGGTAGATGACTTCACTAGGTACACTTGGGTCATTCTTCTACGATCCAAGTCTGATGCTCCTGAGCACATTGAAGCTTTGTGCACAAGACTGCAGAATGAAAAGAGCTTGAAAATTGATTGAATTCAAAGTGACCATGGTAAAGAATTCGAGAACTCATATATGGAGTCATTTTGCACAAGATTAGGCATCTCTTAAGAATTCTCTGCTCCTATTACTCCTCAGCAGAATGGTGTAGTAAAAAGAAAGAACAGAGTTATTCAGGAGATGGCCAGAGCCATGTTATACAATAAGGATGTGGCTAGAAACTTGTGGGGAGAAGCCGTTAACACTGCGTGTCATACGGTTAATAGGGTGTATTTTAGACCCAGTACCAAGAAGACTCCATATGAGCTATGGAAAGGAAGGAAGCCTAATGTGAAGTACTTTAGAATCTTTGGAAGTACTTGTTTCATCCTAAAAGATAGGGAGAATGTGGGAAAGTTTGACTCCCGAAGTGATGAAGGAATATTTCTGGGTTATTCCTCTACAAGTAAGGCTTATCGGGTATACAACAAAAGAACCATGAAGGTAATGGAGACTGTGAATGTTGTTATTGATGAGTCTTCAGATTCTAGTTCTGAAAAAGGTATTGAGGAAATAACTAAAGAAATTCTTCCTCCTAAGCCTTGAGAAGTTCAAGAAATTGTTGAACAAGAACCTGCATCTCTTAGTACTCTAGATACTTCTAGTGTTGTGGAAAATTCTGCAGACATAACCACTTCACCAGAGTCTGAATCCCATGAGGAGAAAGGACCTTCCTCCAAGATTAAGCTAAATCATCCTCAAGAAGATATTGTGGGAAACTTGAATGAACTCACATTAAGGAAATGAACAGTTGATTAGGAATGGCAACGGGTCGGGTTCGGGTCGGGTTTTTGTATACCCGGACCCGACCTGCGGATTTGAACCCGCAACCCAGACCCGGTCCGATTATTAATCGGATTTTTTTTTCGGGGCCCAGACTCGCCCCGCCGAGCCCCGCGGGCCCCATTTAGTTTGGGCCCAAGCGATGGCCCAAAGAATGGCCCAACCCAAAAAAAAAATTTTGAAGCCCAAAATGGTAAAACGTGGCCCAAATGCCAAAATTTGGCATTTAGGCCACATTATATGGCAGCCCAATCAATCCAAAATTCCAAATCATAGAGTTTAATCATAAATCAACGTATATAGATCAATAAATCTTAACTAAGTTTTTTAATCAATAAATCACCTAGCTAAGATAACCATTTAATCATTAATCAACAAAATCATAGCTAAAATCACCACCTAAACATAAAAATAAAATAAATCCAACAAGTCCAAGAAATAAGTATCACAAGTCCAAGAAATTAAAAAGTTACAAAATAAATCCCACAAGTTTAGAATAATTACAACCAACAAATTAATTCAACAAGTCTAAGAAATTAAAAAGGTGACTAAATTAATACAAAATGTCTAATCTTCCACAATTGTGACACAACTCCCATCCTCTTCATTAGGCTCCCCATCATCAAGAATTGTTTGAAGTGCACAATCTCCAGACATAGTTGAAGAACCTACAACAACAATGAATTTAAAAATGGAATAAACTTCATCAAATTGTAACTAGCAAATATAAAAATACAATTTTGATTTTATAAATAGAAATTAGACAATTGCTAACCGTTGATTTCACTCCATAACCAATTCTGAGCACACATCATTGCCTCTATCGTATTGGGATGTAGCCTACTACGATGTGGACTTAAAAGTCTCTCGCTAGTGCTAAAGGCAGATTCTGAAGCAACAGATGTGACAGGAATAGCTAAAATATCTCTTGCAATCCTTTGTAAAGTAGGATACTTGAGACCATTACTTTTCCACCATCCCAAAATATCAAAATCTTCACTCCTCTTTAACACTCCCTCATCAATGAAATGATCAAATTCCATTCTAGCACTCGCATGTTTCTTTGAACTACTTGAACTATTGTTCACAAACAAATCAAAAGATGACATTGCCCCACTCAACCTGAACTTCATTTGTGCCGCAGGGCTTGAAGTACTTGCAGAAATATGAGAATTTCCTTCATTATTTACAGAGGACTCATCTATATCTCCATACTCATCAAGCAAATCATAACAAAGATTCTTAATTTTTTCAATCTCCAAATCAGAATTATCACCATAAATGTTAAGATAATAAAACTCCAATAACTTCATCTTATATCTTGGATCTAAGATAGCAGCAACAGCCATAACAACACTAACATTAGCCTAATAAGAATTAAATTTAGCAAGCATGCTTTCTGCCATCGTACTTATCATCTCATTTGAAGAAACACTCCATTCATTCAATACAATTTTCAACTCACACACCAAAGTAAAATACATATTAGTTGTGGGGTACTTACGACCAAAGAAAAACTCAGTCACACTATGAAACAACTCCAACCTCCCACAAATATCTTTGGCTAACTCCCAATCATAATCATGTGGCAAACAAGTATAAGATGTTTCACATTTAGCCAAACGCGGGAAAACATCTTTATAAATCAATGCAGTAGAAAGCATTAAGTAAGTTGAATTCCAACGAGTTTTACAATCTAAGACTAACTCTTTGGTGCATTGAACACGCAATTGATGTGCATTTTCTTCAAATTTTTGCCTCCTTTTTGGTGATCCAGTCCAATAAATCACACTATCACGAATCCTTTCAATACCATCACCAATAAGAGACAATCCATCTTGAACAATCAAATTCAAAATATGTGCAACACACCTCATATGCAACATAGACCCACCCAACATAAGAGAACTAGTATCAAGCTTATTCAAGAGAAGTCTTATCATGGCATCATTAGTATTACAATTATCAACAGTTATTGTGGACAACTTCCTATCAATGTTCCACTCTAAAAAACAATCAATAAGGACTTCAGCAAGGACATCTTTCGTGTGTGGAGAAGGAACATAAACAAACCTAGAAAAATAATATGAATAATTATAACATAACTCAATAAACATTCAATTTAACATAAAGTCTAAACATTCAATTTAACATAACTCAATAAACATTCTAAATATAAAGTCTTTAACATTCAATTTATAGATAAAAAAATTACCTTAAAACCCGGCTTTGCAACGTCCAAGTATGATCAATAAAATGAGCAGTAATGACCATAAACCCTCTCTTTTTGTTACTTGAAGTCCACATATCAGTTGTAATTGCCATCCTACTTCCATTCTTGTCCGTCATCTTCAAAGCTTTCTCCCTCTCATTATCATAGATTTTAAGAATATCACTCTTCAAAGTATTTCTTGAGATAAGTTTAAACAGAGGTTGAAGAGAAGTCACAAATTCTCTAAACCCAATGTGGTCAACTATTGAAAGGGGGTATTCATGTAGGATGACCATACGAGAAAGCTTATTCCTCACTTTGACTTGATCAAATTGGTAAGCATTTAAACTCATAGTTCCATCCACCTTATTTTGTTGTTTAATTAAGACTTGTTGTCGCATATCTCTTATATCTTTAAACTTCAACCGTGGACATCTTGCTAAATGATTACGCAAATGGGTTGTACCCATGTTAGAATCACCCAAGTAAAGTTTGCTACAATGATGGCATTGAGCTTTAAATTTTCCATCAATTTTCTTCCTTGTAAAATGATCCCAAACATCTGACGTAGTCTTTCTTTTTCTACTTGTATCCAACTCCAAGTCCTCATTTGTAGGCTCTTGCTCTCGCTCTTCCTCTGTCCCTTGACTCCCTTCTTGGTCCTCTATCTCTAAGTCTTCTCCCACTAAGTCCACCGTCGGGGATTTCAGACTCCTAATTGGTTCAGAAGTTTAGGAGTTAGAATCACAACAAATATTCACAAATTTATTATTGCACATACTCATTGATTAACTAAACATGATTAACTACAAATTCCAAACACTTACTCGTTGTTTAATGGGCATAAATGTGATGGTGATCCTGAGGGTGAGCTGCCAGGTGACAATGGCGAAGGTGATCGTGAAAATGGCGAAGGAGACCGCATAGCTGGCAAGGGACAACGTTCGGTTCTCAAGGGAGAGCCGCTTGGCGAGGAAGAACCAGATTTGTTTGTGTCTTCCATCTCCGTTTTAGTTTTTCAATTAACGAAAATACGAAATATCCTGGTTAAATCAATGTAGCAATAATAAGAATCTAAGCACACACATGTCTCAACATAAACTGAAAATACATGTCTCAACTTCAAGAGGATTACACATACAAATATACCTACTAGATAACTTAACAAGGCTAAAAGAAAAGCACCTTAATTATGAGAAGTTAAAAAAACAAAGGAAAGAAAAATGCAAACCTTCAGTGTGTTGAGATTGAAAGATGTAAATCTTGAGTTTTACACCACATTGTTATAGATTTTTTTTTTTAATAAAACACTTTAAATATATAAACAATGTTATGTTTGTTGGTCTTGTCAAATATTAGTACTTTTATTTTAGCGTATGGTTAAACTAAGATGAAGTTCTACCTAACAAGGGGAGGGAGAAAGGAGAGGTTCATGCTTGTATATCTTTCGCGTGCTATTTACATTTGTATTTTTTTGTTCTTTTGCTAAATTCAGTTTAACATAATTTATTTAGCAAAAATATAAATAAAGTTAGTTGCAATACTGTCTTTTCGGTAGGAACTTTGCCATCTTCTCCATCCCTCTATATTTTTAAGAATGGAAGGCATTAGCATATATATAGTAAACTCTAAAATCTACCCACAATTGTTTTGGGATAACAATTAAAGGTTTAAATGAGAATCTTTTTGTGTAAAACTTAAGTCATCACAAAAGTTGAGGATTTTTCTAAGAGCAAAGAAGCAATGGGAAAAGAATGAGAAAAAGAAATTTTTTTAGTACATCAAGTGTGAACACGTATATATATATATATATATATATATCTTTTTTTTTTTTCATATGAGCTATAGTGCACAGCTGGCTGAGAAGCCAAATTATTTGGTTCATCCAAAAAAAAAAACAAAAAAAGCCAAATTATTTGGCTTTAGTTCCATGCAGCTATAGTTTTGTATTTGATGATGCTAAAAATATCAATATGGCTTTTTAGCACCACCTATAATAATGCATAGCAGGCATTTAAGAGTCACAACTCACAACAACTCATTGTAAAGCTGAAGCAGAAAATCTACTTGATAGTTGATGTCTGTCCTAACAAAACAGCTTGGTGACCACTGACCCAGCTAACAAATTTTAAAGGGTTTTTGTGGGTTTGGTTTGAGGATTTAAAATCAAGCAATTTGAAGTAACAATTACTAATATAAATTGTTTCATATATAATAAATATAAAAGCATATGATATTAATATATATGAGCTTTAATTTGGAAATATTGTTGGACAGAAAACTTGTGATGTTATGGATTTAAAATGACATCTTATACTCGTAGTTATCTAAATCGTATCGAACCCACGGTTGAATCGTATAGTTGATGAACTGTGCAAAAATCCAAATTAGCATAAAATAAATGTTGAGGAGAAAATAGATGACATTAAGGCCTCAATATATGAAATCAGAGGTCAAAAGATGTTCATCACTATAAAACTCAACACTGTAGCGCACTACACCATTCTCCATGATTATAACTTCAAACACTCGCTGGCTACTAGATTAATGAGTTTTTTCAGTGATCTGAATCATGAGTGACAACCATACCCAACAAATTAATGTAAAGAAAGCCATAAGAAACTAAATAGTTACATCCAGACAGAGAACCTATAAAGCCAGCAGAGGAACCCAGCAAAAGATTTCTCAGATTTTAACACTATAACAATAAAGATAGAAACCCAAAATCAAGAAAAATGGTTTCATAGTGACTCACTTCTCTCTCGCTGCTGGGTGCTTTACAGTCTACAGCCAAAGATGAGAATAACATACCTCAAATGGTGAGAACTGAGAAACCCAGCGATCCTTAACGTGCTCTTGTGCGTGGCTGAGTGCGTGGCTGCGTGCTTTTGTGCGTGGCTGCGCTGCGTGAGTGACAGAGAGATTGAGGGGCTGAGGGCGTGAGGCAGAGGGCAGAGGCGTGAAAGGAGATGAGATCAGGTTATGACTTATGAGAGGCGGATGGGCTAGACTGACTTAGGGTTTACAAGTTGTAAGGGGTTTTTTTGTAATTTCATGTTAACCGGGTCATATCCGGGCTGGGTTTCGGACCGGGTTTCGGGTCGGGTTTTGGATTTTTTGATAAAATCCGAACCTGATCCGGATCTGCTGCGGGTTTTTTTTTTTAAATCCATATCCGATCCTATTCTTTATCGGACCAGGTAAAATCCGGCCCATTAGGGTCGGGCCGAACCGGGTATCCGCGGGTCGGATTTAAATTGCCATCCCTACAGTTGATAAATGTGTTGCTAACTTTGTGTCTTATTCTTGTTATCTGTCACAGGTTGAACCCACTAAAGTTGAAGAAACTCTTCAGGATGAAAGTTGGATTGAAGCAATGCATGACGAACTGCTTTAGTTTCAGAGGAATGACGTCTGGACCTTGGTACCTAGACCGAAGGGTGAACACATCATCGGTACAAAGTGGATATTCCGCAATAAGACTGATGAGGAGGGCAATGTGATTCGCAACAAGGCTCGGCTTGTAGCTCAAGGATACTTACAAATGGAAGGAGTAGACTATGATGAAACATTTGCTCTAGTTGCCCGTATGGAGTCCATCTGAATTCTCCTTGCCCTGGCTTGCCAATTGAAGTTCAAGTTTTATCAGATGGATGTCAAGACTGCCTTCTTAAATGGGCTGCTCAAAGAAGATGTCTATGTGGCCCAACCTAAAGGATTCATTGATCCACACTTTCCAGATCATGTACTATATCTCAAGAAGGCACTCTATGGCTTAAAGCAAGCCCCCAGAGCTTGGTATGATAGGCTTACACAGTACTTGGTGTCACACGAGTTCATAAGAGGAAAGGCTGATTAGACTCTCTTCATCAAAAGAGAAGATGGCGAGCTGATAATTGCTCAAGTCTATGTTGATGACATCATCTTTGGATCGACTAAGGATGAACTTGCTCATGGTTTCTCAAAACTCATGCAGGTCGAGTTCGAGATGAGCATGATAGGAGAGCTGATTCACTTCCTTGGGTTGCAGATTCGTCAACAAGATTTAGGTATATTCCTATTTCAATCTAAATATGCTAAGAATCTTGTGAAAAATTTTGGTTTAGAATCTGCTAGTTCTGTTAGAACCCCTATGAACCCAAATGTTAAACTCACTGTTGACTTGTTAGGTAAAAGTGTTGATCCTTCTCTCTATAGAAGCATGATAGGTAGTCTTCTTTACCTTACTGCTAGTAAACTTGACATTAGTTACAGTGTTGGAGTGTGTGCTAGATATCAAGCTAATCCCAAAGAGTCCCATATGACTGCTTTAAAAAGAATCATAAAGTATGTCAAAACCACTGTTGAGTTCAGTGTGTGGTACAGCAAGGACACAAGTGATGTCTTAGCAGGGTACTCTGACGCTGATTGGGCTGGGAATGCTGATGATAGAAAGAGTACTTCAGGGGGTTGTTTCTATGTGGGTAATAATCTTGTCTTTTTGGATGAGTAAAAAGCAGAACTCCATCTCATTATCCACTGCAGAAGCTGAGTACATTGCTGCCGGTAGCTGTTGCACCCAACTCCTATGGATGCAAAAACTCCTCCACGATTATGGTATTTGTCAAGAGCATCTCACTATCTATTGTGACAATACCAGTGCCATTAATATCTCTAAGAATCCGGTTCAACATTCTAGAACCAAACACATAGAGATTCGACATCACTTCATTAGGGAGCTTGTCGAAGATGGTACTCTCACTCTTGAGTTTATTCACACCGATGATCAGAAGGTTGACCTGTTTACCAAACCTCTTGATAGTAAACGCTTCGAATTTTTTCGTCAAAACATTGGTGTTATCTCCATGGGATGATCTTCCTCTCTTTTCTTCCCTCCTCATGCATTTGCATCTAGTTTCTATGCTTTGCTTTGTTTAACATGTTTTTGTTTGGTTATTTTTCAGTTTTTGCTTTGTTTTGTTTTTCATATAAAAATAAAAAAAATAAAAAATTGAAAAATCAGAAAAATACAAAAACAGTGTATGTTTGTGTACATTGGTATTTGTGTACCTTGGATGGCCATTGAAACAAAGTTTTCTAAACTTTGTATCTCTTGTAGCTTAGATGAGCATCTCTATGCACAACTAAGCAAGTGAGCTTTATGGCTCGTGTTTGTGATGAGTAAGATTAAGTTATCTCTTGTACTTAACACTCATATCACTCTTTTTGACGGGAAGGATTAGAAAATTCTAAGAGAAAGGCATAAATAACTATCTCACCACTGTTGCCTGCCAATCATAATGACACTTGTATGCTTCGGCATAGCAAAAGTGCAGTGTCAATGACATTTGTGTGCTTAGGCATAGCAAAATTGGAATGTCAAATGCTTAACATAATTGGGTATTTCTTTTCTATCTATTATATGCCCATGCATGATTTGCTTAAATAAAATATGCAAAGAAAATGAAAAAGCAAAAAGATCAAAAATGTTTTTAAATATGGTTGAAAGCGTGTATTCTAGGAGATGTGGGAGTTATAGGATGTACCTCAAAGGTGATAATCCCCATCAAACAGTTATGATTGTGTGTGAGTTAAAGTGATTTTCTCATATCTCAAATCGTCATAACATGTATACACTTATGCAATCTTGCGATATTCTTCACACACGACACGCAATATTCTTTGCTACTCTTGATAATTGTGCAGGTACAATGTGATTTGGCCATCACAAGGTTTTACATGTGTTAATGTATTCTCACTAAACTGTCGTAACTTGTTTTTTTTAATAAAATCAGTTAGACTTGTTTAGTGTGTGCGAGTGTTTTTGAGATCCATGTGCTTAAAAATTATTGTTGAGAGATGATTTTGAGAGCTTATTATGTTAATTGGATCATTGGTTGAGTTGTATGCTTGATTGCATTCATATCTGTGTTTTTCTCTCCTCGAAAAACTGTTTTTGAAAAACTGGCTCGACACGTCCTCGATACCTCCTCGATAGTTGGCTTTCTGTCGAGCTTCCTCAGCTTTTTTTTATCGCAATCTCGCTAGCACCTCGACACCTGGTGGATCGATCGAGAAAGCTCCTGCCTCCTCGATAGCTTCTCGACACCTGGTGGATCGATCGAGCCTCACTTCTTGTGTCTGATGTTGTGTTCCTCGATACCTTCTCGACACTTGCTTCTGTCGAAGGCCATTTTCTCGACACCTACCTCGACAAATGGTTCGACACCTTTCGACACCTCTATTTGTCGAGATTTACTGATGCTCTATTTAAACACCTCGTGCAATCCGCTTCTCATTTCTGTCGATCTCTCTCTCGATTACTTTGACTGTTCATCTCCCAAACTCTCTCATCTGACTCTAATCGTGTTCCTCAAGGTTTCTTCAAGTTTTTTCAAGTTTTCTTCACTTGGTAAGCTTCTATTCTCTTTCATTTTCATGCATTTTATGTTTTGAAACCTAGATTTTTGGGGCTTTTGAAAAATTTTGGGGTTTTTCAAAATTGATGAGTTTTTGTTGAAATTTTGGGATGGGTTTTCAATTAACTGAGTTTAAAATCTCATACATTGCATCACATTAGCATTATAACAGTATTTTCATGCATTTAGATGTATGCAATATGTTTGTGTGCTGATAGGATTGGATTGGGCTGAGCCCATGATGCAATTTCCTTTGCATGTCACATGCTCATGCACTCTCCATGCATATGTACTTCTTTTCACATATTATTAATAATGTGAACTGTTTTGGGACTTTTCTGATTGTCTCATTTTCTCTCTCCCTCTACTGTTGGTTACGTTAGTAATGTCTATGGCACCAAAACGTAAATCCATTCCGTCTCGGAACCCTCTCCATTCCAGGGCATCCTCTTCGTCTTCAGATTCTGCCCCCTTATCTCTTTGGTTCCGTGATGATGATGCCCACAAGGCATTCTCGGAGAACTTTTTTAAACGAGGTGTTCATTCGGAATGCCAAGTTATTCTGGCAGACTTTGCCGATACCAATCTTCCCGATGTCATTCATAGTCGAGAATGGCAGTCTCTTTGTGACGAGCCCGTCACTTGTCCTATCGTGCTTATTCAGGAGTTCTACTCCAACATGCACAGGATTTACCGTTCTGTCCCTCACTTATTCACTCGTGTTAGGGGTGTTAGCATTCATGTCACACCGCAGCTCGTTGCGGCTGTGCTTCGGGTTCCTAGGATAGAGTTTCCTGACTATCCTAGTTGTGAGCGTTTGCGGACTGTGTCCAAAGATGAGCTTATTTCTGCTTTTTGTGAGCGCCCTTCTGATTGGGGTGAACGTCAGTTTACACCATGTAAGGCCTTTGCTAAAGATCCTAGATTTTTGAACATGGTGATGACCTTTGTACTCTATCCACTCTTTCACTACAACTCCATCACAGAGCCTCGTGCTCGATTTTTGTTGTCTCTCCTTGAGCATCTTCCTATAGATTTCCCTTCTCATTTCATTCTTTCTATTATAGATGTTCATCTAGATTCGGCATCCCATGAGAAGCTCATTTTTCCTTCTGCTATCACGAGGATTCTACGCCATTTTTCTGTTCCTTTTCCCTCTTCCGACCATTTCACCTTTATGTGTGCCATAGATGCCGCTACCGTAAAATGTAGTGAGGCGCAGTTTAGGTCGCGACAGACGGATTCAGTAGCTCCTCCCTCCCATTCAACTCCATCTCGATCTGCTCCATCCACATCTACTCCCTCCTATTCTACGAGCGATGTGTCACTAGGAGACATCATGGTGCAGCTTCAGCGCATGGATGCTCGCCTCGATACACTCTCCACAGAGTTGTATCAGGTGAATGTCCGTGTTGGCCGCATTGCTAGACGGCAGGCGACCATGGGTGGCTTTGCTCCTGAAGCTACTCCTTCACCACCTCCTCCAGTGGCTTCTGATTCTGAGGCTGATGACGATGGTGATGATGATGATGCTTCGGATGATGATGATGGAGATGCTAGCTCTACTGATGAGATGTCTACTTGACACTCTTACCCTTTGTCACTCGTGACAAAAAGGGGGAGTAGTTTTAGATATGAGAGTAGTCACTCTTAGGGGGAGAGTTAGTATAGGATTTTTTGTTAAGGGGAGTGTTGTTTCTTTTTGAGGGATGTAGTGAGGATATTATGTATCTTTTGCAATGTTATGTATCTTTTCTTTTCTTTTTTCTATTTGAGATACATTGTTCTTGCAAATTAGGTCTTGTGACCATATTTATGACATACACTGTACTTATTTCTTTCTATATGTTGGTGTATGTTGTTTCTTTCATTTACCTCTTCATGTGTTGTTTCTTTTCTCTCTTTATACACATGCTTCTTATATTTGAATGCAATATATTATTTCTGTTTTATACAAAGATGCCTTGATGAGTTTTGTTTAAAGTGTTTCAGAAATATAGGTTGTCAAAATCTACTTGCCATAAACTCTCTTCTTGCAAAGTTTTTCAAGAGTTTGTGTTAGGATAGATTTTATTATATTCAACAAGTGAATATGAGTTAAGTGATTTATGACTTCTCTCATATGTTCGTTTGTTTGTTGTGGTTTTACCACGGATTGCCAAAGGGGGAGATTGTTAGGACATATGTGTTTCACTTGTTAGGAACATATGTCATGATTTTATGTAATTGGCTTATCCTTTGACAAAACGCACTTTACTTGTATTTGGGTAGATCTAGGATGTGTTTTAAATACTTCAAGAAACCATGTTTCAAGATCAAGTGTTAAAGCCTTCAAGTCTGTTCAAAAAAACAAGCTGAAAGTGCAGAATTACTAAAGCTCGACAGTTGCATCTATCGAGCTTAAGAAAGCTGTTTTAGCCCCGTGTGCTCGACACCTGCTCGACAGCTACTCGACACCTCCTATCTGTCGAGGTTTATGAATTTCAGAATCTTGATCTGATTTTCTTGGGATCCATGATTATGTGTTTGGGCTTTCTTTTCTCCTAACCCTAAACATATAAAAGAATTGTTTTAAGGGCCGTCAAAGTGTACACAAGTTGCACAAGCATTGAGCAAACCTTGTTCAAGCAAATTGTGACCGAAGACAAAGTTCTTGCCCTTGTTCATCTCTTTCTCTTGAAGAAGTTGCTGTGTATTTGCACCTTAGGGTTTTGTGACCATGCATCTTCTTGATCTTCATCGTGTGGATGAACTAAAGAACTTTGTAGCCAACAACCTTCTTAGTTGGTGATTGAAGTCGCGTACTGGGATCCGCGCATTGGTTAGTCACGTACTTGGGAGCCGTGCATCAAAAGAGGGGAACTGTCACTACAGAACAAGTCCAATTGGGTATTGGGGTAAGGGTTCAACTGTAGGTTGGTAAGATACTTGGGATTCCTTTACTTGTAACCACTTATTGTGATAATAGTAAAGTTTCGGGAGTGGTGACCTGAAAATCACCCGGTGGGGTTTTTGCCGTTAGGTTTTTTCCATTCGTAAACAAATCATCGTGTTATTTATTTTTCGCTGCATAATTAGTTTATTGGTGATTTGTTTGTGCTATCACGCATTTGCATGATAATTTGATTAATTAATAACTTGATTAATTAATTAATTAATTTCTATCACAAGGGGTCAATTCAGTTTGTGGCCTATCACCCCCGTCCGGATAGAGGAAGAAAGTCAGCCCAGACGAATAACAAAAGGGATGACAGAAGGTCGAGACCTCCTCCTGGCAGGATTGCTAACTTCACCCCGCTAAACACCTTGCTCGACAAGTCCTCATGTAGATAAGGGACGACCCAGCATTGACATGGCCCAACAAGCTAAAAAGTGATCCAAACAAAAGGCCAAGGAACAAGTATTGTCGTTTCCATTGGGACCATAGACACGACACTTCTGAGTGCTACGACTTGAAATAGCTGATAGAAGCCCTTGTCATGTAAGGAAAGCTACAATGGTTTGTCGTAAGAGAAAGAGTCAAAGAGAGCCTGCCTAAGGATCCAGAACCCATTCGACGAGCAGAGGAGCACCTAAGAGCCCCACTTGGAGAGATAAGGGTAATTGTAGGAGGAAGCACGATCCTACGAATGGTGTAGAGCGTTCAAATCACCAATCGTCTGCCCAAGCTAACAATGGTCAACATCCTACAAATCAGTTTCACTAAAGAAGACGTTCAACGACTTCACCATCCCCATGATGATGCCCTAGTCTTTACGCTATCAATAGCCGACTTTAATACCCGATGGGTCTCGGTGGACAATGAGAGCTCAACAGACATCCTTTACTATCCTGCCTTCCAACAGATGAGGATCGATAAGGAGTGGCTTCTACCATCAGACATGCCACTTGTAGGGTTCGGTGATACTAAAGTGTTCCCCGTCGGGTCCATTACCTTATCAGTCACTATTGGCACCTATCCTCAGCAACTCACCAAAGAGGTCACCTTTTTGGTCATCGACTACTCCTTGACCTATAATGCCATCAATGGGCGACCTACCCTTAACACATGGAGAGCAGCCACCTCAACTTACCATTTGCTAGTAAAATTTTCGATGGAGTACAAGATAGGAGAGGCACGCGGGGACTAGATGGCGGCTCATGAGTGCTACATAGCCATGCTAGAAATGGATGATCATTTACAGGCCCTGAACATTGAAGAGCGACAAGTGACAATGGAACCGACGGAAGCCTTGGAAGACATCTCTTTAGATGACGATCATCCAAACCGGAATACCCGTATTGGCACCCAGGCCAACCTTTTGATCTGTAAGGAGCTCGCCCTCTTTTTTGAAAAATAATTTGGACGTTTTTGCTTGGAGTCATGAAGACATGCCGGGAATTAATCCGAGTGTTATGGTTCATTAGCTCAACGTTTCTTCATCCTTCCCTCCCGTTCGGCAGAAGAAGGGAGTCTTCGCCCATGAAAGGGACAAAGCCACAGTATAAGAGGTTCACAAGCTATTGGAGACAGGGTTCATCAGGGAAGTCTACTATCTCGACTGGTTGGCCAATGTGGTGATGGTCATAAAAGCAAATGGCAAGTGGAGAATGTGCGTGGACTTCACCGACTTAAACAGGGCATGCCCAAAGGATAGCTACCTACTCCTATGGATCGACCTCCTTATAGACTCGACGGTTGGGCACTAGTTGTTGAGCTTCATGGATGCTTTCTCCAGCTACAATTAGATCAAGTTGGACGAGTCTGATCAAAAGAAGACTTCATTTGTCACAAGCCAAAGGCTTTTTTGCTAAAAGGTCATGCCATTTAGGTTGAAAAATGTTGGAGTAACCTACCAGAGGCTTGTGAACAAGATGTTCATCTAGCAGATCTGACAAAACGTTAAAGTGTACGTAGATAACATGTTGGTAAAAAGTAAGAGGAAAGATCACCACTTGGACGATCTTCAGGAAACGTTCGAGACCCTTCGTGTCTACAACATGAAGCTTAATCCCAGCAAGTGTGTATTCAAAGTATCTTCAAGAAAATTTCTTGGCTTTATGGTGTCCCAACAAGGTGTTGAGGCCAACCCCGACAAGATTCAAGTCATCCTAGAGATGACACCTTCAAAGAACATCAAGAAGCTACAGAGTCTAAATGGGAGAATTGTGGCCCCTCAACAAGTTCGTCTCTCGAGTGACAGACAAATGCTTGCCATTCTTCAAGACACTAAAGAAGGCCTTTGCGTGGATTGACAAATGCTAGAGGGCCTTCAAGAGGCTGAAGGCATACCTCATGTCTGTGGGCACAATGGAAATACGGAGTCGCCACCTAGTTATATGGTCTAGGAACCATGAATATAGCGTCCTTTCAAGGAAGGACCTTTGATCTTACTACTAGAGTTTAGGTACACTCTTGTGAAGGTGTTAGACACCCAAGATCACCCAATCCTAAGGTTGGTCTCCCATCATTGTGTCTTATATCTTAACCTCATTAAAAACATACTCAATACTACTTGTATCTATACCTACACACACACACTAGCATACATCTAAGCATACAATTATGGCATCATTCATCCCAAAACACATACTTATCCATCTACCCAAATAAAAGAGAGCCAAACACAAAAGAAACCCTAGCATTCATCTAAACCTCAGTCATTATTGCAGAAAACTTGCATTTCTTATGCTTTTGAAACCTTAGCTTCTTATGCAGGAATGTGTCTGCGTACGCATGCTTTGGCTCGTGTACGTAGGCAGCGACCCACGTACACAGGGTGAAGGTTATTTTGGTCATTTTATTTCCAAAAATAGATCTTTGCTCATTTAAAAGGTTTTATTTTTCCATTTTAACACTCCTCAAGTCAATTTAATATCTGATTAGACTCTAAACTGGCATTAGGCCTTAGAGTTCAAGCATCATTGGGGAACGGGGGCCCGAGTCGTAAGGGGTACAAAATGCGGTGTCTACAATGTCTCCACCACTACTCATCCCATCCAAGCCCAATGAAGAGCTCTCCCTCTACCAAACCCATCATTTTGCAAAAAAAAAAAAAAAATTGGGCAGTTTTTTGGGCAGATTCTCTTTATCTTCTCTTTAATTTCTCTCCCAAACACATCCAAACACCTTTGATTCTTCTCCTTTCTCCACAATCACAAGGTAGTGTTCTTGCACCCAATCTTCTTTCCTTGGTTCAATACCTTGTATTTGAGGTTTAGGGGTGTGGATGTAGCTTTTTAGCTACAATCCGCACACCCTTTTCTTTTTGTAGCTTTTTGTAGCTTTTTCTTGTTCAATAATATGCTTTCTTGCTTTTCCTAGCATGTTCTTACTTCCTAGCATGTCTTTATGGTTATTCTAGCATGTTTCCTTGCTTTTGTGATGATTTATCACTTTGATGTTGTTGGCCTAGCCATCTTGGTCTATGTTTGTTTGCTTGCTTCTACACTTTATCTTCATGTTTGCCTGTCTAGATCTAGGTCTTGCTATGCTTTGTGCCCTCTGTGGGCTTGTGCTTGTCGGTCTTTGGGGCCACTTGCTTGTGTGGTTACATCCGTCCCTCCTAGGATTTGTTTGGATGTAACCACTTGTGAGATATGCTTGCTCACTCCCAAGTGCAGGAGATGGTAGCAATATAATTCTTAGAGTACCGATGTCAAATCACAAGGAGCAAGGTAAATTCAAAGACAATATAATTAAACAACAATTTGGGTGAAGAAGAAAAGTACTTTTGCTTGATGATTGTTAACAAGAATAATAATAAAAACTGATTTAAATCAATAATGTAAATACCAGGGCATTGGGGTGTTTCCCTATATCGATATGAAATTCTTTGTGATATAAGAAATTATATATTTCATAATTGATTATTCTTATACAATTAAATACTTATGATTTGGTTGAACTGAGACAATTCAAGAACGCATGATAACCTAGATTAATAATGCGGTTAGAAAAGTTTTCAGAAAAACTCATTCACTTTAAAACCTGATTTTTATTTGAAACTATTAGAAATTCATCTAAATAATAAGAAAAACATGATTGAATTTATTGAAAGCATGGAAGAACCAATACATCAAAAGAAATTTAATTGAACAATCAAATATGTTGTTGATAAAATTCTAGAAAAAATCACATTGAATATTCATACCGTATAGAAGAAACATAACCCCTAGCCCTAGTAAAGATTTTAGGCTGCCATTAGAGAAAGGAAAATACAAGGTTTTCTCTACCAAATTCGTTCTACACAACCTCCCTTCAAAACCCTCAGGTCCAAGTGTCCAAAGAAAATAATACTTTTACTATTTTAATTTTCGTCCAGATTTATAGCAGTATCTTGTAAGTTAATTTCGGCCTTTAAAAATTATGAATTTCAAAAAACTCAAAACTGAAAAGTTGTAGATATTTAAGTCACGGTTCCAACCCATCTAGCCTTGTGTCAATTGGATTTTTGAAGAGAGAGATACAACCAAAATACTGATCAGTCCTCAAATCTGATTTTTCCTTTTCAGATTCTACCTCTTTGATTTCTTTCCTTATTTGAAGCTTCCAAATATGGTAGATGACCTAAGCACTCCAGCTGCACCTCCTTAGACATTTAAGCATGGTCCTTTAGCTCCTCCTTAATTCTAGTTTGGCCTCCATTCTCTCATAAACTCTTGTAAACTCATTTTTTTCACATGATTTCTTGAAAGTAGAAAATTACATGCAATGAATGACATCTTATTCAAGAAATTATGTAAAGATAAATAATAGGGACTAATGCAAATCATGACATAATTGTACAAATTAAGTATAGTAATAAGGAGATAACACCCACATAAATATATAACAAGTATACATTTTAAGGCATTATCACAACCCCTAACTTAAATCTTGCTAGTCCCTAGCAATCCACAAAGCACCCATGTCTACTAAAAGTGAAAAATTAAAATTAAAATACAAGCCACTTTCGTAGGTTAAACGACTGCACTTCCCATGTGCAGCAAGTTTTTGAACCCCTAGGTCACCTTAGGGGACGAGTTTACTCTCATGAGGGTTTGTAGTGACTCTAACCACAAAAGTTAAAGGTTTCCTAAAAATTCTTGCAGCAAATGTTAGTCTGCTTTATTATTATATCATACAAATGAACTTTCAATTTTTGAGTTGGGATACTATTCATCATATTAAAGAGTTTTCACTAGCTTCACTTTTGGAGTGTGTGTGTGCATAGCCCATCCAATCAAACCGGCTTTTCCAAACATGCATAGACCAAGAATAATCTAGATTAGAGTCTCTACTCCAAAACCTCTCTTAAGTCATCAACACTCTGAAAGAACACACATAGAAGTAATGGCTTTTTTTTCTCTTTTCAAATCACATGTGAACAAAAAGGAAAGAAGAAGTTTTAAGAATATCACATGTGTATACAAAAACAACTGCTAAAACAACAAAAAAAGATCTCTTGGAAAGGATGTTGAATTCCTGGAAACATGAGGTTAACACCATTTCATCCCTAGTTTTTATCTGAAACACATACTAGCCATGCACCCTCAGGATCAAGTAGGATTTTAAGCTCTGTGGTAGTATAATCTTATGGCTAGGTAAAGGTAAACTGCTCTCTTTGAAATATGAGGTATATGAATCAAATGTAGAAAATTCAAGCCAAACCCAACTTATAGCAATAACAACCAACTTGAATCAAAATAACATTTACTTAACCATATAACCCTTCTAAAATACATGAAAGATGTGTAAGACACCAATGATTTATTGATTAATTTTGTATGTCTTCTCTTTCTTTCTTTTTTCTTTTTTTTTCTTCTCTTTTTCTTTTCTTCTTCTTTTCGATTTTTTTTTTTTTTTTGAGGAAGAAAATAGAGACAATGGTGGTATCTAAATGCTTCAATAGCTCAAAACTTAAACCCCCAAGAGAACACCCACAAATAAAAATGTTTTTTGGTATTGTGGAAATATTTCTCATGGCTCAAATGACGGTGACAATGGTGAATGTCAAGGTAGGCTGAATATTTGTTTAGTTGGTGACAAAAGATTGATGGCCTTAGGCTCTCATCTCCTAAAATTCCACATAAACCAGCATGCCTAAGAATAAAAATAAGTAGGATCATGGTATAACTCCCCATAATGTTTCCAGTAGTCAACCAAAAAATATAGAGATCTTTTACAAAAATTGAAGCATATGAGAGAAATTTAAGAGTTCAAACAAAGATATACTCTCACAAAGAAAAATAAGGCTCAAGAACTCTCTATATGGGTTGAGTTTCAGCTTATATCTAGCTTATTCATGATCCATGCATATCCAACATCCTACCGTCCGCTAACCTGGCTATTGTGCTCAAAAGTTTCCAATTGTGCTCTTCATGAAAGAGTCTTAATATAGCAAATAGTATAACCAACTCAACATTATTCATACCATCATATGATATAAAAATAAAGCTTATAACTCTTCTGCATTCAAATTCAAGGTTTTTTTTTTTTTTTTTTTTTTTTTAAGAATTGAAAAGTTGCAACCAAAAAGAAAGAAAAAAAATAATGCAAGGTGCAGCAAAATGTGTAGACCTCTCCCCCTATCTAAAATATTGCATTGTCCTCAATGTATCAAAGCCAAAATAAATTCAAGTATAAAGGGAAGAAGTTACCTTAAGCATTTACATTTTTTTTTTTTTTTTTGGAAATTTCTTTCACACCTGCAAATGTTAGCTCACAAAAAAAAATTAAAAAAAAAAAAGCAAAAACAAAAGGCAAAAAGAAAAAAAAACAAAGAAAAAAATATGGTACAATTTCATAAGGCTCTTTCAGAGTCCACTTAGCATCCCAATAGGCAGGGATCTCCAGTGACATAGTCTCTTCCTCTGGTATAACTCCCCCTAAGTATGGTTTTAACATTTGTTCATTTACTTTCAAAATCCTACCATCTCTAGGGTCCTCAACTACTACAGCTTCATGATTAAACACTTCCCTTACAATGAAAGGGTCATCCCACCTAGGTTTTAACTTACCTGGGCCCAAATATGCATATTTAAGACCACCGGGCAACGGCTTAAGCTCCAGCTGTGGTGCCTCTTCACTTGAATGCACGAGCTTTTTTTTTCATTTTCTAGTAACTCCTCAAAGCAAGGCTTCCATCCTTTATTAATTGCCATCATCTGTTTTCTTCTAAAACCTGTGAGGAATCCAACAAAGAAAAATTTTCAAATACATGAATATCACATTCTAAATCATAAGAACCAACAGAATTATTAAGAAGAGTTTCAAGAGGATCAGAAAAACAATTCTTATTAAACTCTTCTTGAATTACCGCCCCAATGAGGTTCACATAAGCACAGTCATCATCCTCATGTGGTTGTTTAGCCACATGAAATATGTTTAGCTCCAAAGTCATGGAACCAAAAGTGAGTTGCATTCTTCCATTCCTGCAATTTAATTAAAGCATTAGCTGTGGCAAGAAAATTTCTACCAAAAATAATCGGGGTATGAACACTAGGATGTAAAATAGGTTGGTAATCTAGAACAATAAAATCAACTGCATAATAAAATTGTTCAATTTTTACCAACACATCCTTAACAATCCTTCTCGGCTCCCTTACAGAGCGGTCAGCCAACTGTAAAGTTATTAAAGTAGGTTTTAACTCACCAAGTCTAAGTTTTTGATATACACTGAAAGGGATCAAATTAACACTTGCCCCAAGATCTAGCAATGCATGCTCCATGATGTAATCTCCAATAGTACAAGAGATTGTTGGACAACCTGGATCCTTATACTTTGGTGGGGTCTTATGTTGAATAATTGCACTTATCTGTTCTATTAGGAATGCGGTCTTCTTCATATGATGCTTTTTCTTGATGGTGCATAGGTCCTTAATTACCTTGGCATATGCAGGCACTTGCTTGATAACATGCAATAATGGCAAATTTAACTTGAATTGATGCAAATGCTCTAATATCTCAGATGCGGTGTCCAATTTCTTAGGTAATTTTAAAGCTTGTGGAAATGGTGGAGGGATTGGGCATTGTTCAATTTCACCAAATCCAAGTGACTTAGTTTCATCCTTCTCTTTTTCAACTAGGGTCTCCTTAGATTCCTTAGTTACTAAAGGAGAACTTTTATTAATCTCTTTACCACTCCTCAAAATGGTCACAGCTTTTACTTCCTCATGTTTATCCTTAGAGCCAATTTTTAGATTTTGATTGATGGGATTAGGTTAAGTTTGGGAAAGAAGCTTCCCTCTCTCTATCTCACTCAATGAATTTGTAAGCCTAGTTATATGACTCTTGGTCTCTCTTACCTCTTCATCTAACCTAGTGAGCATGGATTCAAACTTTTGATTTTGCTCACTTTTCCTTTGAATGAAAGTACTAAGTGCATCCTCCAAGGAAGGTCTAGATGATGATGATGCATGTGGTGAATTAAAATTCCTTGGAACAGGAGGATTCAGCACATTGTCACTCTTATAACTTAAATACGGATGGTTTCGCATATTTGGGTTATAATTGTTAGAATATGAAGAATTATTTGGCCAATATGAATTAAATGCATGTACTTATTCTTCTGGCACATTTAAGAATGATGAAAGTGATGCACATTCATTTGTAGCATGGTTTATCTCATGACAAATTTTACACACCTCCATTGGGTCCTTTCTAAAGGTAGCACTAACACTCATACTTCCTTTCATTTTGAGTGCCTCAATTTCTTTAGTTAACATGCTGATTTTTGCACTCATGTTATCAACTTCCCTCAACTTGAAAACGCTTCCACTAGAAGTGGTAGTGTTAGTTCTAGTCCTATCAGTGGAGTCCATAGGGCTAGGTCCAATCCATGTGTTAGAGTTTTCAGCTATCTCATCAAGATAATCCATTGCATCTTCGGGTTCTTTTTGTAAAAGTCTCATTCGCATGAGAGTTGAACAAACTGTCGGTCCCTATGTGTAAGTCCTTCATTAAAATAGCTAACCAACCTCCAATCTTCATACCCATGAGTTGGGCAGAAATTGAAAAGATCTTTGTACCTTTCCCAAGCTTGGTATAAGGTCTCATTTTCTCTTTGGACAAAACTAGCTATCCTTCTTTTTACTTGTTGGACTTTATGGGGAGGGAAATGTTTCTTAAAAAACTCTTGAGCCATCTCCCCCTAATTACCTATAGACCTAGGTTTCAAGGTGTAAAGCCAACTTCTTGCCTTATCCTTAAGAGAAAAAGGAAAGAAACGTAACTTAGCAGTCTCAATAACATTTTGTGCATAGAAACTACTTATTACCTCTTCAAAATCTCTAACATGGACATAAGGATTTTCATTTTCTTGTCCCCTAAAGTCAGGAAGTATTGCTAATAAACCTTGTCTCAGTTCTACATGTGGTGCATTAGGTGGAAACATGATGCATGAAGGAACATAATTTTGTGTGGGATGCAACAATTCATACATAGTTCTTCTGTTCTCATCATGATTATTATGTGTTTTGTCACCCATGATTGACGAAGAAGGTGAAGGCAAAGGTGTGTCAAAAAAGATTACCAAAGTAAGTTTCAAAATTTTCTAATCTGCCTCTCTTGTTTCTAACCCAAATGCTCATGCAACAATGAATGCACAATAAAATAAAAACAAATAGAAAAAAAAAAAATAAGGAAAAAATGGAACGAAGTTATCAATGGAAGAATATCCACCAGTTATGCTTTGCTCCAAAAAGATTGCCTTTGAATACGCAACAACTCCCCGGCAACGGCGCCAAAATTGCTTGCTCACTCCTTAGTGCAAGAGATTGTAGCAATATAATTCTCGGAGTACTGAGGTCAAACCACAAGGAGTAGGGTAAATTCAAAGACAATATAATTAAACAACAATTTGGGTAAAGAAGAAAAATACTTTTGCTTGGTGGTTGTTAACAAGAATAATAATAAAAACTGATTTAAATCAATAATGTAAATACCAGGGCATCGAGGTGTTTCCCTATATCGATATGAAATTCTTTGTGATCTAAGAAATTATATATTTCATAATTGATTGTTCTTATACTATTAAATACTTATGATTTGGTTGAACTGAGACAATTCAAGAACACATGATAACCTAGATTAATAATGCGGTTAGAAAAGTTTTCAGAAAAACCCATTCACTTTAAAACCTAATTTCTATTTGAAACTATTAAAAATTCATCTAAACAATAAGAAAAACATGATTGAACTTATTGAAAGCATGGAAGAACCAATACATCAAAAGAAATTTAATTGAACAATCAAATATGTTGTTGATAAAATCCTAGAAAGAATCACATTAAATATTCATACTGTATAGAAGAAACATAACCCCTAGCCCTAACAAAGAGTTTAGGCTGCCATTAGAGAAAGGAAAATACAAGGTTTTCTCTGCCAAATTCGTTCTACACAGCCTCCCTTCAAAACCCTCACGTCCAAGTGTCCAAAGAAAATAATACTTTTACTATTTTAATTTTCGTTCAGATTTACAGTAGTAGCTTGTGAGTTAATTTTGGCCTTCAAAAATTATAAGGGGAAATTATACTTTACCCACCTGTGGTTTGCCCGAAATACACTTTACCTACTTGTGGTTTAAAAATTGGCACTTTGCCCACCTAAGATTAGCTCTGTTTGTCTCCTATTACTCACCTCTGTTAAAAACAGGGGTAAATTTGTATTTTTGTTACTCTTTTATGTCTTTCTCCTCTCAAAACATAAAAAAACTAAAAAATAGGGAAAAAAAAGATCTAAAGGCTTGGTTTTGTAAAAGAATATCTACAGGGAAAAGAAGATCTTGGAGGGCTTTAATTTTTCAATGTGAAGTGGTAGACCTTTTGGATTTTCAAGTGGCTGACCAAACACTTGTTTGAGAAAAAAGTACCTTTGACTACTATTTTGTTCAAACACACCCTTTTGTTTGTGTGTTGAATTTTCAATCTTTAGTGGCTGTATGTGTTGTTGTGGTCATGGATTTTCTGTTTTAAGAGGAAACACAACATGGGTTTCAGATTATAGTATTCCTTATGTTTTTTGTGCTATCCTATAACTGAATTTAATTGTAAAGGCAGCTTCTTCATGCCACTTATCTGATATTGTTGGATTCTAAGGTTTCAGTTATTGATTCTATTTGTACTTCGTTGTTGATCTTGTAGGTTTCTGATTGAACAAGTATTGATTTTTATGGTGTTTTGTTGTTGATGCTGTTATAGTGTATAATTATTGGTGTGGAGTTGAGGATAAGACAATTCACAATTGGGAATTTTGGGTTAGAGTGGTTTTTGATGTTGGTGAGAATTTGGAGGGTTGTTTGGATGAGACGAGGGATGTTATCGGAGTTGATGAACTTTTTCAGGGCCTGTTTTTGGCCCAGGTCCCATCCATATGTTCATACAGGTTCAGATGCAGGGGGTCGCCAAGACGGGGTTATTGTGGTATAAAGACAGTGGACAACACTTGAATGGTGATTTTTTTTCTTTTTGGTTTGGGTGAGGAAACGCATAATTTCAATTTTTAATGTGTTAAAATAGAAGATCTAAAAGTTGATATATGAAAAGAAGATGTAAAAGTTAAGTTTTAATTTTTACAAAACTTAGCTTTTAGATCTTCTTTTCCCTTGATTTTTTAGTTTTTTATGTTTTGAGATGAGAGGGACATAAAAGGGTAACAAAAACATAAATTTATTCCCATTTTTAATAGAGGTGGGTAATGGGAGACAAACAGAGCTAATCTCAGGTGGGTAAAGTGCCAATTTTTAAACCACAGGTAGGTAAAGTGTTTTTTGAGCAAACCACAGGTGGGCAAAGTGTAATTTCCCCAAATTATAAATTTCGAAAAACTCAAAACTGGAAAGTTGCAGATATTTAAGTCACGGTTCCAACCCATCTGGCCTTGTGTCAATTGGATTTTTGAGGAGAGAGATACGCCCAAAATACTGATCAGTGTCCAAATCTGATTTTTCCTTTTCAGATTCTACCTCTTTGATTTCTTTCCTTATTTGAAGTTTTCAAACATGGTAGATGATCTAAGCACTCTAGCTTAGGGATGGCAATGGGGCAGGGCGGGGCCGAAGGATGGAGTCTTCATCCCCGCCCCGCATGGTTTTGTCTTGCCACATCCTCGCCCTGCCCCGCATGACGGGGAAAACTTTATAACCCCATCCTCGCCCCTTGGGGCCCCACGAAGCCCCGCCCCACCCCGTAAAACTCTAATTTTTGTTAATTTGCCCTACAACTAGTACAATTTTTTTAATGAAACTTATTTCATTAATAAAAATATACTTGAAATTACAACTAAATTTATCTCATCAAATCAAATCAATTTTTAGAAAAAAATTGAATAATATATCCAAGCGTTTAACAAGATAATCACAAAAAAAAATCTAATAGTATAACACATAACAAAATAAAGGCAGAGAACCACATTGGGTAGAATAAAATAAACTAATATTGATATGTTTGTTTAAATAGTAGGGTTTTAGGGTGTGAAAAATTTGCAATTATAACCCTTAGCAACGCGGGGCGGGGCAGAGAGGGGGAGGGGCAGGGCGGGGTGGGTCTAAAAAGTCTAAACCCATCCCCGTCCCGACTCGTGGTGTAGGGCTAAAATCTTGCCCCATCCCTGCCCTACCACCTTTGTGGGGCGGGGAAAACCCGCGTGGGGCGAAACGGGGAGGGGCGGGTTAAGCAGGGCAAGGCAAAATTGCCATCCAGTTGCACCTCTTTTGGACATTTAAGCATGGTTCTGTAGCTCTTCTTTAATTCTAGTTTAGCCTCTAGTTTCTCACAAACTCCTATAAACTCATCTTTTTCACATGATTCCTGAAAGTAGAAAATTACATGCAATGAATGACATCTTATTCAAGAAATTATGTAAAGATAAATAATAGGGACTAATACAAATCATGACTTAATTATACAAATTAAGTATAGTAATAAGGAGATAACTCCCACATAAATATATAACAAGTATACATTTTAAGGCGTTATCAAGATACACCTCTATGGTGTTGGTGTGCTTGATACATACCTTTCTCCACTCCATGTGATGTTTATATGCTTGCCTTGCTTGCTTGGTGCCACCCATTTGGCTTTTTTTACTTCTTTTGTATCTTTGCACGCTTGCCTACATGTTCATGCATGAGTCTGTGTGTCGTCCATACTCCAATCCAATGGAACTATGGACACTCGATCCAAACCTACATTTGTCCTCCTAGGACACCCTTCTTTGTTGGATAACATGCTTGTTTTCCCTTTCATATGCTTAGCATGCTTTATTTGCCCCAGTTTGGCTCTCTTTGTTAGTATGTTCTTTGCATGCTCTCCTTATCTCTTTTTTTTCTTTCTTTGCTTGTTTGCTGGCGTGTTTCTTTTGTCTTTGCATGTACACGCATGGAGCATGGACATTTGGAACAAGGGTGCGACCTCCTAGGCACAGGCAAAAAGAGCAAGGATGCAAGCCCACCAAGGGGCAATGTTCAATAGATTAGGGGGCCTAGCCCCTCCAAAGTGGTTTTCTCCTTCTCTCTCTATTAGGGTTTCCCCTCTCCTTGTACCCTTTACTTTTCTTACTCTTTGCTTGGGTCGCGTTCCCTAGGTATGGCAATGTCTATTTTACATTTCCTATACCTTGCTGGGCCATACCCTTGGAATGTTGGCAATGTCTGTTTTACTTTCCTGCTCTGTGTGATAGCATTGTGCATGATGTATGTATGTATGTATGTATGTATGTATGTATATATATATATCTGTGTGTGTGGGGGGGGGGGGGGATGATCGTGCACTCTATATGTTGGACTCTTGTGGTTATGCAGGTGACCCTCGTTGATCACGAGTGCTCATGACCGTGTAGTGTGGGTATTCATGCTATATTGTGTGCACGATCATCGCAGTGTGATTGTCTTGATCCAAGTCACCTGAGTGACATTAGTTTTCTCGTGTATGGAACACGCATTAACATGCTTGATGCTTTGGAGAACTTTGGCTCGTCACAGTATGAGCATGTCGATATGCACTATAGACATAGACGTGAAACCTTGCCAGTGCACCATAGCACACCAAACGCAAAACTCTACCGGATTTTTGCCGTGAAAATAGGGCATCCCCATTGCCATATTCTCATGTCAAACGCTTGGTGAGAGTAGCATTTTGTGCGCTATGACGCATCTGAGGCGAAGCGTTGCCGGATTTCCATCGCAAAAATAAGGCAAAATGTTGCCGAATTTTTGCCGTGGAAATTTGGCATCGATTCCAAATGCACTAGGAAAACATCGATCGAGACCACACCGATTTCGAAACCAAACCTCAAAGCTTAATACGTTTAAAGCCTCGAAAGTTAATGCCAATAGCTCGTTTTCAACTGCCAATGTCCTTAAATTATGATTTTATCAAAACAAATGACTGTCTACAGGCGTTGTAAGGTGCCTAACACCTTCCCCACACGTAACCAGACTTCCGAAATCAAGAATCAATATTTTTTACCCATCCACATAAGATTAGGAAAAATGATCTTTTTTTTAGCCTAAGATCGGTAATAAAATCAAATAGAGTCAGGTGACCAATCATACCTTAGAAAAACCCAATGATTGGTGGCGACTTCATTTACCCTTGGTAATTTCCTTAAAATCGACTCAAATTCCAGTCACACACCCAAGGTACGACACACCTCCATACCATACTCTCGCACCAAGACAAATAGGAAGGCGCATGAGCGTCGCCATGATGAGTGGTCGAGCAGCCACGAGGCGTCGACACACATGTTTAAATTTACCCTTAAGCAATGTGGAACATTAGGATCATAACACATAAGCTAGGAGGACATTTAGTGTACAGGGAATAAATCTCAGGCCAAAGCCTATTCTAACTTCTAGCATGAATCGCGAGCTAGTTTCTATCATGCTTATTTTTCTTTTCATTTTCTAAATATTATGTATGTTGTTGTCAGCCTCTTTTTTTTTTTGGTTGGTTATTTTAGATGTCAAAAATTAAGGTAGTACTTGATAAAATTTGGGTCTAGCACACTTAGGACCTACAAACCCGAAGATCACAACATTCAATAAACCTAACTATTGCCTCCTTTAAATTTGAAGAAATAAGAAGTTGACACACATATACATACACATGTTTCATTCAAAAGGGGACAAGAAGAAAATGAATAAAGTCATAGCCAGGAAAAAAAAAAAGAACCAATACTCACTTTAAAACTCTAATGGTGTGTTTGGATGATATGATTTGGGCATTTGGATTTGGATTTGGGTGACTAATATCCAAATATCTTGTTTGGGAAGCTTAAAAAATGTTAAGGATTTGAATTTGACAAATCCACAAAGAATTTTAAACCTTTAAAATGTTTGGATTTGAAGTAACTCCTAAACTCAATGGATTTGGAATCAAGGTATTTCAAATCTATTAATTTAAAATCCAAATCCAAATTCAAATCCAAGTTTCCACACGCAACCTAAACAAGATGCAGGAAGCAAAGCTTTCGTTCTAACCCTCTTGGAAAAATAAGGTAAATTATTATTATATCATTAGTGTGATTTATTAACCGCACTTAAAATCCTAAAATTTTTAGTAGAAAATGGAGTGATAAGGAAAAAGTAAGAATTTTTTTTTTTTTTTTTTTGGGTTTTGCATTCTATATCCTAACAGAGTTCATTTGAAAATTTTCTTTAATTGTCGAGAAAATAACAGAAATCAAATTAATTTTTTTGTTTTATATGATTCATGTTTTTTTTTTCCCCTTGAACAAAATTGAATTGTTTATAAAATCTTTGATTACATATTTGTTTTTTTCTTTATATATATTTATTAATTTGATATGGCAAATAAATGAGGATGCTTTTCCAGACCTTTTACCATAAAAGAAAGGTCAAGATTAATAGACAATTATTTTTTAAAACTCTTTACTTGGTTAGATATAATTCTCACTCTTAAGGACAACCGTTCAATTCCCATGTAAATAATTTTTTTTCTCTATTAACTCTACTTCTAATTTTTTAAATAACTTTTTCTTTAACCAAAATTGCCATATATTCATTATATGATTAGTTATGTCTTTCTTAAAATATTCATTTTTATTCTCATATAATCATCATCTCAGTGTATTAAATTTTTTCTTAGTTGTGTGTAATCTTACTATCAAAGAGTTAAAATCTCCTTTATAAGTTCAAAATTTTAATTTAATTTTTTTTAGATAAGTAATTTAATTATATTATTGAAATAAATTGTTTAATTTATATATACTTTTCCATTAAGCCGTGCATTGCACGGGAATAACACTAGTGAAATTTTAATAATAGAAAAAAAAAGATTTTTATGTCAATGTGAGGAACTTGTTCTTTAAAAATTCTTGAGATGCACGTATCTTTGACAAGCATGTACTTACTACGCTTATCCCTTGTTTTAGCTAGGGAGGCATTTTTAGCAATCACATGATTTAAAATCACACTTATTAATAAAACTAGCATGTAACCCATGCAAATGCATGAATACATTTAAAATTAAACACAATTTTTATTATAAAATATTAATAATTAGTCAAATTATTAAAAAAAAAATATCATGTAACACATGCATACGTATAAATACATTTAAAATTAAACACAATTTTTATCATAAAAATATAAATAATTAGTCAAAAAATTTTTTTTTTTAAAGTAAACATAATTAGTCACATATTAAAATTCTTACCTAAATTTAATACTACTTATGATCATTTTTTTTTCTAATTTTTAGTAAGATAAAACGTGTGGTAATCTTTGTTGTGTAGTGATTTTTATTGAGTAAATGTGATTGGTTTTTTTTTATAAAAAAAAATTTATAATTCATTAATATTAGATTCTTAGTATTTTGCACTCATTAACTCACACATGGCACAAACTTTTTTTTTTTTGAGAAATAATTACAACATGCTGCTAACCCCGCAACTCAAACCTTTTCCCCTCTAGACCCCCAAGCACTTTGTGCATAAGGAGGTGCCAATTCAGCTACAAGGCCTTTGGCTACACATGGCACAAACTTAAGTGGATAATTATGGTGTGGTCTACACATAAATTTAGACAGATGGCATAAAGTTGGATTCTAATTTCAAATTCTAATTAAACTTTCTCTAAGATTTGCCATATATCTATAGATGATAATTAAGTTGAATTGACGTGCAACTATGTATATACCTCTATATTCACTAGTATGTAACCCATACAAACTAATGAATGCATTTAAAATTAAACACAATTTTTATTATAAAATATTAATAATTAGTAAAATTATTTTTTTTAAAAGCATGTAACACATGCATACGTATAAATACATTTAAAATTAAACACAATTTTTATCATAAAAATATAAATAATTAGTCAAATTATTTTTTAAAAAAAAGTAAATGTAATTAGTCACATGTTAAAATTCTTACCTAAATTTAATACTACTTATGATCATTTTTTTTTTCTAATTTTTAATAAGATAAAACGTGTGGTGATCTATATTGTGTGGTGATTTTTATTGAGTAAATGTGATTGGTTTTTTTTTAATTTTTATTATTATTTATGATTCATTAATATTATATTCTTAGTATTTTGCATTCATTAACTCACATATGGCACAACCTTAAATGGATAATTATGGTGTGGTCTCCACATAAATTTAAACACATGGCGCAAAGTTGGATTCTAATTTCAAATTCTAATTGAACTTTCTCTAAGTTTTACCATGTATATATAGATGATAATTAAGTTGAATTGACGTGCAACTATGTATATACCTCTATATTCACTAGTATGTAACCTAAGCAAACTCATGGATGCATTTAAAATTAAACACAATTTTTATTATAAAATATTAATAATTAGTCAAATTATTTTAAAAAAAGCATGTAACACATGCATACGTGTAAATACATTTAAAATTAAACACAATTTTTATTATAAAAATATAAATAATTAGTCAAATTATTTTTTTTTTAAAAGTAAACGTAATTAGTCATGTATTAAAATTCTTACCTAAATTTAATACTACTTATGATAATTTTTTTTTTGAATTTTTAATAAGATAAAACGTGTGGTGATTTTTGTTTTGTGGTGATTTTTATTGAGTATATGTGATTGGTTGTTTTTTTTAAAAATTTATAATTCATTAAAATTAGATTCTTATATAGTAATTTGCACTCATTAACTCACATATGACACAAACTTAAGTGGATAATTATGGTGTGGTCTCCACATAAATTTAGACACATAGCACAAAGTTGGATTCTAATTTCAAATTCTAATTGAACTTTCTCTAAGTTTTGCCATATATATATTGAAAGCTCGAAAATGTGTTGAAAACACAAGAGCTGTTTAGACCCCCAAATTAAAGTTATGGCTTGGTTGATTTTACACTAACTTAATACTAAGTGCGGAATAGTGTAAACACAAGCGAATAAGCAAGACAACTACTCTAATCCATATTTAAAGCAACACAGCAGTAAAAATGAAATGAACAAGAGTAGGGAAGAAAGATGCAAACACAAATAACACCGAGACGTGTTATCGAAGAGGAAACCGAAGTACTCGGCGTAAAACCTCTCCGCCGCCCTCCAAGCGGTAATCGATCCACTAGACAATCAGTTGAGATACATGGGTTAGCAAGAGACCCTCCAAGCCTAATCTACCCGATGTACCTAAGCCCTTCAAGCTCCTACTCCAACAAGGCTTCTCGGAACCATGTCTTGTCTAGCTCTCCGGATCCCGCAACAAGCTCCATGTTGCATCTGCCATTCTAGGCTTCTTCCAATGCTTCCCAGCAGCACCAAAACTTCACTTGACACTCTCAAAGGGTGTGGTAAGTGTTTGGGCTATCAACCTCTCAATGGTATAGAAATGGAGAGGTAGGAGATGAGGAAATTCCACAAACAAATGTGTAGAGAATTGTTGGTATAACAATTTTTAACTCTCAAGTGTTTTTGCTAGGGTTTTCTCTCAGAGGCTCTCTTTCTCATTTGTGGGTAATGAGGGTATATATAGTGTGGGTGCAGAAAGTGTGTATCAGAAAGTACAGTCTGGCAGAACAGAATGTCTCGCGGGTGTCTCACGGGAAGGCCTTATCCGCGGGATACTCGCGAGACACAGCTGTCTCCATCTGTACTGACTCTTCGCATTTCAGTCATGTGCAGGGCACATGCATCTTCTTGCGGGAAAATTAGTCGCGAGATACCCGCGAAAGCCTTCTTTACTTCAATTGCTTGAGTCTTCACACTCTCTCTCACTATCACACAACCCTTACAATAAATTCCCACAAACAAATACAGGATACATAAGATTGAATAAATTTACAATCAGATTTGGCACGGAATAAAAGCTAACAAAATACATATTTGGAAATCACAACTTTACATATATAAATGATAATTAAGTTGAATTGACGTGCAACTATGTATATATTCACTAGTATGTAACCCATGCAAACTCATAAATGCATTTAAAATTAAACACAATTTTTATTAAATATTAATAATTAGTCAAATTATCAAAAAAATAAAAATAAAAAAGAATGTAACACATGCATACGTATAAAATACATTTAAAATTAAACACAATTTTTATCATAAAAATATAAATAATTAGTCAAATTATTTTTTTTTAAAAAGTAAACGTAATTAGTTACATATTAAAATTCTTACCTACATTTAATACTACTTAAGATAAAACGTGTGGTGATCTTTGTTGTGTAGTGATCTTTATTGAGTATATGTGATTTTTTTAAAAAAAAATTTTATAATTCTTAATATTAGATTCTTAGTATTTTGCACTCATTAACTCACTTGGCACAAAAATTAAAAAACTTAAGTAAATATATAGCACAAACTTAAGTGGATAATTATGGTGTGATTCTCACATAAATTTAGACATATGGCGCAAAATTGGATTCTAATTTCAAATTTTAATTGAACTTTTTCTAAATTTTACCAATTAATATATATATATATATAGATTATAAAATTTTTTTAAAAAAAATCTTCAACATATAATGGATCATCGATCCATTTTAAAAACAAATGAGAGGATAATCTTATTTGCAAAAACAATGAGAAATAATAAATAGGAATACTAGAAAATGTTAAAAATGGTGGTTCATATTCTGAATGAGAATTTAATGCTGATATCTAGTCTAGAGGCCTTATTGGCAGAGTGGAGCTCATAAGACTCAATGAAGCTTAATATGCAAGGATGAATAGTAGGTTAGCCCCAGCTTGCAGTTCAATAAAGGTGTATTGGAACTTCAATGTACCATGTTAGAGTTTTAAGTTTTAACTGAGAAAGTATATATGTTGTAACTTGTATAGCTTATTCTTTTCTGATAGTGAAAAATTTGCACCACTCCTATTGAACATAAGCAGTTCCACTGTAATAATGTAGGACTGGCTCATATGATAAGGTTAGAACAAAAACCGAGCATGTACAATACGTTATTCATGCATGAGGTTTATTTCCTTTCTCAAAGCATAAGAAAGATATAAGTAATTTGTGATCATGATCGTTCGAAACAAGGGAAATATATATATAAATAAATGAAAAGAAGTAAGCAAGCAACCCTAGCCGCCCGCTTGGCACAAAGATGCGCACCAAAATTGTTCTCCAACGCTTTAGAGAGTTAGAGACCACTACTGGTCAAACTGGGTTAACGTTGAAGTCTTGTACGTTCCTCCCAGTGAAGGTGGCGGATTTGCCAAAATATTCTAATGCCTCCAGTTTTCATTTATTTCTTATCGGTTGGTTTACGAACATAATTATTGTCACATCTAATTTTATTATTTATTGACTTGTATGATTGTAAATAACCAATATAAAATGATAATTAGGTTATATTAGACATAAAATATCAACTACTTACAATTGCACGAATCAACAAATTATAGAATTGATACGTGATCGGTTATCTCTAGAATTATTCATTCCTTATTTCTTTTTAACTTCAAATTTTCCAAAAGAATAATAATATACTAATAATAATGACACGTTGAATACATACGGATAAGGTATAAGAAAGGCCTCTGATATAGGAATAGGATAGCTGACTAAATGTAAAAAAAGAAAAAAAAAAGAAGGATAGCTGACTAAAAGAGAGGGAGAAGGAGAATGAGGAAGTAGGAATGGGCCGCCCATGCAATCAAAGGAGGAAACTGGAAAGCAGCTTATATCCAGGTGTTGCAATTTGATTGGGTGTTTAAACTTTTTTTGCTTTTATTTTGTTTGTTTCTTTCCTCTCTTTCCATTTTGAGTCTGCTTTCTTCATCGTTACGTGTGCCTATAAAACACCATATTTGAATCAAACCCTAAACTAAAATTCTCATTATCCATTACCCAGCAAAGAAAGATCTACTCTAGGCAGCTACAGTAGTAACCAATCCAATAAGCTAGCTGAGAGAGAGATATTAACATCATGAGGAACCCATCATCGGGAGGAGGGTCGACGAGCAAGACACCATGTTGTAGCAAAGTGGGGATAAAAAGAGGGCCATGGACTCCTGAGGAAGATGAGATTTTATCAACTTACATCAAAAGAGAAGGTGAAGGACGGTGGCGCACTCTACCAAAACGTGCCGGATTGCTCCGCTGTGGCAAGAGCTGTCGCCTTCGGTGGATGAATTATCTCCGTCCTTCTGTTAAGAGAGGACGTATTGCTCCTGATGAGGAAGATCTCATTCTTCGCCTTCACCGCTTACTTGGTAACAGGTAATTAATACCACTAATTAATCATACATCATTTTTACTCCTTCAATCATTTAACTTTCAGGGTTTTCTTCTCCAACCAAATCACCTAATACTTTAGGAGTTCTTTCATTTTTATTTATTATCACTTTATCCATTTGGGTTTTTGAGTTTTGAGCTTGAGCTTGAGGTTTTTGTGCCAATTTGTCATTCTTTCTCTCTCTCAGGTGGTCTTTGATAGCTGGAAGAATCCCAGGACGAACTGACAATGAGATAAAAAACTATTGGAACACCCATCTTAGCAAGAAGCTAATCAGCCAAGGAATAGATCCAAGAACCCACAAGCCACTAGTACTCAACCCTAACCCTAATAATTCCCCAGAAGTAATAATAGCTCATGATCATGCTGCATCAATTTCAAACCCAAACCCTAAATCTAATTTGTCTCCCGGGTTATTAGAAGAAACTGGTGGAAGCTCTCTAGTCAGTGGTATTCAAATAAGTGATGCAAATGACCAACTGGGTCAATATCAAAATCTGGTGGTGAATGATATTAGTAACACTCAGAATTGGCATAAATCTGATGGTGCAATGACCATGGGATTGCGAGGTGGCTATGTACAAGGAAATGAAGAAGATTATATTGAAAACTGCAATGAGGATACCTTCTCTTCATTTCTGGATTCTTTGATTAATGACAATATGTTTGTGAATCAACAACAACAACAACAGCCTACTTTTAATCCTCTCATTTCTTCTTCTTCTTCCGTGCCGACCTTCAACCATGCTGCCATCTGGGAAGCTGAACTGATCAGATCTACAATACATACTTCGTGTGATGAACAAAGTGAGTTAAACAATATTAATCACCTAGCATGATCATGAGGGGCTCCAAAACTATATCAATTTGATTATCATTTTATGTGTGTGATGTTATTGTGATATCTTTTTTTTTTTTTTAGTTGTGTTTTTCATAATTGTGTTTTAAGAAAACCTTAGACTACATGATTGTTAGAAATTATAGATCTTTAGTGTCAATGTATTATGTATTGGTTTGCAAATGATTATAAAAAGAAAAAAAAAGTATTGGTTTGCAAATGAAATGTTCATTCTTGTTTGTTTTTGTCCTCTTCTCCCCCTTAACAAACAGTTAAACGAATCAATTTGCTGTGGATGTCCACTCTTTTGTTAATAAATGATAGTTTTCTATTAAAAGCATGCATAGTTCTAATTATAATTTTAAGATACACAACAAATTTCACAACTATTGAGATTGTAAATTGTGATTAGTTTATAGTATAAGTGATGTCACTAATTGGTCTCATGTGAAAGTGATGTAGCATGAACAATGCTAGGGCTTCAAAAAATTATACAATTTTTACCATAACTTGCCACGTGGTGAGCGTTATGGTAAAAATTGTGTAATTTTTTGTGATTTTAGTATTTTTCAATGTAGTACTAATCACAATATGACATTTAAATGAGTTATGAACTTTTTTTGTATGTAGCATTGTTGTAGTTGTAAACACAAATGTACACTTGCTATAGTTTTTCAGCTGCATGCAATTAGATGTATCTAAATGAATTTACTTCATCAATATAAATCAAAGATCAAGAATAGCTTTTCTAGCGTATGAGCTCATATATAAATTTTATCTTGGTCTCAAATAGGAATTATTTCTTCTCTTGCCTGTAAATTTTCATTAACTACCTCAAAACAAATACTCACCAAATATAGTTTGTTGTTGCATGCTGAATGAAAAGTCGATGCCCCCTCCCCCTTCAAAAAAAAAAAAAAAAAAAAAAAGCAAAACAAAAGGCTTGGCTTGGAAGAAGACATGAAGCAGTCAATAATTTATTTATATTCTTTAATTGTGATAACTACGATGACATGATATATATATATATATACACACACATATATATCACCTGGAAACTATAGAGTTTGCACACACATAGACGAATTCATCATATGTGGTCGTCATTGATGCTCCAAGCCATAGGATAAATATAATTTGGCACAGCTTTCTTTACTGCATATGATACATAATCCTAGTTAAGACTAATAGAATTCATGAGCTTTAGCTTATCTAAGATGCAATGTAGTAACAAGTTCATAGAAGAATAGTGAGAAAATTAAACAGCTGAGCAAGAATTGTACTACTAATTATGCCAGAAACATAGTAATGCAATTACTTTAATCCGATTACTAATGCAAGAGAATATATTTGCTACGGTCCACTTCAAATTAGACAATGTCCACAGGCCATTCAAATTTTATTGGTTGCAGCCATGCATGCATGTAAGAAATAGTCTTCGTTCCCTGTATAATGCATGAAATGGGCGCAAAACTGTTGAATAATCCCAAGAACAGTTTTAACATGGTATATCACAGCCATGTCTCAGTTTTTCTAACATAGTATCCACACCCTTTGTGTTTCTTTTCGAGCCATCAACCACATAAATCAAATAAGGATCTCACGCAACTTTTCATAATTCCATCAAAAGCTCCTCCAGAAAACCCCTCATGCACCCTCACGTATCATCAGAAGAGTATGCCAACCATCCGCACTCACAGATGCCATGCATCAAGACTTAGGCCCACATACCATATATATATGCACTAGCGTCATACTTCACCATGTGCTATAACCATACTCAAGAATATTACCCATGCAAGTTTCATCAAAGGTTGCTAACTCATGCATCTCTAAGGCCTAAGGGTTAGATGTGCCCCGTCGAACCAATTTTCAATTACTTGCTACCAACTCAACGTTGTTCACAATTGATATCATCATTCTTGTTGTTGTCGTCGCTGCACTCACAACGCTTACATTTATCAATGTCATCATTGTTGGCAGTTGTCCTGAATCCATCATCCAAGGCCAAATGTTGTTTTCTGCCACCACTGATCACATCCATTTCGTAAATTCCATTCCATTCCATATCAAGCTCAATCTTCTGTACATCTAATTCGATCCAACTTTGTAATGGTTTTCCATTCCAAACTCAAGCTTACCCGGCCCCTTCAGTTTAAGAATATTAGAAATATTAAGATCTAAGAGACCCAAGCACATTGTAAGCTCGTACTCGTAGAACAAACAAAGTAAGTTATCGTATTTGTAATGTAAGTACTAAAACCTTAAGGTTAATCTAAGGTTAGCTACTATATATAATCTACATTGGAGTTCATTGTTACACTAAGAACTTAAAAGATGTAGCCTCTCATGCAGCTTTTTATTGTGGATGTAGTCATAGCAGTGAGGCCAAACCATGTTCATTTTTCTTCCACTTTCTATTTCTTTCGCTTCTCTCTCTTTCTCATGCATGATCCGAACATCAATTCTAACATGCAAGACTTAGTGGCTTTTAAGTTTAGGTTCACTCAAACAACAGCTCACTCAAAAACCTGAAATTGGTGAGCATTATATGACTACTATAACACAGGTGGATGTGAGAACTATGATAGAGGGTGCAGATCTAGACGACATTCCATTTGAAATATCTTTCACAGCATATAATGTTTGGGGGACTTTTCTTGATATACCTTACCACCTTAAGAAGAAGTGAGCTGTACTGGATATATAGTCGAAGCATTCTCTTATCTTATTAAGATTATGCCTTTGTGGATTGAGTACATAATTTTCCCAATGAGATGCGGACTAAGGAAGGTTAAGCCATGTGGGTAGCATATATATATAGAGTAAGGCTAACCTGAAAATAAGCAGGGCTGGTAGATTATCCATTGAAGTAGAAGTTGATGATAGGATATTCCCAAATTCTTGAAGCTCAACCTCGGAATTGGAAACCGCTTGAAATTGATGGAGAGGTGCCCACCAGTGTGAGAAGTATAGAGGCGGCCGAAACCGATCAACTTTGGCTGTTACTGATCAGTTCAAACTCGATCATCAGAGCCGACGTTGACAATTCAATTACTTGATCGTGGGCTTGGTCGATAACCAAACTTGTCAATAATGTGTGTGTCTATATATATGATTAAAAAAAGAAAGAAAAATCAATTATTGTTAAACAACGACGTTTTAATATGTATGTGCATTAAAATGCCGCCTTTTTGTTTAGAAGAATTGAAAAAAAAAAGGCCTAATTGAAACAGCATACATGTCTAACAAAAACCTACCTCTCTCACCATTCTATCAATCTCCTTACGTACTGTTGTTCCGCGGGTGTACCCTCTCATTCACTTGGTTTTGGTATTAAATCTCTCGCATAGAAAACTCAAATAAATACCACTCTATCTATAATGGCTCATATAGGCTAGTCTGTTAAATAGCAAAAAGTATCCCATATATGATACAGTTTTATGAGACCTCTCTCATAATATATAAGACAAACATTATTTATGTTGTGAGAGGCTCGTGAGATAAAACATCCTTTCTTTGTAGGGTCATATGTCATGTTTACTATATATGGGCAATGGTATTAGTGCAACTATATATAGATAAGATGCCTATATAGGAAGAGGCTTTCTCATTCTACCAATTCTTTTCTCTCTTTGTCCTAATTAAACAAAAGTCTTACGTAAAATAAAAACCCTCATGGTCATATATGGAGCTTAATTTGTTTTACGTGTACTGTTTTTTTGAAAAGCTTTTTCAATTGTTTTTGTCGTGGTTGTTTTCATAATATATTTTTGGGTCGCAATTCCCAAAGTAGTTGGCTTCAGGTTGCAGCCCTTGCAGCTCCATTTGAGAGCTCAAAGTATCTCTGTCGACTACTAGATTTCTATTTTAACTTTTAAGCCTAAAAGCTTTGCTCTATATTTGTTTGTCTGTAGCCTCAGTCAAGAAAATAAATAAAATTGGAAAAAATCACGTCTTCTTTTTGTTTGAGAAACCATTTTTTAGAGCATTCATAAAGGTGCTTAAAAAATTTAGTTTTTATCGATTCAAAAAATTATTTTATTTATTTTAAATTTTTAACGCACTATTTTACAGTATAATACATTTAATATCAAATACTCTATTCTTTTACAACTTCATTTAAATATTTTTTTTTATGAAAAAAAAAGCTTTACCACTCAAGAGTCTCTCTTTAACTTTCATTTAAATAATGCTTTTTGTATTTACCATCTTGCTACAATAAATAGCCATGATAGGGGTTTAAATTTTTGACTTTTAGCACCTTTGATATAGTAAGTTTTTTATTGTTTTGAGTGCTAAAAAAGCATTTTAGTTATTTTAGCACCTTTAATGTGAATATTCTTTGGACATAGTTAGTATGAAGTTTAATAGTTTAACTTAAATTAGATAAGTAATGCCGAAAGCTCAATTAGTGTGAAGATACTAATACTTGTTTAGACCCCAATTTTAAAATTACAGCTAGATTGGTTTTATTCTAACTTATCAAAATGTGAAATACGAGTAAATAAGCGCAATAAACTGGTAACACTACTCGAAACCATACTCAACCACAATGAACAATAAAAGAAAAGCTTAAAGAGTAGAGAAGAGAGATGCAAACACAAAATAACACCAAGACGTGTTATCGAAGAGGAAACCGAAGAATTCAGCGAAAAACCTCTCTGCGACTTTCCAAGTCAAAATCGATCCACTAATAAATAAGTTGGAGCACACGAATAACAAAAGACTGTCCAAGCCTAGTCTACCCCATGTATTTGAGCCCTCCAAGCTCCTGCTACCAACGGACTTCTCGGAGTCTTGTTTTCACTAGCTTTCCAGATCCCGCAATTCAGCCCGATTGCATCCGCTACTTAATGGCTCCTTCTAATGCTTCCCAAAGGCACCAAAACTTGACTTAACACTTAGATTGGGTGAGGTAAGTGTTTGAGCTAAGAATCTCTCGAGGATGTAGAGATGGAAAGGTAGGAGTAGAGGAAAACCAAGAGAAAATGTGTAGATAATTGTGGGTATAACAATCTCTAATTCTCAAGTATTTTTGCTAAGGTTTTCTCTCTAAAAAGCACTCCTTACATTTCGTGAGTAACGAGGGTATATATAGTGTGGGTAAAGAATTTGGTAAAACACTTTTTTTTTTGCCAAACAGAGAATTTTGTGAGTACCTCGCGAGATGGTCTTTCTCGCGAAGTACTCGCGAATTTGATAGCCTGACACAACTCTTCAGCTTCTATTCATGTGCTTTACACATGGCCTTTCGCGGTTACTCTTCTCGTGAGCTAGTCGCGAACTGCACTAATTCTTCTTTGACTTTTGATTCTTCACCAATTTCCCACACTCATCCCTTACAAATAAACCCACATAAATATAGGGAAATAATTGAAGAAAATACAATTAATTTTGGCATGGAATTAAAGCCAACAAAGACTAGTTGGAAATCATAACTTTACAAATTCTAACTACACAAAAAATTTAACAACTGAATTTACAAGTTTTTACTGACTTTTATATAGGTTCATTATTGAAATCATTTATTTATCAACCAATAACAACTTACAGCCTTAAGAATTGTGTACCTCTCAATTATTGATCTAGCTAGTAGAGATCTTAATTTAATCTGTGTTGTCTAGTTTATTATTCCTATTTAAATCTTTCAACACACTATAAAGTTTACCTGTAAGCTTGAGGAACTCATATAAACCACACAAAACCAAATAAATATCAAATATTTGAGTTAAAAATTAATTAATTAAAGGAAATGGAAAGACAATTAATATTGCATGTCTGTTTATCCACGGAATTTGATGACTTCATTTGTTTATTGATTTAAGCATTGACTACTGTAAAAGCTGAATAGTAATCATCCTATTGTTGCCCCCATTTACAAGAATATAGGGTCATGCAAATGCAAGCTTCAGTATTATTGGGCAAGTAAAATATACTAGTAAGATACTGGAATGTCTCTCCCCGGCCGCTATATCATGTTGGGATCGTAGATACAGGTTTACTTCAATTTTATTCTTTTTGGTCCACCTTTATGGACACAAATTAAGGCAAAAGTTAGTGAGCTTCAACTTCTAAAATGACCAACATGCATGGTGGATATATACTCGTCACCCATCACCCATGAGAGGAAGGGGAAGGGGGGGTATTAATTGGAAATTTGAAATGGAGGAGCTAGCCATACTTGTTCTAAAAATTAGCTACTTTTTAAAAATAAATAAATAAATAAAATAGAGTAGTAGCTAGGATGCATGCAGGTTTATTTCAAGCCAAGGGGTGTCAAATATTGGAGGCAATTGGTTGCTATATTGGATGCATGCAGGTTTATAAAAGTATATATTTATTTTAGTAAAGGGAGGAGAAACGAGAAGATATAAATAAGAAAGTCCCTTTTTTTTTTTTTTTTTAAAGCATCTTTTATTGTCTTTGTCTTTTCTCATCATTAGGGGGAAAAAGAAAAGGAATATATATATATATACCTGCATGCAAATTCATTCAGTTCTACTACTCAAAAAAATTCATGGTAAAAATGAAGTAAAATTAATTAATATAGGCAGTATCCAAATAAACATCTCTTTATTGCTCTTACTTACATCTTGAATGCAAAATTAGATTGTACGTCTCCACAAAGCTTGTTTTAATGAAGCCAGCCTTTCTAATACATACATACATACATATATATATATATATATATATATAATGTTGGAATAACATGCATTTTTACTAACGCATGATTACCAATGGCAAATTAATTTCCACAAATAGCAAAACAATTCCACAGAAACAATTGTAAACAATTGTATAGACCATGACGTTTTTTGAAAATCAATTAAAGTATTGTCAACCATATATATTATATACACACACAGCTTCTAATTCTAATGCCTAGACATAAGATAGAAGGAATGAGGTAGAATAAGAATACCTTCTCAAAAAAAACAAGGTAGAATAAGAATGAATAAGGTTTAAAAGCAGCAGCTAACCTGGGCTGAAAAATTGAAGCTCAAAATTGGCAACGTCCATACTTGAAAATTGAAATGATCGATCATTGAATCATCACTACATAAATTGAAGGGTGTAGACAATATAAGATGGAAGGGTAGCTCAAGTATATATCTATATGTATGTAAAAAAGAGTTAGTTTCTTGCACGTGCTTATAATTGCTTAGCCAAGTGATCGGCCAAATGGACCAAACATTCTACAAGAGAAACACCGAACATTTAATGAACCTAACCTTCCTTTTCAACTTTCTAGCTAGCTAGCTAATGGCTGGTAGTGCATGTTTCTCAACTGCCTATATATCTATTACTTCTGCTCCACCTAAACAACTCCACTGACACAATTCTCTTTAGTAATTCATTGGTTCAATTTATCTAAAGAAAAAGTTAATACATACCCTAACTTCATTGGTTTAAAAAATATTTTTTTATAAAAAAAAAAAGAAAAAATAATAATTTTTTTGACAATCTTTTATATTTCTCATAAAAATGATATTAAAATTTTCATAAAATGACTCGCTAACAAATGTCTTTAGGACACTTATTAGCCGTACCCTTTAATGTGTCCTCTTTCCTTTTCTTGTTTTCTTTTCAACAATATTATAGACACGATGATTCTCACACTCAATTTCACAACTTATTACTTTTACGATTATGAGTGATTGGCAAAAAAGTTACGAGCATATTGTCTATATAGACAGAAAATAATCTACTACATACTCAGAATCAAACAAGTCAACAAGTCAATAATTGTATGTCCAATTAGGCATATCTCTAGAATTATTCTATCCCTTTCTTTTTTATAGATATTAAATTACCATCTTAATTAATTAAAAAAAGAAAAGTGAGGAACATTTAGAGCACACGATTTTGGGAAAATTGAAAAGAAAATAGGGAAGGGCATTGAAGTTGATAATGTAAAAGAAAAATGCTAGGACCAACAAATTGTCACAGTTCGTGTCCAACAAATTTTCGTACTGGCCAGGGCATAGCGGTGATTTTCTTTTTGTGGGGATGTTGGGCTTTTTCTACTGAATGAAAATGTTTGTTGGACAGAAAATTAGTTGGGCCTCAGATGTGAAAATCAGTTGCAAGGATTCCGTAAACTTGAACCGCCACAAAAAAGAGTTGGCCTTTATTTTGCAAGGCTCTTTGTTGGGCCATCAGAAATATTGGAAACTTCACCAATTTTTGGCATGATAACCTAAATAGGCTTGTGCTTTTTCACTTTATTCTCAACCCTCCTCCCTCCTCCCTCCTCCCTTCAGCTTCAAATCAGCCTATTCACTTCCCACTAATCACTATTAAGTTAGACTTAGGAGCAGGACCATGAATATAAATATATATATATATATATCTAACTATATATATATATATATATAATGAATTTAAGTTACATCTGGTGTAACTTCACAAGAGTTACATATTTTTTAGACTATTGATTACTATTAGATCTAAGGGTCAAAAAACACTCATGGTAGTGTCAATACTGCTTTCTAGAAATTAGCCAATTAAGCATTAACTCTTCTTAATAAAGGAAAAAAAAAAAAAAACACAATCAATTTTCACTCTTCTACTCGTCATCATCTTCTTCCTGTCTTCCTCTCTCACATTACCTTCTTGTTCTCATGCAAAAAATTCGTAAGGGAGCAAGATAGATGTTGGTTGTATATTTAGCTACTTAAGTTTGCCGTGACTTTCGTTGTAGAGGTTAGCAATTAAATTGTTATTTTGGGGTGTGTTGAGCATTGGAGAAGACTGTGGGGCCATATCAAGGAGGACATTAACCATGGTGGTCCTTGGAATGTTGCTGTTAAGTGTTGATTATCCAAAGACAAATAATGCCACAAAAGTACTAGCTTATTTTGCCATAAACCATGATGCTTTGCATATATTGATGGAAGAGAGCCCATATTTTTTAAAATCTTTCAAAAGACCATGGTGGGAGATGATGACATGGCTGAAACATAACGTTGTTAGAGCACTAATTTTTTTAAGTGACTTTGTTCGTATTTTTAATCCTTAGAAATACGTGTGTTTAAACAATAGTTTTTAATTTTTTTGGAAATACATGTGGATGAAAAGTGTGTGAAAATACATGTAATGTTGTTTAAAAACTGAAAACATGTGTTCAAAATTGTGTATCAAAAGGGGCCTTAGCCTCAACCATCATTCTCTAAAACAATAGTGACTTTGGCCATGTATGTCTAAAATTTTCTAGTACCTCAAGACAGTACCGTAAAGAAATCAATGATGGAGGCCAGAAAATACATACTGCAAAAAGAAAGATGTGAGAGACGAAGAAGATGATGACGAGGAGAAGAGTGAACGTTAATGCTGTGTTTTTTTTTATCCTTTATTAAGAAGAATTAATGCTTAATTGGCTAATTTCTAGAGAGCAATAATGTCATTACCATGAGTGTTTTTTTACCTTTAGATCTAATAGTAATCAATGGTCTAAAAAATGTGTAACTCTTGTGAAGTTAGACACTAATCGGTTTTTGGTGTAGGCATAAATTGAACCCTAGATCGACTAAGACACCAATTGGTTTTTGGTGTAAGCGGGAATTGAACTTCAGATCTTTTATTCAACTATCAAAGACTTTATTAGTTGAACTAACTGGAACCCATGAAACATATACTCCATTTAAAACTAAATTAATAAATGAAAAATAAAATTAGTATTCATACAGTATTAGAACAAAAATAAAAAACTATAAAAAATACAAAATACAAAAAACTATTTGACTTTGATATATCTAAATAGAAGTCTAAATTCTACTGTATCATTAAATTCATCTATTATTAATTATGTACTAAATTTTGCTATAATTTCCCTTTTGATATGCAAGATAAAGAGTTTATTAGAATATTATCTTTCATTTTCTATTTTTTATTTTTGTGAAATATCAAGCTTCATTTTGTCGCAAAATATGGTTGTTATAATATTCATAATTGAAAATACTTGTTTCATGGCTGCAATAAAAGTTAGATGAATAAGTACAAGTAAAACCACTCTATAAACAAATTGGTAGGCTACTAATCTTCTAGTCCTTACTAGCCATTGGCCCAATTCAAAAATATTTAACAATTTTGTAAAATCTAGATGTTGAACTACATTATGTTAATAATGATGAAGTTCCTTTTTCAACAAGAGTTTTTCATGATTTGTGAATTCTTACCAGATAAATTTATTTATGAACAAACAAATACCATTGTTTTTAAAAAAGATTTATTTATTTATCTCTCAAAGATCCAAAGCTGAGTTAAAAATAAGCTACTCCATTATAAGTTAACAAACTGAATAAGTGACTCAATTATATGTTCACTAAACCGATGATTGATTCTTGTAATTGAAAATCTATTATAGTATAAAAATATTTAATCAATAATGATGCTCAATTGTAAAATTATCTTACTTATGGTAAGGGGGGAAAATCCAAATAATCCTTTTGGTGGGGCTAGATAACATGGTAGCAACCAAATTCTAAAGTCTTAAACTTTTAAGGGCTAGCTTCAAATAAGCCAACCACCAAAATTGGATTGCCACTTATTTTATTTAAAAGAAAAAAGAAAAAAAAAATCATGAAATACTTCTTTATTGAAAAACTTTGAAATTATATATAACACAAAAAAGAAAAATTACATGGCTTTGATCCTAGTTGCACTCTAGAAAAAAAAAGTATATCGCTTTGATCCTAGATACAATCTAAGAATTGAAAAGCACATTACTTTGGTTTCTAGTTACAAACTAAAACTTAAAAAAAGTACATTGTTTTGATTTGTAGTTACAATCTAGAGACAAAGTAAAATTATATTAATAAAGAATTAGTCTACAAAGCCAAAATCTAAGTTCGGAGGTCAGGTTATGAAACAAGAATGTGTTAGCCACCCACTCCACCCAACCTAAAGATCAGTCTTTGTGAAATTAAAGGTCATATCATGATATGCACTAGTCCAATCAAGTTATCATACTATACATTGCAAAGGATTAAATGTGCTCATCTTGTGATTTTTTCAAAAAATTAAAATCTATTTTAATGTGCACACTCATAATATAATATGCATGGACATTCTAATCAACCCATTTCAAAAAATATCGTGATTTCATGTAATTGACTATAATAAAAATTAAATTGGGTTTAAAGATATACTTGTATCCACTACCTCTTTCAAGTGATTTAATGGTGGATTTTCATCACCATATCATTTCACAAGGGCAAAATTGAAAGTTTGTTCGTTTGATCTTCAAATACATTTCATGAAATAAATCTTGAGGTCATAACGATCAAAACAACAGTTCATGGGTCTCAATCAGACAACCGGATTAAAAGATATCCTGAAAATAAGTTTTAATGGTAATGTGCACCTGCATGGACTAAGTCTTGACGACATGTGATTATGAACTTTTAATTCTAATTGGACTAATTTTAGTCCAATTTAAATTAAATAATATGTCATAACACTATTGGTTGAGGATAGGGTTTATGGTAAGGTTGCATGCACCAAATTTAACCAAAGACCATACATTAGTTGAATCCTTGAAAAATTGGCAAAAATCAATCAATTAAATAATTAATTGATTTATTTGATTTATTTGAAATTGATTTGCTGAGCTTGAGGACCAAGGAAGTCTAAAAAATAAGTTAAAATTTGAAAGGAATCGAATGTCAATTGAATTGGGAAAGAACCAGACCAAAAAGAAAGAGATTTGGAGATCTCTAGACCAAGTGCCAATCGATTTTCCTTCAGAAAATATGAATTTCCCTTAGTCCCACATTGACTGAAACTTGTTTTAAACCCTCCTACATCTAGCATAAATACCCCCATCCATCAACTATTCAAGGACCCCAAAATCTTAGAGCTTCCTAGAAAACTGAGATTTCTCTCCCTCTTGAGATGTTGCCTAGCTTGGAGTGCTTGGAGTGTTGCACATGAAGGTAAGGTTTCTAAACCTTCTCTTTATTTTTATGCCATAGGTTTTTAGATTCAAACATGTTTAGTTTCTAAGTTTTTCACATGTTCTTGTTTGTTAGCATGTTAGATCTAGGATGTTCATAACCTTGCATGAATTAGAGTTTTTCAGTTTCAATAACATGTTCACATACTCTTAGAATTAGGGTTTTGTCAATTGCAATAAAATGTTCACATACTCTTAGAATTAAGGTTTGACATTCTAAATAACATGTTCATATGCTCTTAAATTAGGGTTTGTCATACATTGTGGGCGCAACGGGGGGAGTACGCCTCAGCCGAGTGGACCGGAATAGAGAAAGAAATGGAGTCGCCACTTAGATTAGGTCTAGGAATGATAAATATAGCACCCTTCGTGGAAGGACTAATCTATTATCAGAGCACGTGTCTGGAGTTTAGGTATAGGGAAGGGAAGGTGTTAGGCACCCAACCCCACCTGACTCGTGAGTCGGCTTCCACTCATTATGTCTTATGTCTTAATCTCATTAAAGGCACATTGAACATTTGCACTCTAGACTCACACATACACATTAGAATACATCTAGCAAACAACATGGCATCATATCATCCTAAAACCTAGCATACATCTATCATGCGTCTCATCATATCTCAAACTCTAGCATACGTCTATCATACATGGCATTATATCATATCCAAGTCAGAAACGTAGACATGGTAGCAATCAAATAAGCATATTATCATATCCAAGGCATGGCATATAAACTTGCATATTCATGTTTATCAAAACTCACATCATATTCATCAAGACAAGACAATATCACATCCACAAACAAATGCATGTTCATGTAAATGCATGCCTTACCTTATCGCATCACAGCACCTATGCATCAATGCATGGTCATGTTATATGCATGTTCATGACAAAACTAAAAGATTAAACCCTAAACTAGCATACAAAGAACAAACAAAGCAACAAACATGGAGGCAGAGACTCATAAGCATAAAACAAGACAAGACAATGGCATATTATATAAGTAAAATAAAGAAGCAGAAGAAAAAATGATTAGATAAGGGTTTCTGGGCATAAGCATATGTGTGCATACATAGGGCCTGTGTGCGCAACCCAGTTGTATGCATACGCTTACTTTGAGTATGCGTGCACATGTAGAAAGCACGTGTACGCATACACACCCTTGACCCTAACCCAGAAAACAAGAACACAGTGGAATGAAATCTTAAAACTAATAACTTATAATGCTTAAAAACAGAAAACAAAGAAAACCTAAACTAAGCAGGCATATTATAACATAAACAAACAAGAAAAACAAGGAAATGAAGATCAAAACAAGGAAAAGGATAAAGAAAAGGAACTAGAACATTATACCTTAAAACACAAAGCTCCTTAGCTTGATTTTGATTGTTCCCCTCAATCAATCCAAAATTATTAGGGTATGGGGGCCTGAGTAATAAGGAATACAAAATGCGGTGTCTACACACATCATACACATATTAACCATGCTTATCAATGCTTGTTTCAATATCTACAATCACTAGTTCTTGGATGATATAAATTGTTTAAATGATGCAATATAATAATTTTCTACCATAGTCTAGAAGGCTGGTTTCATAAGGCAGGTTAGGTGCCTAACACCTTCCTATTCTTGTAAACTAGCTTTCAAACTTAGATCGAGGGTTAGTTGTGGGCGCAAGCGCCTGCAATCGGTCATCCTCGCTTTTTGTGGGGGAGTATGCCTTGGCCTAGGGTGGACCATGGCGAAGGGCGTAAATGGAGTCACCACCTAGTTTAGGTCTAGGAACCATAAATATAGCGTCCTTCGTGGAATGACTGATCTTTACCAAAGCACATGTCCAGAGTTTAGGTATGGGGATGGGAAGGTGTTAGGCACCCAACCCCACCCGACTGGTGAGTCGACTTCCACTCATTGCGTTCCAAGTCTTAATCCTGTTAAAGGTAAATTTAATATGTTATTCTAACTCATACACACTCTAGCATGCATCTAAAGCAAACAAATATGACATAATCATCCTCAAACCAAACATTCTTCTATCATGGCATTGAAGCATATATCATTAAGGATAGAAACATCACAAGACAGATTCAAACAAACATGTCAAGATATCTAAACATAAAAAACATGGGATTCAAACCAAGCATATCATGTTCATCAATCACCAAACTCATCAAACAAGAACAAATGCATGTTCATGTGATTATGCATGACTTACCTCACTGCATCACAACATCTATGCATCAATGCATGTTCATGACATTTAAACAAATTAAAACCCTAATAAGCATAAAAGAGATAAAACAAAACAAAGCGAAACAAAATAGAGTAAACAGATATATGTGGACATGAAGGCTAGGTTAAATAAAGGCTAAGCATGTGAATAAAACAAAGGAAATGCAAACAAAAATGAATTTAAGGTTCCTGGGCAAGAGTATGCGTGCGCATACATAGGGCATGCGTACGCATATTTTGAGTATACGTATGCATGTAAGCTGCATGCATATGCATACACACCTGAAACCCTAAACCTAGAAAACTAGAACAGAAAGCAAAGAAAACACAAAAGAAACAAGAAAACTAACAACCTAGCATGCTTCTAACATAAACACAAGATAAACCCTAAGTAAACAAACATATTAAAGCATTTAAAACACATATATAAACATAAAAACAAAAGGAAAGCAAAGAAAAGTGAAAAGCCAAAGTTCTAGAAAACTCTAGAGTTTGATTTTGACCGTTCCCTTCTGTCAATTTATTCACAACCAAATCAAAGATGAGTTAATAAACTTAGAACTCAAAGATCAAGACCAGAAAAGGTCTCAATCAAGCAAAATTTGACTTGAGGATGTTTTGTGAAAAACTCCCTCTTTGATTCACTATTTTCTAGTGAATCTTATGTGTTTTACCACCGAAATCCATCCTCTTTGAAAAAGTACATTTTATGGCTTTATATAGTCGAAAAATAGGGGTTTGGGGCGGCTCCCAGACGATGTTTACGCATGCACGTATATGCGTACGCATGCATGAAGCATGCGTACACAGAGCTCGAGCGTGCATACACATACGCATGTATGTGTACGCACCCCCTAGGGTTTTCATGACCTTTCTTTTCCAAAAATAGTTTATTTCCTCCAAAAATAAGTTATATTTTTCACAAACACATTCCTCAAGTCAATTTTCATCTGATTGGGCTCTAAACCAACCTTGGGCGTTAAAGTTCAAACATCATTGGGGAACGGGGCCCCGAGTCGTAATGAGTACAAAATGCGGTGTCTACATTAGTAGATTAGACTTATCCTTGTAAGTTTCTCTTTCTAGATTGTAACTAGGAATCAAAACGATGTACTTTTGTTTTAGATTGTATCTAGGATAAAAGCCATGTAATTTTCTAGTTATCGTAAAAGAGATGTACATTTTCAATTCATCAGTAGGAATGATGCATTTTTCAATTTAGTTTTCTTATTTTCCAATTAAATAAGTGGCGACTCATTGTAAAACTCTTGACCTAGGCAGGATGTTAACAACACCTCTCCATTGTCACTCAAGAGGTAATAATACGACTCCGCTCCATTTGCGTGGGATATGGCCAAAACCCTAATTCTTTTAGGTTTGGGCTGGGGCGTAGTCTCTCACAATAAGCAACTTAAAGCCTCTCTCAAAAAGGTTCCCTCAAAATTTTTGCATAATTTGTTTATGTTGGAATTTTCGAAATTGGAGTTTGTCCCAACCTTAGAAAAGTTGTTAAATAAATATATATAAAAGTATGATGGATGCTTATATTTGTAGAAGAGAATGAATTGGAGAACTTGAATTTCCTCACATCTATCATCTAGGGATTTTGAACTCATGTTTATTCTCTGTAAGTTTAAATTTAATTTTGATTTGAAAACGAGCGCTAAAATTTGAAATTCTAAAGTTACTAAGAAAAAGTACCAATGGACACTTACTCTTCTATGACAAAGTGTCAATTAGGCACTTTGAACATTTGATTGCTTGTCTTCAACCTTGAATCTTGAGCGATTTTTACTTGATTTTTATATTATTTTGAGGATAATTATGGGCTTTAACACAAATTTAGGACTTTATTTAAACTAATCATCTTTCTTACAAGATAACTAATTAAAATTCAAAACTCATAGTTATCTCTAAGATTTATCCAATTCTTTTAATTACATTATTAACTTTAAATTTAAACCAAAGCAACTTTGACATGTAATTGATTTTTTAAGGTCCACTCAAAATCAATTAACCCAAATTGCATGGTTTAAGTTTTAAATCACAAGACTATGTGATGATATAAACTCTATCCTAGCCAAATACTGGTGGGAACAATCGAGTAATAAGAAAAAAGTTCACTGGATAAGGTGGAGCAAACTATGTGAGCCAAAGGCAAAGGGTGGAGTGCGCTTCCAAGATATTACTGCCTTTAACCTGGCGATGCTTACAAAACAGGCATGACGCTTGATTCATCACCATCACTCTCTGATGTACAAGGTTTACAAAGCACACTACTTCCCTACATGCTCTTTCTTGAAGGCAAACCTGGGGAATAACCCGTCTTACATATGGAGAAGCTTGCTACAGGCCAGAGATGTGTCATACTAGAAGGGTCGGTGTGGAAGATTGGAAATGGTATCACAGTGGAAATTGAGAATCATCGTTGGTTGCCAAGAACCCCACGCTTTCGAAGGGTGGGAGATAGACCACTTTTAGTGAAGGAGTTGGTGGATGAAGGTACAAAGCAATGGGACCATGATAAAATTGCCCATTGGTTTGAGCCACTCACACGCAGGGATATTTTACGTATCCCTTTAAACAACATGCATGAAAAGGACACCTTGACATGGAATGAAAATAGAGGTAGGTCTTTCTTCGTTAAAACGGCGTACAAGGTGGCAATGAGACTTCAACACCCATCGTTAGGTGACCACTCCCTAGCGAGGCAGGACGGAAGAGTGTGGAGATCTATTTGGGCTCTTAATACCCCACCGAAGGTTTGAAATTTTCTATGGAGAGCTTGTGCAAATATTCTCCCTACCCGAGCCAATCTGCAAAGATGCAAGGTGAATGTGGATGCTCACTGTGCAATATGCTGACATCATAAGGAAATGGTTAGCCATATACTCTGGGAATGTCCGTTTGCGACAAATGTGTTGGCACTGTTTCGAGGAAAGGTTTAGAAATGCCTTGCACAGACCCTATATTTTTTCTTGTTGGTACGTACCCTTGTGGCAAGACTGACAAAGAAGGAGTTGGAGAGATGGGCCATTACAACGTGGGCAATATGGAACGTAAGAAAGAAGTTTTATTTTAAGGACACTCAGGTACACCCCGAGGCTATCTTGCGTGGGGAAATGTCTTTTCTTGAAGAGTACCAGAAGCTAGTGGTAGACCAAAGGACTCAGTAGCTGATGTTTTTAGTCTTTTCATGTTGCTTTCATTGTTGTATGTCTTGTCCATGGGTTCAGACTAGCTAATTCAGCACAGCTAGCCCATGGACCCCATTTTACTTACACTTGTATAAATCTATTTATTTGAATAAAATGATTCTACCTTTCTCAGTAAAAAAAAAAAATTAATCACAAGACTACATATTAACTGCTAAAACTTGATGTGGCTTAATCTTTTGATCAGATGGTTCGATCATTGAATCTTGCATTTCATTTTATTGTTGTGAGCTCTAATGTATTTTGGGACAACTCTCATTTTCATCCAACGGTTCAAATGACATTCCTACCCTTTCATGGTTTAAAATTACAAGTTTTTCCTTGAGAAATTCTCAATTAAAAAATGGGGTGTCTACTTAATGTAATCTGCCATCGATTTTTTGCGATGTTTATTTATTTATTGATTTTTGAGTATAATCCAACTTTGGGACCTAAAAATTAGTCCTTTTAGGGTCAAATAACACTAGTGGATATTTAGAAAGTCTTGGATTTCAATTAAAACACTTATTTTTAAATATTTAATAAAATACAAAGACTATTTTTCTATTAGTATTAAACAATTCTATGCTTAATGGTGCAACCTTGTCCTAAACTCAATCCAATGAGATTATGACATTTCATCAATCATAACTATTACTTTAGAGGATCAATCACAATTAATTAATTATAATCACATGTGTCTAGTCCTAATCATAAGAATGCATATTAACCATTAAGTCTTGATTTAGCTATAATTTTTAATTCAGTGGTCTGATTTAGACACATGATATTTTAATGGTTGGAACTTCTAGATTTTTTTTTGGCGTAAATGCACTTTTAGTCCCTACATTTTGGCTTTTTTCCATTTTAGTCCCTACATTTTAATTTTACCACTTTTAGTTCCTAAACCAATTAACGCGTGTTATTTTCGTCATTTTCGTCAGTCAACCGACAAAAATAGTTGAGGTGGCAGCCGGAGGAATTAAAATATTATAAAAATGCCACATCACCCATGACACATCAGCATATAAATTTAAAAAATTAATTTATTAATTTTAACAAAATTAAAAAACATAAAAACAAAATTTAAAACATAAAAATACATCAGAAAATCAAACCCAAGAACACAAATTCAAAATTAAACCCATTGAATCAAATTAAACCCAAGAACATCCCTCATCAGCCCACAACCCAGAAAATCAATTACCTTCTTCTCTCACTCTTCTTTCTTCTTTATTCTTTCTTAGACTCTCTCTCTCTCGATTTTTTGGCAGTGGATTGGAGGGGCTGTGGATCAGTGGTGGGTCTTGTGATTTGGGTGTAGTGGGTTAAGATTTTGGCCGGTGGGTTGAGATTTTGGTCAGTGGGTTGCGATTTGGGTTTCAATGATGGTGGCTGGCCGATTTGGGCGGTAGTTGGGTTGGTGATTTTCGGTTTGCGATCTTGGTTTCGGTATGTTGGTCTTGTGTTTCGGTGGTTGCGATCTGGGTTGGTGGTTTTCAGTTTGCTCGCCGTTTGCATGTATTTTGCTCGTCGTTTGCTCGCTGTTGGTTTGTCGTGGGTTTGCTCACTGTGGGTCTGGGTTTGCTCGCTGTGGGTATGGGTTTTGTTTGCTGTGGGTTTGGGTTTTGCTTGGTGGAGACCATGGGTTGCTTGGTAGTTGGGTTGGTGATTTTCGGTTTGCGATCTGGGTTTCGGTGTGTTGGTCTTGTGTTTCGGTGGTTGCGATCTGGGTTGGTGGTTTTCGGTTTGCTCGCCGTTTGCATGTATTTTGCTCGTCGTTTGCTCGCTGTTGGTTTGTCGTGGGTTTGCTCGCCGTGGGTCTGGGTTTGCTCGCCATGGGTATGGGTTTTGTTTGCTGTGGGTTTGGGTTTTGCTTGGTGGAGACCATGGGTTGCTTTTTTTTTTTTGGTGTTGAATGTTAATGGTGGATTGTGGGTTGCTGGTGGTGGTGGTGGTGTCAAATGTGTACTGCAACATATATGTTTGGATGAACATCTCAAGTCGTGCTCCACCATTAATTTAGCAAGCTAATGGCTCGCAAATATGGTGTCATACTGCAAATATGGTTGTGGGCTGATGAGGGATGTTCTTGGGTTTAATTTTGAATTTGTATTCTTGGGTTTGATTTTCTGATGTATTTTTATGTTTTAAATTTTGTTTTTATGTTTTTAAATTTTGTTAAAATTAATAAATTAATTTTTTAAATTTATATGCTGATGTGTCATGGGTGATGTGGCATTTTTATAATATTTTAATTCCTCCGGCTGCCACTTGAGCTATTTCCGTCGGTTGACTGACGAAAAGGACGAAAATAACACGCGTTAATTGGTTTAGGGACTAAAAGTGGTAAAATTAAAATGTAAGGACTAAAATGGAAAAAAGCCAAAAATGTAGGGACTAAAAGTGCATTTACGCCTTTTTTTTTCTTTTCAATTAAGTATTTAACAATCAAACGGTCAATATTATGATTTTGCTCATATGTCATAAATGACGATTTGTTTTCTTTAGTGTGAGGTTAAAAGATGTTGCAAAATAGGGTGTCTACACATACTAACCACAACTCTGATACACTTATCCCTATTGAAACATATCGGTTTTAGGTTTTAACTTTTAAGTACCTAGTTGTTTTGGTTTGTGTTAGCTATTTTGGGTGGTAAAATGATTTCGATCGGTCCAGTACAAAAAAAGAATATATATTTTCTTTACTTAAAAAAAAATGACAAATGTCACCGGTAGTAGAACTTGTAGGAATAGTAGTGTCAGTAAACATGCCATTGATTTTTCTTCTTACATGTCACCCATGCCACAACCCGTCACCACTTCCTCTTCTTTTTTCTACACTCCACTTTTCTTCTTTTTTCTCGATTGCTTTCCTGCTCACCTTAATTTCTCTTCTTTTCTTACTTTGTCCAAAAGTTATGTCTTTTGTGTACTTGTGTTCTAATTTTTATTTTTTTGCCTTCTTGCATGTTAGTTAGTGAGTAAATGAGTTTTAGAGTGAATTAAATGGCGATTGCAGGTGGGGAAAAAGTATCTCCTAAGCAAGCTCAATGGGGTGGGCTTCACAAGTATGTGGGTCCCATGCCTACAAGACCTACAAGCTTGTGAGAGGTTGGCTCCATAGAATGGGCTTATAAGAAAATTTGTGGTGGGTGAGTGGGTGTATATTTGGGGAAGGTATCTCCTATGCTGAGCTTATGCACCCTCTTTCCAACTAACTTGTGGATCCCACGTGTTAGTGAGAAAGAGGGCATATAAGCTTGACACATATGAAAATTTTTCGTATAATTGTCTTTTGTCATTTGTGTAAGTATGTTTCTTAATTTATTGTTTTGTCCACCCATCCAATTCCCAGAAAACTAGCTAACACATTAGCATGTTACCCTTTGTATTAAAATATAAGAAAAAAAAAATACATGAACTCACGCAATGTCAATTGAGCCAAAACTACTTAGATTAGTAATAATCTTTATGGTTAACAAAATGTAGACTTTCTATAGAGCCAACATTTAAGTCGAGACATAAACATACCTTTAGAGATTCGAAATAAATTATGAAAGCTTTGAATAAACATATAAGTTCATGAATGTACAAATATATATGTGTACACCTCTCTCTCTCTCTCTCTTTCTCTCTCTCATTTTATATTGATCACTTTTACTCTCGTACATCAAGTGTAAAAGCGATCACTTTAATTTTTAGTGACTAAAACTAAAAGCGCTCATGGGCTAAAGTTTAGGGATTAATAATGTATTTTGGCTTCAATAATTGTGAAACGATAAAATGAGACATTTTATTTTTTTAACCAAACCGAAACATTGTACGATATGGTTTTGATAACTTTGATCAATGGTCTTTGGATCACATTTTATGGGGTGGAAGGGCAAGCACAGGTTGAAATATTTTCAAAAATCAAAGATAAATTACACCAATCACCTCTGAGAATTATTGTAATGACTTCTCACTAAATATTTGTACAAGTGACCCTTTCCCTTATGCATTTATAAATGTTACAGAAATTTTCACACCTAGATTTTCTTAACAAAATATTTTATCTATAAAAAAGGACCTAAATTATGGATGAAATGACATTCTCCTCTTTTGAGATGGGTACCATATAAATATTATCCTTGTACAAATGGATAAACATAAAGTTGAGCACTAGCATTAGATGTGCTAAATGCTACATTTTTAGCATTTAGCACACCAAATACCAAAAATCATGCTCCATTGGATGTTCTAAACTTAAAATAATTTATCATGGAGCTATAGTACCCTTCTACTAGTTGGACACTATAGTTAATTTTTAATTTTTTTTATTCCTCTTTTCTCTCTTCTCTCTCTCATATCAAATGTTTCTTCTCTCTCTTTTCTCTCCTCACTACTCTCTCTAATGGTGGTTTGGTGGTTGTGATCCCTAAGGATTCCAATGGTGGTGGTGTATCGTGGTGGCTAGGGTTCCATGAAAAGCAAACCGTTGGATTTGATGGTGGTGGTGGTGGTGCTAGGCTGATTTTTTATTCCTTCATTTTCGATTGATTTTTGGTGGTGGTGGGCTTGGGTTGTGGGCGTGTTTAGGTTTGATTGTTAGGTTGTGTGTGGTGGTTGTGGATTGGCTTTACTTGGTTGATTTTCAGTTGATTTGTGTTTAATCTGTTTGGGTTTGATGTTGGATTTGGTTTGGTTGATATGGGATTGATGGAGAGATCGAGCCATGAGATGAAGAAAAACATTGGGTTTAGTTGATTTGGGTTTTGAGAAGAAGAGAAAAGTGAATTAGGGAGGAAGAGAGAGCTTCACATAGAGAGAGAGAGAGAGAGAGAGAGAGAGAGAGAGAAATGAATGAAAAAATGGGTTTTTTTTTTTTTTTTTTTTTTGTTTATATTATTTTAATGGATTGGTTGGTTATCTATACTACTATTTAAGGGGCTTCCCTGTTTGGAATGGACATTTCTTTGGTTTGAAAATACCCTTACATCCTAAGTTGTAGTAGAGATACAACTTGAGGATAACATAGTAAAAATACATTTTTAACTCCCAAGTATAACATTGCCTACAAAATAGGAACACTCTCCAGTTGGTTTCAAACTGAGCATTCAGACATTTTAATTCATATGTTCCTTCAATCAATCCACATTTACCCTTTTCTTTTTTTTCTTTTTTCTTTTTTTCCTTTTTTCTTTATCAAGACTTAACTTGTTTTTCATAAGAAAAAGACTTAATTTTTTTAAAATATCAAGTTTCCCTTGCTCCTTAATCTCATCTCATTTTTTTTTCCCCTCAAATATCTTTGTTTTGAATTTGGAAAAAAAAAAAAAAACTGCTAAAAAGTAGAGATAAAACTTGAGGATAACATGCTAAAAATAATCTCCAACTCCTATGTAAAACACTACCTACAAAATAGGACAACAGTCACGTTGATTTTAAATCTCAACTTCTTCAAATTATTTCTTCCTCAATTCCTCTCAGTTCTATGTTCTTTTTCTCTACACCATCATCATTATTTTTTTTTCTAAATTCAAAATCCAAAAAAGAAAAAACTTTACTTACAAAAACAAAAGTGTAGTTCTAATTATTTCGGTTCAACAGGTATGTCAATGTACATTGCTCTATATAAAGAAATCAATGGCCTTCTAATTTATTTGGGCTTTGGGTCTTCTTCATTTTCTTATTTCCTTATTTTTATCCTCTTTTTTTTTTTTTTTTTTTTACTATGCATTTGTGGGTTAAGGCTTACTCATTGCTTTTCTTTTCTTTAATTACAATATTATGGTGATTTTCTTTGATTACAATATTACAGTAGAACACAAACTATGCAATTTGGATAAGTATCGAATTGTGTAAAAGAAACACAAATTGTGCAATTTGGATAAGTATCAAACTATGTTACTCTACTATTCTATATATATAATAATAGGTGAAGTTGAGAGAAACTCAAATTAGAATTCCAAATTAGAGTTCCAATTTTTCCGCCATGTGTCCTAAATAATTTATTCTTAAAAAGTTTTTTTTCTTAATTTTAGAATAAAATGTGGGACCACATCATAAATATTCATCCAAGTGAGTTATTAAGTACAAAAATCAAAGAGTCTAAAATAAATGAATCGAAAAAAAAAAGTGTTTCACAATAATTTTTTAAAGAATTAACAAAATATAAAAATGAATATCAATAATATTTAAATTATATATATAGGAATTATATTATGCATCTTATTGTATATTTTTAAGTGTATCCATGCATATGCATGGGGTTACAAGCTAGTAATCAATAAAACTATGAACGTATTAATTAATTATATTGCACTTAACTCTATTTCAAAGCATAAAATATATACGTAAAGGAGAGTGATTGACCATTATATACAACCATTTTACTAATATATTTGTAAAAAAAAAAAAAAAAAAAAGCCTCTGATTGGATCATTGGGCTTTAGTGTGGACAGGTTTTTTGTACTGGGAAATAGGCAAAAGAGGCTACTTCTCTAGTTCTCTACTTCTCCAGTTCTCTCTACTCCGTAATCAACTAGAAACAAATTTTTTGAAGCACAAAGGTACAACAACCATGTTTGGTGTGGGGTATACAAGCTAGTTGAAACTTGAAATATGTTGTAAGGTGTTCGAGGACCGAGGAGGATTGAATATGAAGTAGCACACATGATTCCACCCGCGAAAGCATATCCGACCCGAGGACTTCATCAATTCGAGAAGGGAAGGAGATGAGAGATAGTGTTGTATGAAGGCCCGCTTATTGGTAAAAGTACCATGGAAAGAGGCCAGGGCAGTGGGAGGGAGCTTCCTGTAAAGGTATACATTCCCCCTCCGCATTGAATGCACTGCAATAACCTTATCAGTTGCATTAATGAGGAAATGACACATAAACAGTAGTTTCACAGCTAAACAGCCCCTTCTACCACCTTCAGTAGAACTTTGATGGGACAAGCGTCCTAAAAAAAGTCCTGAATCCTATAGGTGGAGGGCTAGGATGCAAAGAAGGAGAGTATATAAAGGAGGGAAACCTCCCATTTATGGGGGACAAAAGGATTCCTTAAGAAAAGAAAAAACGAGACAGTGAACAGGGCATAACCTGAGTTAGAACTTGTAACAAATTTTTATAAGAACCAATCCTTGGACTTGCCCGAGGACAGCATTATTCTCAATTATGGCTTGAACTGTTCTTCTCTTTTTACTTTTGATTCTTCGGCCTTAGATTAGAACTTAATCCAAAATTACATCAAAACTGTTTTCCCACTCTCTATACAAATTTTATTGTTTGGGCTTAGTTTGAAGGATAGGGCACCACTATTCTAAGTGGGCTTGGGCCATGATTTTCTCAACACTTACACATGTTTTATGTTTTTTTAATAAAACAAAGATTATTTATGGGGCGGCTTTTATTTAGATTTTTTTTTCAATTTTATATTTCCTAATTAGAAAGAGTGCTAATCAATATACAAAGTGCCCGGGTTTTTTTTGTCTTGCTTGTTTGTAGAAAGTTGTTGGATTGCATATATGAGTGCCAAGGTTTTATTGACTTTGTCATATGTATACTCTTAACGTAATAATTGTTTTGTTATTTGTGATAATTATTCCATTTTTCTCAATCTTATCTCTTCTATATGAAATTATCCCTAACAATTGTTGTGCCTTTTTACTACAACTTATCTTCTTCTTTTTCAAGAAAATACATTTTTTTTAAATTAAATGATATTATTGGTGATTAATAGTACCTGCCAATGCTTCTTTTAAGGATTAAATATAATTTCATAACTCTCATTTAAAAAAAAAAAAAAAAAAACAACGTGAGAGTTGAGACTGTGAGAGCATTTCCTATTTAATTTATTTATTTTGGATTTTAGGTATTTGAATTTTTTTGTTATGCATGTGTATTTAGTGGCTACATTATAGGACTAAGTGGCTATCTTTTAGGATTAAAAAAAACTTAATAACTCTCATTTAAATAAAAATTAAAAAAAAAACTTGATAACAAAACAAAATAACGTGAGAGATTTTCCTATTTAAATTTTTTTTTTTTTTGGTTTTTTAGGCATTGAAATTTTTGTTATGAATGTGTACTTAGTGAGTACATTATACTATTATAGGACTCATCACACCCCTAAGTTTTTTTGTGATTGGAAAATGTAGTAATTCCTAATTATAATGGATGCAAATTATTAACATTTACCCAAAAAAATAGAATAGCCTCTGAGCACGCGCGTGAGTGCATGCTTAGAGGCTAGTATTATTTAATGTGTTGAATGTTAAAATAGAAGATGAGATGTATGGTGTATTGTTAAGTAGTATGTTAAAGTAGATAAAGTAGTTTTTTGATGTATTAAAATATGATTTTTTTTTTTTTTTAAGTTTCAATGCTGCTGCCAAAAGGAAGCATGACCTACATATATCTTTGCTCTACAAATAAAAAATAGGTTTTGCTAACCTATGCCCTTAGGGTATATATTAATAAACTATTTTTAAAAAAAAATTTATGAAAGAGTGAATAATTTTTTGACAATTTTTTCAATTTCTCATTAAAATTTTTTCTAAAATAAAATATTAATGTATATACTTAGTACATACATTATCGACCCATAATTGGTTTTATTTTTGGTCGTTGTTGAAGAGAGAGGACATTTTTAAAGGAACGAAAACCAAGTACTCGGTTCTTTCAAGGCACTCCAAGTGCGTAGGAGGTTGGTAGCTTTCAGCATCACAACACTCTATGCTTCAAAACTGCCTATTTTGACGCCATTTCCATGTAAAAAAAACTAAGACGCAATGGCTCGCTCCTCCTTGCTGTTATACTACTTCTCAGGCTCAGGCTCAGGCTCAGGCTCATTCAGAAGCTTCTTCTTCTTCATCCCTACAACCTTAGCTCTCACAACCTCTCTCTTCATTCTCTTCTACATATCCACCACCTCTAACCTCTTCACCCATTATCATCCACCTGACCCATCCTTTTTAGGCCTCAATTCTCCATTTGGGTCTTCAACTTTCTCTCCCCTTACTCGCCAAACCGTCTCTATTTCATTTCACAATCATTCCAAAACACCCTTTCAATTTCAAGTGCCCCAAATTGTTCATTTGGGAGAAGGAGGATTTGGAAGTCAACGCCCTCTAGAACCTCGATTCCCCCCAGATGGTCATGGTATGTCAATTCTGGTTTTTTCTGCTTCTGGATCTTACTTACTTGTCTGAAAGTATTTCTATTGTGTGTGTGTTTTTTTTAATGGGTTTTGTGTGAATTTTCATTCTTTGTGTGTATTGTTTACTATTTTTGGAAAGTTGGAATCTTTGTTGTAAACCAAGGCAAAAAATAGAAAGCTTGTAGCTGGGTTCACTGGCATGTAAATTCTGATATTTGTGCTGATGAGCTTGTTCTTCTTGTATTTATTTGGTATTTCCTATGGACTTTGGGGTGGGATTATTGTTTATAAACCTCTGCTAATGGGTGATGGAAAAAAATTACTATTTGATTTTCTTGGCAAGGATTTTCATTGTCTTGAAATGGGAAATTAGAACCTCCATCAACTTTGCCTAATACAAACTCTGGCATTGTTGAGCTTAGTTCTTCAATCTTTTTTTCAAACCAAAACAACATAAAACATAAAAGGTTTTTGTTCTCCTTTTTTCCCTACGGTTCTGAGAAAATTACTAATATATTTACTAATACAACTTTGCCTAATACAACTTCTGAGAAAATTACTAATAGATTTCTTGGCAAGGAATACAACTTTTGTCTTATAAAAAGATGAAAGTTGTGTTTTGTAAGTCAAAGTCCAACTGCAACTTCCATTTTAATAAAACTTAAAATTGTCTTTTGGTCACATTTAAGTAAAATTTGTATGACTACCCTTGAAATTAGCAAATTTCTTTTTTGCATTATTTATTGCATTGATAGTTGAGGTTCAATTTGATCCATCTGCATGATGAGATCAGAGTTCGGTCTAATATATAGAATATAAATATCTTGCAACTGAATGACCTTGTATCATGTATGCTTAGAAGGACCCTTATACATCCATCTTTGCTCTGAATGGATAAAAGTGACCTTCTCTAAAATCTACGAGTGCTTAATAGATAACTTGTCTATACTTAGAACAGACTGCATCAGGTTCTAAAAATTTCAATTTGATTGTGGCTCTCTTAGCGTTTTTTCCCCCCACCAAATACATTCTTTATAAGCAATAGCTTCACTAAGAACAAGATGATAGAAAAAAAAAAAAAGTCCTATTTTTAAGATATGTTTATGATGCTATGGATCTTTTGCTACTTGCTTATGTTGTCTTATGGTGGATATTTTGTTTAAGGGCTAGGACACTTTTATGAAAGCAAGGTTAGCTGATTCTGCACTCTCATCTTGTGTTGGTTAGTGTATTGTGTCATATGAACAAATTTCCGGAACATGTCCAGCTTCAATGGAGTCAGTCATGCAATACAGTGGGTAATATCCTCATAATACAAGGTTATTAAATATGCTGATTAAATCAGAGGTGTGAAATATATTAGTGAGTCAAACTGGGAGAGTGTATAATAGTATCCAACTTGATGGATATTTGCCCTTGTTTTACAGTAGAGGGATCCGTCACATTCAGATGAGTTCACCTGACCATTTGCACTGTAAACAATTTTTGGCATGAGTTGGGTGAGTGGGGAGGTTGAAGAGCTTCAATTAATGATCATGATCTTTATTTCTTAATCCAAAAGTTTGGAAACTGTTTTTTATGGTTCAGGAAACTATGTGAATTACAACGAGGTGTACCATGATAGAGATATCTTTGTGGAAGACTATAAGGAAATGAATAGGAGCTTTAAGATATATGTTTATCCTCACAGGAGAAATGATCCTTTTTCAAATGTGCTGTTGCCAGTGGGTTCCGAACCTGGGGGTAATTATGCTAGTGAAAGTTACTTTAAGAAGGTCCTTATGAGTAGCCATTTCATCACAAAAGATCCAACCAAGGCAGATCTTTTCTTTCTGCCTTTCTCAATTGCAAGGTTGCGGCATGACCCCAGAATTGGTGTAGGAGGTATCCAAGATTTTATTAAAGATTACATCCTCAATATTAGTCAGAAGTACCCATATTGGAATCGGACAGATGGGGCTGATCATTTCTATGTTGCCTGTCATTCCATTGGACGGTCAGCAATGGATAAAGCAAATGAAGTGAAATTCAATGCAATTCAAGTTGTGTGTTCTTCTACCTATTTCCAACCTGGGTACATTGCTCATAAAGATGCATGCCTGCCACAAATTTGGCCAAGACAAGGAGTCCTCCCTAATCTTTCTTCATCAAACAGGTGAGTATGGTTTTTATTTTTATTTTCTGATTATCATTTATTTTATACTGGAAATTTTATGAAATTAGAAATTTATAAATCCTCTATGTCAAAGTTTAACAAAAATTGAGGATATTTTACAATCTCAGAAAGCCAGTATGAAAAGTCATCTTGGTTTATAATTTATTGATTTATTTGTTTTTTAAGAAGGGCATTTGGGTAGATGACAGCTTTTAAGGCATTATTTGTTATTCAGCTTATAGTTATTTAACATTTTCCCTCCCCATCTCCCCTCAAAAAGAGGGAGAAAGAAAAAAGAAAATAGAAAAAGGAGTTATATCTTAACTGACTGCACATCTCTTAGACCCAAAAAACCAGATGCATTTTGTCGTATCTGTCATGTGTGGTTAGATTAATTATTATTTTTATTCTCGAGTGACATGCCCATGTAAACATGACCACTCTAATCAGTAGGAAAAGTCTGTCTCTACTTTTTCTTTTGGTCTATTCTTTATGCTTAGCTATAGGCAATCCTCTACTTAAGTATAGGATGTAGAACCACTAGAGAAATCTCCTAGGTTAGTAGGTTGAAAGTATCTACAGTGGTGTATCTCTAGAGTCATTTATTTTTAAACAAATTATTTGAATCATATGTACTTCATTAAAGGTCTGATTGTGAAATTCAAGTTACTTTCCCCACCATTATCAAGTAAGCATCTTAAAGTTGGATTGACTTTCTCAGATTTACCCCCCAAGAAAATAAAGCTATGGCCTTGAAAAATCACCAACGAAACACCACATTTAGAAGCCCACCTACTTTGAAATTTAAACAATTAACCCCATGAGGTAGCAAATTTGACTAGATATTATGCCTCATTAAGCAGAGATCATTAGATCAAATCTTCTCTTCCCCCCTCTTGGAGCCAAAACTTACTTATTAAAAAGAAAGGTTTTTTCCCCATGCAAATTGGTGTGCACAAATACAGTCTGGGATTTAGTCTCTTTCAATGGGGGGGGAAGTAAGGCTACCTACAAACTAATTCTCCTAGACTATGCAAAAGCTAGAGCCTTGTGCATTGGGTACAACCTTTATCTCTAATCTCCCAATTGTTTATCTTATCTTTTTAATCCCTTGATGTCAATTGTCAAGATGGTCAGGTTGAGTAAGTATCAGATCATCGGGATGTCTTTCCATTCTCTGCTTTCTTTTTTCATTCACCATTGATAAGGGTCAAAAGACAATATTGAGTTTCTTTTCTTTTACTTGTGTTGGAATTTTCTTTCGGCACATGCTGACCAGGATCAACATTTCTTCATCAGAAGATGTTTTTCATTCTCAGTTTTTTCTCTTTTCCTTTACCATTGCAAAAGGTCAAAAATAATATTTGGCTTCCTTTTCTCTCATTTTTGTTTGGAATTTCCTTTCTGCACCCACTGAAGGAGATCATCCTTTATTGTTTGATGTAGTTTGTTGTGGAGTTTAAGGAAAGGAAATTATTATTAAAAAATCCATTTGAGTTGGAGTAGATCTAAGAATCCAATTTTATGTTCTTTCTTTGTTCCAGGCAACTGAACACTGTGAACAGAGTGTTAATTCCTTTGCTAGGCAAATAAGCATAGCATTTGCCCATGCTGCATAAGCTAGCATTCCTAGTATAAGACCTGTGAAATTGTTGATTGGGTCGATTGTCAATCATTTATATTGATAATTCCGCACCTTTTAGGAGAAAAAATATTTTTCCCCTTCTATGTTTGGGGTAGTTCACAAGTCCCTCCCTTATCTTTGAAACCAAATAATTTCGCCCTTTATGTTTGGAAAATGAGCTAATGCCCCCAATATGTTACTTTATCAGTTAAATCCAATGGAATCACAATGATTACAAATGCTATCCAAAAAAACAACAATGCAATCCTCAACTTTTTCTCTTCCTTGTGGTATACGACTAATAATTTCTTCAAAAAATTCCATTGGATTTAACTGAGAAAGTAACGGATTTGGGGTATTTGCTCATTTCCCAACATAGAAGGGGAAATTGGTTGGTTTCAAGGGGGGAAATTGTGAACTACCCCAAAGGGCCCAAACATAAAGGGGGAAAAGTGCTTCACTCCCCCCCCCCCCCCCCTTTTTTCCCCTAAAAAGATGCAAAATAATAAAATATCAATATCATGGCTAACACTCAACAAATCTTCACCTCTAGCCCATGAAGAGTTGTTTTAAATAGTACTCTCTTTGTGAAACATCATTGTTTATAAAAGAAAAATGTCCTTTGTCCTTAAGAAATGATGTGATTACTTGAGTTAAAATGATATTTGAAAATTTTAGTCAAAATTTCCTTCGCAATCATCAATTAGATTCTTCGCAAATCTCACCATGCACCATCCATATCTATCTTCCCTTTGTGATGATTTAATCAAACGCTCTTCTCTACCTTTTGCTCCACCATGCAATTTACTTTTTAACTATATCAACTATCAACTTGTATAAGTTCTTGAATGCTTTCTCTCTCTTTATTACTAGCAAAGAGCCTTTGCTAACGCTTTCATAATCCTAATCTTATAAAGTATTCATAATCCAAAAAATTTAGCTGGCCCAAAGAAATCATATTCCTTCCAAGTTCTGGCACGTCTTATATTATCAAAAGTCTTCACAAACCCATTAAATATCATAATTTTTACTGTACTTATCTCTAAAACTTTACATTCTAAATTATTAGCTAACATAACAAAACTTCAATCACAGATCTTGTATTTGTCAAACCACTTTCCATGCTAACCATATGAAAGGACCTGGCAGAGTAAAAATACATGAATTTTTTTAATACATGAATCTGTACTAACTATAAGAATACTGGGCTGAATGGGACTTCCTTGCCGTATTAGTATGGGGTGGTGGCCAGGGGCGAGTTTTGAGATTCGAAACCCCTAAGGTGTTTGAGTCTTAAACTAGCGAAAAAGAAAAAAAAGAACTACCACCATCATTTCCATTCTCACTATCTGTTGTAATAATCATTTCGTTCATGGACTGCTAAATATCACATGTTTCTTGAACTTGTTTAAATCAGCTCACAACTTCCTACGTTATTGCATCCTTCCATGAAGAGTAGCACTCCAAATTGTCATATCCGTCCTTGGTCAAGACTGATCTTAACTTCACCTTGTCAAAATTCTTTTGATGCAGCATATTCCTACTTGATTTGGTTCAAACTTCATTAAAAAGTCATCTTTTAGAATTTTTGTTGACTTTTAAACTTCATTGCCTCCAAGCAATTATTTACCCCTTCTATTTTAAGCATTTCCTTTCCAACCAATAGTACAGTCACCTAGGTGTCACATGAAGGTTGAAGTGAAGTTAAAAGCAGTACGACTTGATTCTCCTCCTCAATTTTACTATTCACATTTGATAATTAAGTAATCAACTCTATTAAAAGCATTTCAATGATCCGAATATCATCACCTTCCTTCAGATGTAGCTAATACAACACTTTAATCAAAGTTCAAATACAAATTTGTAAGTGATTTTCACACACACATTCATAATCAGACATAGTGAAAAGTCTATGTAGTGCCCTAATCAATCCTTTTTGCACCATCTTTGACAATGCTTATCCAAAGACATTATTTTCCTATCAAAGGATTTTACCTTGAACTTTGTGCTGGCCATCTATAAGATCCTTAACTAATAGGTTTAATATCAGTTTGTGTATAAAGTACACAAAAGTATAAAATAGCAAGCTCTACAAGACACAAAGTATGACATGATTAATTATCTATGTCACAGGTAAATCAACCATCAACAATATGGATCACAAAATCAACTCTAAAAGTCACATACTTAACACTCTCAAATCTAGGACCCCAACTTACACAACTAATGATGCTCCTACACTATCACACTAGAAAAATTGTCTTCCAATTCTCACACTATACAAAGTTATACGACCACTCATATCTATAGACCATTTAACTTTTTTTTTTTTTTTTACTGATATGGGATTACTACTCTTTATAGGAGCTATTCCACCTCCTTACTTGTCAATGTCATAAGTGGGACCCAACACCATGAAAATACAGAATGGAAAGAATAGTCATCTATTTGTTCTCTGATTAATTTCTGAACCAGGTTTCAGTCGATAACCCTAACAACCAAAGTAGGTTAATTATTATGCTATAAACTATTCTGGCTAGTTTCTGTCTACTCATTTTTGTTTTTCTTATTTCGCTATTGAGGGAGGAGGGGGAGCTGTATCCATGATATATCAATTTAGCATGCATTGAGATATATTAATGTTAATAAAAATTATGTTGTCATAGTTTTATTGTTGCTGTGATGTCTGAATCAACTGGAACTCATTTTGCTTCCATCACAAATGAAATTACAGGAAGAAGCTTGCATTCTTTGCTGGAAAAATTAACTCCCCAGTTCGAGAAAAACTTCTTCAAGTATGGAGAAATGACACCGAGATATTTGCCCACTTTGGCCGGCTCACAACTCCTTATGCTGATGAGCTGCTTGGGAGCAAATTCTGCCTCCATGTTAAAGGCTTTGAAGTAAACACAGCTCGTATTGCAGATTCACTATATTATGGTTGTGTTCCTGTGATCATTGCCAACTACTATGATCTCCCATTTGCAGACATATTAAACTGGAAAAGTTTCTCAATCAATGTTGCCACTTTAGATATCCCATTGCTTAAAAAAATCCTTAAGAGGTTTAGCTTTGAAGAATATCTAATGTTACAAAGGAATGCGTTGAAGGTGCGAAAACATTTCCAGTGGCACCTTTCCCCTGTTGATTATGATGCATTTTACATGGTTATGTATGAGTTGTGGCTTCGACGGAGTTCTGTAAGGCTTCCCTTGAATGCTTTTGTCCATCCCAATTGATGACCGTAAATTATTCTCAAGTGATTTTTTGTTTCACAATAGCATTTGCCTTTTGAATTACTTATTAATACTGATTAATTTTCTCTATAAAGCAGTTCAGCATGTCATATCAGTAACTCCGGAAAATGTATAAATTGTTAATTTGTTATATGGAGATTGTGAAAGGGAAATAAGGGGTGCAGTTGGCTACACGCCTGACAAGATCTTCAATTTTAAGATTGCAAGCTATTCCCAGCAGGAAAACAGTGAATCAAAACAAAACTAAAGAAGAACTATTAAGCATTCTTATCAAGAATGCTAAAAATGCTAAAAGCCAAATTTTACCACCAACACACAAAAATACCCACTACATCAAAGATTTCAAATGCCAAAAATTTTGACACAGCTAAAGTGAGTTGTCATCTATAACAGCTCACTATAACTGAACTGTAAAACCAAAAATCAAATTTTTAATCCCCACTGCCACAAAGTCCTCTCTCTCTTTTCTTTTCTTTTTTTGGTTTTCTCTCAACCCACGCCAGCAAGCTCTTCTCTTCTCCCGCTACGGTGCTAGGTGTGGTTAGGCTGCAGTGGTTGGGTTGTAATGGATTTTGTGATTTGATATCTATGGGTTTTGATGGATTTCGGTGGGTTTTGATTTTAGTAGTTTTTGATTTTGGTGGCTGGGTTGATCAGGGTGGCTGAGAGGTGGTTGTGGGTTGATTGATTCGGTGGTAGGGTTCTGATTTGCAGGTTGTGGGAGGCAATGATGGTGCTTTTGGGTGATTATATATACTTTTTTTTGGATGTGGTGGGTTGCAATTTGTTGTGATTGTGGTGGTTGGGGGTGTGATTGTGGCTGAACGTGGCTGATGCGTGGTTGCTGTGGCTGAGGCAGTGCTGGTTGTGGCTAGAGAGAGGATGAGAGGGAAAAGTGGGTTGAGGCAGAGAGAGGATGAGAGGGAAAAGTGGGTTGGTGTGCCATGTGCCGTGGGTGGTGTTGTGGGTTGAGGCCGGTGGGTTGTGCCGTGGATGGTGCTGTGGGTGGTGCCGTGGGTTTGTGGAGGCTTTGTGCGGGTTTGGGGTGGTTGGGTGATGAGAATAAAAAAGAATAAAAAACGATAAATAAATAATATTTTAATGAAGTGATAAAAAAAATAAAAGTTTTGATGTTAGGTGTATTGAAAAGTGATGTGTTAAATACTATAAAGTTGGTTTTTTAGATGTTAAATGCTAAAATTTTTACAATCATTGATAAGAATGCTCTTAGTCTCTTAGGCATGGCATATTGCAGCATGTTCTTGCGTGTTTTCTGCACACAGCATTCTACTTCTTTTGCTAGGTTTGTGAAACTGCCCTACCGCTCAAAGATAAACTGTAATTGCAGGAGTAAATTATTGAGAACAGATTTATATCAGAGATTGGAAACTTTTAAGTTCTGAACCCTATAGGTGAAATACCATAATTAAAACACATATTGAGGTTTGAAACTTTGAATCCTTCTGAATTAAAATTTAAAGATTTAAAGGGTTGTCATGAAAGTTTAACATCTTTATCATTGCTCTTCTCAACATCATAATTGTCCATATTAATCCTCCTGGATTAGATTTTTAAAGATTAAGGGGGCAGTTATAAACGTTTACTATCATTATCATTGCTCTTCTCAACATCAATACATCATAATTATCGTGATAATCTTTGAAGTTCCCATTTTAACTGCAAAAAGAATCTCTAAAATAGCTTATTGGAAGGAATAAAATCTACAATCAGTATCTTCAAGACATGATTTGTATCATATATGACTTCAAGGAAATTACTAATAATTTGTAGATAACCAAAGCATTTCATTTTCTTGTTATTTTCTCATCAACTCATTGCTTTTCTCCAAGTTTTTGTTTCCTTTCTTTAAGGGGCCAAGAATAATGAAACAATCCTTGAAACAGTACATGAAATATCACATGTTTAAGAGATTAAAAACAAAAACAAAAACAAAAGGAGCTTTATAAATATGACATATTTTATATTAGTTTATGGCCATCAAATGAGATGACAAATACATTAGGAAGAATGCTTGGAGTGTTGGAAAAAATTATGAAGTCATGCAATTATATATAAAGTTGTTAAGTATAAGATACTGGCTTTCATTTGGCCCTTGCCCCTTTTGGTATGTATGTATCTTATCTCATTGTCTTTTTAATGAAAGGGGCATTACTATTTACCAGTATGGCAGTTTCTACAATTTAAATATAAAAAAAAATTTAAACAATAAAAAACTAAAAATCAGAAATAACTTTTGATAGAAGTAAGAAATAACTTCCTTAAATTACAATAAGGAAAGTCTGGATACAAAAAAAATCAAGAAAATGAACTAATAAATGTTAAGTAATGGTCAATCAAACAATAACAATATACCACCAAACCAATATTGGGGGGGGGGGGGGTTCAATCTCAATTCGACATTTATTCTATTTCTATGCTACAAGTACAAAAAAAGACACGTGAATTTAGAATGTCAGGTTTGCTTTACTTGTAGAAGAAAATCCAGTGACAATTTAGGTACATATACATAATCAGAAAGTGCATCATGCAGGTTTAATAAATAATAAATCACTTGTGACTTGACCTTCAACAATATCTTGGCGTAACACCTGCAGGCAATGGTTGGTGTTACAATTCATTAGGCTTCAATCAAGACCCAAAAAAAAAAAAAAAGACTAATTAATTTAAGGCGTAAATGCACTTTTAGTTCCTATATTTTGCATTTTTTTTCATTTTGGTCCTTACATTTTATTTTTACCACTTTTAGTTCTTAAACCGATTAACACGTGACATTTAAGTCCTTACTATCAGCCAACTAATAGAAAAAGCTGACGTGACTGACGTGGGCATTAAAATATTATTAAAAAAATTATTTGGCATTTTTTAAATGCCAAAATTAAAAAAAAAAATTAATTACTCAATTTTAATTAAAAAAATAAAAAAAAACAAACAAAAAAATTTATTTTCTTTCAAACAAAAATTTTACTTTCTTTTAATTAAAATGAATTTTTTTTATTCCAATCTTTTTTCTTTTTTTTTCTTCAGATAATCACCACCAAATCACCACCACCGAATCAAACCCAAGCAAAAGAATAGAAATCCAGCAAAAGAACATTATTACTTATCATTATTATTTTTCATAAGAACATTACAACTTGTTCTTCGTGTTCTTCCTAGATCGAACCCAGCAACCAAGAACACAAATCCAGCAACCAAAAACTCAAACCTAGATCACAACAACACAAACGAAAAAAAGAAAAGAAAAGAAACAGAGACCAAACACAAACACAGACCCAAATCACAAATAGAGATCAAACACAAACGAAACCCAGATCACAACCCAAGCCAAAATCATCAACGGACCCAACCACCAATCCATGTTCACAACACCCACATGCAAGCCTTTAAAATTTTCCCATTGTTTTCACGGCATCAAGACCCCACGTCCTCCATGATCAAAACCTCGAAGATTAGCCTTTTGATCTGCTCGCCGCTGGTCAATATCGGGTGAGGTAGAAAGAGGTGTGAGAACCACTGATCTCGGCTTCACAACCACTGATCTGGGCTCCAATACTGAATCGGTGACAGGGTTTTGTACAACGGAGTCATAACTACATAGAAACAAAACTATGGGTTTTCTTTCTGGGGTTTCATACACCTAATTGGCGGACCTTCTTGATGGGGTCGATGGGTTTTCTTTCTTTGACAGCAGCGGCGACCTCATCATTGAGTCTTGAACGAGTTCAACGGCGGCGACCTCATCACTGAGTCTTGAACGAGATTAGAGAGAGTTTGGGTCAGTCAGAGTTTGAATCAAGTCGGAGTTTGGTGGATCAGCGAAGATGCGATTTTGAGATTAGAGAGACTTTCCATCCATGGAGGGTGAGGAGAAAGAGAGTTTGAGAATAGAGAGAGAAAACGGTTTTGTTTGTTAAATGTTCTGAAAGAAAAAAAAAAAAAAAAAAAAAGATTGGAATAAAAAAAATTCATTTTAATTAAAAGAAAGTAAAATTTTTGTTTGAAAGAAAATAAATTTTTTTGTTTGTTTTTTTTTATTTTTTTAATTAAAATTGAGTAATTAATAATTTTTTTTTTAAATTTTGGCATTTAAAAAATGCCAAATAATTTTTTTAATAATATTTTAATGCCCACGTCAGCCACGTCAGCTTTTTCTGTTAGTTGGCTGATGGTAAGGACTTAAATGTCATGCGTTAATTGGTTTAGGGACTAAAAATGGTAAAAATAAAATGTAGGGACCAAAATGAAATAAGTGTAAAATATAGGGACTAAAACTGCATTTACGCCTTAATTTAACTACCTTTTACAGTTCCAATTCAAGATGATGAAATTGTACCAGTAAAGAAAGACGATACACAATTTGATGGATTGAAAACAATTAGAGCTGAGCTGACTTTCCCATTTCCCAACCAGTGATCCGCTGAACATCACAACTCGTTGCCATCTATAATAAGTACTTATCAAAAAACATAAGTTTGCATGTGGCAGCATTATCTCATCCAAGGACAACATCATCAAGTTTCTTGATTCCATTAACAAGAGTGTTGAATGTATATTAACAATTTAATTGATCCACTTAATACTAAGGTTCGTTTAGGAACAACTTATTTAACTGAAATTGAAAACTTTTTACTGAAAATATTGTAGATAAAACTAATAGTTAGTTGAAATAGTACAGTGAGACTCATGAATAGTACCAAAAAATACAATGAGACCTATAAATAGTAAAAGAAGCTGCCCAATATAAGTTCTCCCAAACGCAACCTAATTAACAGAAAAAGACCCAATACCAACAACTTTTTTTTTTATCAGAATAATTCACTAAGCTATGAACATTTCCAAAATCATTAATTTGTTAATAATATGATGTCATTGTCGTGTTCTAGAAAAAAAAAAAAAAAATCAAATGATAACTCAAAAGTGATTTTTCGTTTCTGTTCAAATAAAATATGGTCATCTAACCAAGATGTTTAATTAAAACAAAAGGAAAGGATCCACAAGTTATGTAGATAACAAATAAACTTCGCAACAGCTTCTTCACACGTTCCACAAAATGACTTGGGTCTTTTAGCTTTAGAAACTCCAACTTTTACTAATCTAATCTTCGTATTTGGATGACGCATTTACGGTTCTTTTATGAACTCCAAGATTGTTCTCGCTAATCTATGACTCTTGGTCAGGGGTGGCAAAATTGGACACGATCCACGAACCCGACACGACACGACACGAAATGAGTATGTTATGGGTTGAGGCTTAATGGGTTCGTGTCATATTCGGGTTGACACAACTGGCCCGTTTAATAAACGGGTTGGATTATTGTTTATCACATGAAACCCGTTTGACCTGTTTAACCCGTTTAATTAAATGACATTTTACCAATATACCCTTAAAACCCTATATAAATTTATTAGTTGTTGTGATTTATTTTCTTTGATATATTATGATTGATTATTTGTGATATTGAGATATTCTTTAGTTTTGAATGATTATTAGTGATGCAGTTACTCGTTAGTTCTGAATTTTATGTTAAAAATATTTATTTGTTTGGTTTTTCATAATTCATATCAATTTGGTTAATACTAAAATTATATATATATATATATTTTTTTTTTCATTTTGATAAAATTTGATAAACAGGTCGACACGACTAACTCATTTAATAAATGTGTTATGTTAAGGTTGAGGAATCTTGACCCGTTTAATAAACATGTCGGGTTAGGATTGACCCATATAGTCGAATACTCATGAGTCAATATGACACGAACCCGACATGCGAACACAAATTGCCACCCCTACTCTCGGTGGAGGGAAAAAAATATAGAAAAAAAGAATTGAAAGAAGGGATTGGGCTTTTATTTTTTGAACACAAGGGGATTGGGCTTTTATTTATTTATTTATTTTTTATAAAAAAGGGATTGAGAGTGAGTTAATGAAGATGTTTATGGTATTGATCTACATTACAAAGATTATTAAATTTATTTGTTTTAAATGTCATTAAAAATCATTTTTATTATTATATTATATTTATATTAGCGGTAATTCCGAAACGGTATACTAGTATTAACTAGTACCGAAATATATCGTTCGCATTGCTAAATCGAAATAGTCTCCGGTACGATATTGACTCTCTTATTCTAAAGGCCAAAAATTTCTTGAAGAATAATGAGTTAGCTAGAAAATACGGCTCAATGATATCACCTTCGAATTGGGAAATATTGCACTCCCAAGATAATTGCTTCACAATTTCTTGTACTGCATCACTTCCCTTCCGGGTGGAATATATTTTCAATTGCTTTACAAAATCAAACAAGGCTAAAACCTCTGAAAATTAGACATCTATACCTTTCCAAAGATATAAAGAACGGAGAAATCTGAGTTTCAAAAGACCTCTAAGAAGCTACACGAAGAAAGGCCTGAAAAAGGGTGAAAACCGAATCAGAAAGCTTTTACAAGACTCAAGAAAAAGTGAGGTAACACTATGCCTAAACCCCCTATGCACCTAGCACTGTTGGGGCACAGTGAGGTTGAGCCTACATGCTATCCCCATTTCCTTTAAATATCATCCCCTCCCCTTCCATCATTTTTCACCATCAACAACTATCAACAATTTCCAAGTTCACCATCCTTTTATGTATACAACCTCTACGAAAAATTTTCTACACCTCTCTTCATCTTTATTCCACCTTAGTCTAGGCTCCAAAACCCTCTGTTACAAAAAATCCGAGCAACCTTTTTGCTTCCACTAGCCTCCCAAAAAGCCTTATGTAAGCTCTTTACCCCTTCACTAAAGCTTACATCATCCAGGTTACTACCTAGCAACCAATTTTTCTTTTCTTTTTTCTTTTCTTTATACATACTCTATGGATCTATGAAGTTATTCTTCTTTTATATTTTTACTCTTTATATTTCCTTGCTCTTTACTTTTATGTAATAAAGACTTGGCTTTTCTCATATTTATAGGCATATACAATGTGTGAAGGTGTATACCTTTATATACACACTTATATACTAAATTTCATAGATTTAAGAAAGGACCATCCTTGAATCTTGTTTATTCTCTACAGCCTAATCAATATGGCTTAGTGGAGGTGTATTCTTATACCCTCAATACACAACCATTCTTTGTAGGGTTTATTCGAGATGGGTCTTTCTAGTTGATTCTTTACATCCCTAATCATTATGGCTTTGTGAAGGTATATTTTTATACACCTTGATATACACAACCATCCTTTGATTATTCATGGGTGTAAAGTTTATTCAAACAAACCCTCTAAAAAAAGAGAGTTTAAAAGGATTTAATAAATGGTTTTTCAAAATGGCTTCCAAAGCTATCATTTTTTAAAATGGATATTTCAAATGGCTAAAAAAAGTGAAATTTTCAAGTTTATCCTAAATAAAAACTCTCAACGGGGACATTAAAAAAAAAAAAAAAAAAAAAAAAAAAAAAAAAACTTTGATAGAAGCACTTTTTAAAATCACTTTCTAGATTAAGTTTTAAAATGCTTAAAATTTGAATATTCTTCTAAAAGCCTTACAAAAAGGCATTGATTTTTATCCCTAAAACAATCTTTTTCATAGAAAACCATGGAAACCTTTCCTTTAAATAAACTCCCTTTTAAAAAGGCTTGGAATTTAGTCTTGGAAACAATTTTCCAAAGTACATGATAAATCCCTTTTTCCTAAAAGAAATTGTTATTTCTTTAAGGATTTCCCAATCAATCCCTTTCTATAAGAAGTCATGAGACCACCATTTTCAAAAACCGTTTCCTTAAAAACTCATGAGATAGCCCTTTTCAAAATAACCATTTCCAAAAAGTCATGAGATTTTCAAAGAGAAAATACTCATAAAGGTGTATCAATTTCTAAGGGATACAAGGAACATTCACATACATACATACACACATATATATATATATATATACATATATATAATCTTTACCAAATGAAGATTATTTTTACACAAATAAAATGTTTTCAAAAATTCTTTTTAAAAGACGTAATTTCAAGAGGGTGTGATTTGTTCATGGTTTATTTTAATTGAACTAATAGCATCCAATCAAGCTAACATTTTCCTCCCCTACACTATGATTCCCTAATTTGATTGATTGTGTGTATTGTGTGGGTGTGTGATGAGTCCCACATCGGGTATATACTAGGTTGAATTGGGTTTTATTAACAACTATATAGAACCTCAATTTCAACTAGTCATTTTGAGATATAACGTAGATGTGGCTAGCGCTGTTCCTTGGGTTGTTACATATGGTATTAGAGCTAGCCTGGTAACCTCATGTGGGATCAGAGACACTAACCCACAAAGTGTGCCCTAATGGGGACGTTAGGGATTTAAGTGGGGGAGATTGTGATGCTCCAATTTGATTGATTGTGTGGATGTGTGATGAGTAAGAGAAATATAGCAGCCGACATCCACAATCCAAAGACCCATAAGACAAACTACAGGCCATAGTGAGTAGCAACGAAGGCAAGTCAACATCGGAGGTGAGCTGGTGACGCTGCGACTGCAGCGTCAATAGATCAGGCCTAAGAACTAAAGAAGAAGAACTTTAAAACCTGATAAATAAGAATCTGAGACGGTTGAATCATATAGATTTGATCTGAAGGGTTGAAGCTAAATGGGTTTTATTCTAATTTGATAGATATTTTGTTTAGGTTAGGTCCTTCGAGTCAGGAATTTTGGGGCCCGAACTCAAACCGAATACTTGATTTTTTCAAAGTAGTAGACCTGCCACTCAACCCGAAGAGGTATCAGATTTGCCCGTGGGGCTTCAGGTCTGATCAGGTAAGTCGGGTGGGTCGGGTTTTGCAAGTTGCTGGACAACCCTAGTGATGAGTCCCACATCGGGCATATACTAGGTTGAACTAGGCTTTATTAACAACTACAAAGAGCCTTAATTTTGATTAAACCTTTTGAGGTATAACATAGGTGTGGCTAGCGCTTTTTCTTGAATCGTTAAACTAACCATTTTGGTTTATTGTGATTTTTCCATGAGAATGATACTTTGAGAATAAATTAGCTTTAAATTGCTTTTGAAGGTGATGCTTGAAATGTCAAAAATTTGGGCACCATACCAGATCATGCCATAGTAGGAATGTTTAGAAACGAAAAGTTGGGCACAGATGCAAAAAGATCTCGGTGCCACAAAGGGCCAGACTTCTCCATGTAATCATCACCTAAAAGCTTATGTTCCTTTGAGTCCTGGTATTAAGCAGCCACTTATTGCTAGTGGTCAAAGGACCGAGAGTAAAAGCATGGTTATGGTGCCATAGAAGCAGTTGATATGGGTAAAGCTGTAGAGGGGCTAGAAAACTTGAATCATGATAATTCAAGGCCTCCATAAGGCTTAACTCTTATTACTTTTCAAGAGTTGATGGAATCAATCTGAATGCCATTTCCTACCTGTCAAGAAAATTTCAAGAAAAATTAAATAATGATAGTTGTGGGCGTGCGCTGTTTGCCGCGAGGGAGGAACCCACCCACCCCATTGACTCTCCCCCACATTGGAAGGAGGTGTTGCTATTTTTATTCAGAAACAAAGACACTACTTTTTTTTTATTGGCCATGTGTGTATTTGTATTACTAGGGTGATGTGTGTGTGAGTGAATCTCTATTTCTTATTTTCTTTTATGGAGTCGTCACCAACCATTAGTTCATTCTAGCTATGATTGGTCATCTATTGTCTAATTCATTTTAATTACCTAATTAAGTAAAAAACAATACTATGAGTTCCTAAGCTAATTAAGGTAATCAAAGGTCTCGAACCAAAGATTCATGGACTTGGAAGTTCGGTTACGTGTGGGAAAAGTGTTAGACATCCAACACTGCGTATCCAAAGGATAGTGCATTATTTTAATTTAATCACAATAATCACATTTTGAAATATAACTTACATACTTGCCATTTGGTTTTGAAAGAGGTTTTTTTACAGACAATAAATATACATAACAGCAGTGGCGGCTCCAAGATTTTTTTCCAGGATGGTCATGAAGAAACTTAAATTAAACAAAATCTAATAAAAAGATAAATTCATATATTGACAACAACCAAAAATAAAAGCATGATAATCTCATTATCAATGCTGCAAGCTATATCTTTTTCAAAATTTTAGTTAAATAAAATTTTTCTTAGATTTTTCTTTTTGTTTGTAAGGGCTCAATATATTGTTAAGAGGAACAAAGTTTGAGGACAAAATTTGACTACAACTTTCAATAAACAAATTAACATGACTACATATTTTGAAAATCTAACCATTGAATTGTATGTTTCTTAAAACACATGTCAAATTTCATGCGAATCGGATGTTATTTACTATTTGATCCATAAACTTATTTTTTACATATAATTTTAGATTACAAAAACTCGAAATTTAAACATTTGATTGATGACATAAGCTATTGATCTTTGATCTTCTTGAAGTTTTGCAAACATGGAGGATATAAGAAAAAAAAGTAATCTAATTGTGGATTTGTCAAAATTCGATCCATTAAAAAAAATATAGAGTAGAGTTGTAGCCTTAGTCTACAACTAAGTTAATTTGTTGCTAAACTTTGTTCAAAGTTTAATTATATTGAGCTTAAAAAAATTTAGGGTGATCACACATTTTTTTAAGGGTAAAAAAATCATAAATTTTTAAATTTTATGTATAATAAAGATTTTTTTTCTAGGTCAGGGTGGTCTTGTGACCATCCTGGCTCAAACGTGGAGCCGCCAGTGCATAACAGTAAATGAAGTATATACATATAAATAGCATGTGATATTATTTGCAAAGAGTATGTACAAACAAACATGTGAAAATATTTATAAGTATCATGTGAAAAACTATATTACATTAAATAATATACATAGCTAGTACATGAGTATTCAATAAATATCTAGCATCCGAATATTACTCTACAACGTAATAAAAGGGATGTGAAGATAAAAATGTTAGGTGACAGAGGATTTTATATGGGACTTTGGTTGGAACTTGGAAGATGTTTTCTTGTGCTACCGTATTAGAGCATTCCCATCAGCTCTCTTATAAAAAATGTCATTTTGACACATCAAAAGCTTACTTTATTATTTTACCACATCATTTTACAATATCTCATTCATCACATGTTTTATCCTTTAATTCTATACATTAAAATAATATTTACAACATATTAAAATAATATATTAACTCCTCCCACCATCATCATCATCATCATCAACAACAACACCACCACCAATAACGGCACAACCACCACTGTCGCAACAACGGCCACCAACAACCACTGCCGCAACAACACCGACAGCCACCACTGGCACAAGCCCACATCCACCAATGCCGCCTTAAAAAAAAAAAAAAAAAAAATCCACAACAACCCACCACATTCACAAACTTCAAAACCCATCCCAAATCAAACAAACCCACAACCTAGCTCCAAAATATCCTTCCTCATGCTCTCCAGCAACGGTTTCCTCGACAACCCCGCCACCAGAGTCCCTCCAGCGCATTCGCGAATATTGAATCGGAATTGCCTTCTTCTTCGTACTCGCCGGAGTTGGCAAAGACGGAGACGGGGTTATTGTCGATGTGGACGAAGACTCGGTCATTACCAAGTGAGTCGTCGTAAATGGGATCGGATGAGGGCTATGGAGGTCGGCGGCAAAGGCTGTGGACAAGAAAGAGAGAGAGATAGTGACAGGAAAAAATAAAAAATAAAAGAGAGAGAAAGAGGCGCAAAGAAAGTGAACGAAAAAAAAGAAAGAACCCGAAGCCATGTGGTGAAGATGTTGGAGAAGAAAGAAGAAGAAAAAGGGAAGAGGGAGTGACAGGAGATAAGGAACAGGCAGAGGAAGAAAGAAGAAAAAAGTAAGAGAGAGAAGAAAGAAAAGTAATAAAAGAAGAGAGAGGAAAGGAATAAAAAAATATTATTATTTTTAGCACATCTATCCGTACTGTTCCAAAGATGGAACGGTATTGTTCACGTGTGTCAAAATTTATAGGATTTAGAACACCTCATGAGAAGAGTTTTTTGGTGTTTGGTGTGCCAAATGCCAAATATTTGGCATTTGGCACATTTGATGGTAATGCTTTTACAATTTTCAATTTCACTTCTTTGTCAAATAGTTTTGATCAGTGTCTAGTTTTTATTTAATTTATTATTTAAGTTTTTATTTTTGTTATTAGGAGTTGGGTAATTAGATAATGATAGGATAGATTATTAGCTTATTGTTTGAATAAATCTATTCTATTTGTAATAGATAAAGATTAGGTTTTTTTTTTTTTTGAATTTAAATGTTAGCTTTATCTTGTAAAACCATTTATTTATGTTGCTTAATGTTGATTAATAAAAAAAGTTGAAAAATATTATTATTGAGCGAGTATTTATTTTGGCGGTCTGGACTCCCTTGAAATAGTCTATTTATCAATTAAGAGGTCTTGGTTCCCTCAAAGCAACCCACTAATTGAGTTCATAACAATTAAACTAAGCATGTAACGAGTATCAAATGTCCTGATGCAATTAATCCTTTTACTAGAGAGTTAAAAAATAATGTGTATCATATGAATAAAATTATATCGTAAAATCATATGATACGTAAACACGTGGCAATAATCAAAGGCCCCCGAACGTATATTGTAGCATAAATGTGGAAATGATCTAAAAGGCAACTAGTGACAAATCCAAGGGCTCAACTTCTCCATCAAGAAACCATTAGAATAAGGTGTTCACTCTTAAACAAAGAAAAAGCAATCATCTGAAAGTAAGTTGATAAGACTGACCAGGCCTTCTACAAGATATTTTATAACGTTTTACAAAAAACAGTCGACAACTTCAAGATTATTGTGGTTGTTAATTCAGGCTTGCAAAATACAAAGAAAGTCATATGCATGTGTAGCATCCATCACCGTGAAAACTTCAAACTACAATTGCACATAAAATGAAAATCTAACAAAACTAAAATCAGACCCATTTCCCAAAACCCAAAAGAAGATCTCCATATATGTACACTAAATACTGTGAGATCACAGTATTGGATTCACGGCAAGATCACGTTATGCACCGATTGGAATTTCAAATCACCATCATTTTCGGTTCCGCCATCACCCAAAGGTACACAATTTCTTCCATTTTTCTTGATTCTCGCCTGCATTTGTGATAGTGACAAGTGACAACAAATATAAGATAATATGCATGACTTGAGATGGTGGTGTTTTTGAGTAAATTTTTTTTTTTTTGCAATGAGAAATGTTAACTATGTTGGAAAAATACATGTTTGTATCGTATACAAAATATACGCAGTGGAAAATTAACGAATCTACTTTATTCGCAATTGATAACATGTACTATGTAAGTTTTAAAATTTTAGAATTTAAGAATAAGAAAGCGTACCTTAGTGCGATAAAATTCAAAACAAAAGATTAGAAGTACTTGGAAACACTTTAAATCTTCACTCCAATTCCACTTAATGCCCAAGAAGTGTGGTCTCTCAATCAGTTTCCAAGGAGAAAAATAAGAGAGTGTCCAACACTCATATACAATCCATTTCATTCATTATGAAAACTCTTATGAAAAGCCCCTTAAGAAATTCTGTATGTTTCTCTCTTTATATATAACTGATTATCTAATTGGGCCAGCCTTATGGGTCATTCTAATTGGGTTCTAGTATGTGGCTTGGAGTGGGACCAAAAGGGAACAAATAAGACTCTAGCTCCAATGGGCCTTGGGCTTTTCTGTCAACTCTTGACAAGTCCAAAATTACCATTAATTATATTTAATACCACTATAAGAATATAATTGCACTCTAAGCCTTATTAATAAATTATATCCCAAGACTTTATTATACATGCAACCCCTTCATTAAAATATTCGTAGTAATACAAAGTCATGAATGTTGATTGTCACTTTGAAGATTACTACATCTTAATCCTTGAGTACCTGGTTTAATCCTTTATGTTATTCATCATATATTTATAAAATATAATTTCATAAATATATACTTTAGTAACTCCTTACTAAAGTGGTTGGACCCAATATTTTGAATAACCAAACCCATTAAACTTATCTCAAGGGAATATTTTATATCTCCGTTAAGAGATTATGAATTCCATCTTGAGAATATATGTTCCATTAACACTAAATGCGGCTGCCCAACATACTGAGATTTTGATCGTGACTTATAGATCTCACTCCTGATATATCAAATCAACCTACATCTCATGATTATGTCCATTATTCTCTCAGGATTTAGAGTTGATGTAAATAGAAGTCGTAAGATTTATTATTCATTTGACTAAGAGAATAATAAATTTCACAGCGGTCCAGTTCAATATGTTTTAACTCTTAAAACATATCAACATACCAACTAGAAGTCTCCACTTTCATGATCAAGACAAATCATCTTAATTGATATGTTATAGTCTTCGCAGATGAAACGCCCAATTTCATCACCAACTACGAACTAAAATTCTGAGTTTACAAAGAACTTGTGATCTATATCTTCTGTAACTTTTCACATAAATCACATACTATGCATCTCATGGACTAAGATAATGTTCCATTAGTTCATTTATAGATAGTCTCACATAATTAAACAATTTAATTATTTATGACATATCAATAAATGGGATTTTAGGGCATAAACCCCAACAAACCAATGCTCTAAGGGCATTAGTTTATGAACTATTTTTAGAAATATTTTATTGAGAAAATGATAAAACAATAAATGTTGTTGACAACATTTTATATTTCCAATAAAAGTGATGTCAAATTTTTTTTATTATGGTTTATTAACAAGGGTGCGACTTGTGTCCAGTGAAAGTTATCACTGGACACATTGGATTGCGGACACGTGTCCACTCTTGGACACGTGTCTGAATCCTGATGTGTCCAGTGATAACTTTCACTGGACACAAGCCCTTCCCTATTAACAATTGCCCTAAGGGGATTCGTTAACATGACCTATTGGTATTTAACAAAACCTTCTAATTTCCAATATAGATACCAACTTCCCAAGCTGCAAAGGCGATGATGCGTTCTTAAGTGATTGTGAACTGGGGGAGGGTGGTGGTGTAATAATGTGGGTGGGTTCTGCTTTTAGTGTAGAATGTACATCTCAGCTCTTGGATTGATATATAATATATAAAATAAATAATTTTGTCATGGTCTTATTTATTTATTTATTTTTATTTTGACATGTAGGTGTCCAAATTGAAGTTTAATAGATGATAAAAATAATTTTTTATTATCATCATTAGACTCATGTCATCAGCAATTTTCATCCATCACTTAATGGTAAAGACTATTTTAATACAATACTAAAAAGTTAAAAGACTAAATTAATATAGGGACCAAATACATAATTTATCATTGAAAAAAAATGTTTTGGAAACATTATTTTACATGTTACAAATTCAACCAAGTTAATTAAATTCATGATTTTAAAACAAGATTTAACTAAAAATCCCCAAATATCTTCAAAACAATATTAATTAAAAAAATTATAAATAAGTGATGAAGTTGTGTTTTAAAACACTTAAAAAAAAACTAAATCCTCAAATAAATTTTTGAAAATGTTAATTTAATAATTATATTGAATAAAAAAATTATATAATTATATTAAAAGATACTATTATTTTACAAATTTTGCTCCTATAATATAAGTATGAGTAGCAAGTATGAATAAAATGAAATGTAACATGAAAAAAAAAAACCCTAAATGTCATTAGTAGTGATATAGTATATAGTGTAATAAAAAAATAAAAAAAACAAATGGGCTTAGTCTTACATCGGGCGGATGAGTCTGTGTGTGTTTATCAATAGCTCCGCACAACTAATTTACATGCAATTTTGGTGGTGACGTGCTAATGTAATTTTTTTAAAAAAAGTATATGGGTAAACTGGTGATTGAGGCCCGACATTTTCAAGGTTGGGAGTTTTAGGAGAGTTCGCAAGTGCCGACAGAAGTAAAATATACTGAGGCGACAAGTGTTGTCGCCACGTGTCAGTATCAGAGACACTCTGGTACGGGGCGGAAGGACAACTCAGAGTTTGGAGGCACACCGATTGAGATGTACAAATAAATTAAATTAAAAAAAAAAGAAGAAGATTAAATCCCGAAAATGACCTTGTTGTTGTTGAAAGAGCAAAGAAAGTCGTTTCACTCTGTTTTACGAGTTTTATTAGTATTATGCCATTTGGTTTGGGGTATATTCTCTGCTTCGATACTCTCCGTTACAGAAAGAAATCAGCATCTTATATCTTTCCAGATTACTCACAAACACTTCCACCACTTTTGAATTTTCTCTTTCAAGCTATTAATGTCAGCCCAGGTGATGTTTTTTTAAAATGGAAATGGTCAAAATGTTGATGTACTAACAAAACAATTCAACTTCTGTGTCTTTGATGTTTTCTTTGGCTAATTGTCATTCTTTCTATTTATCAATGTGTTTTGTTTCTAAAATTTGTTGCTTTGGTTTGAAGCTAGCGTTTTTAGGTGCTTCCTGTCATCGTTTGCTTTAGCCAATTAATTAGTTTAGTCGAAATTTGTAATTTTGAATGGTGGGTGTGATTCATTTTGATGGGTATTCATCAGATTCATGTGATATTCGATCTGGGTTTTCATAATTATTATTGCTTGATCGGTGGTTTTAGGTGGTAATTGCTACCAGTTATGTGTGTTCAAGCTGGCATTTTGATTTTATTAGTGTTCTTATTGTTTGCTGTCATTACACATTTAAATTCTTTGCATTATTTGCATTGATATTATTCACAGTTTCATTTCAATCCAGGTACAAATGTTCCTTGGGTCTTCTATTTTCTAGTAAAAGTAAAAGAAAGCAATGTCAGCTTGAGTATTATGGACTATAATGCTTATCTCTTTTTATCAAAGTTCATTTTAGTTTTAATGTTTGAATATCTGCAAAAGGTATATTATGCTGATGAACGTTTTTAAAATGCAGTTTGTTGCTTTACCTGCTTATCGGGGACTTCTCTGCAGTCCATGAACTGTGATGGGAGTTTGTAAATTGCTGTTGCCAATTGGTTTGTGTTTATAATAAGGATGGTGAATTGTGACTTAGAAAACTGTTAATTCAATTCTTCAGCTAAATGGATTTATCTTCTATATTTTCTTGATTTTTGGATTAGAAAATCAATTGTGTCATGGACTAAACAGAATTGACTTCATTCAAAGGCCGTATTGGTAATTTGGCCTGAACTAGAAACGCACAAGGACTTTGTAGCCTCTGGCTCATGAGATTATCTGTTGACTACATATTTGTTGCTTGATAGAGCATTTAGCCCTCAGAATTAAATTTATGGAGTCGCTAGTCTCGCCTCATGGACAAAAGCAGAATTTTCAGACTCCTGGTCGCAAGTTTTTGTCTAGTGGCTCCCATAAAGATTTGTGGCTCATTGTGCGAGAAGGGTCATTGACCGATGTAGATTCAGCTTTGGCAATACTTAAGAAGAATGGGGGTAATATTAATTCAAGAAACATATTTGGTCTGACGCCTCTTCATATTGCAACTTGGAGAAACCATGTTCCCATCATTAGGAGGCTTCTTGCAGCTGGTGCAGACCCAGATGCAAGGGTGTGTGACTCTTCTGTTCCTTTAACTGATTTGAATGTTTTATGATAGGGTAAATTACAATAACCTCCCGTGAAGTATGAGGAAATTTCAGAAACCTCCTGTTTTCAGAAATGTTACTTAGCCCCTTGAGATTATTACTTTTATTTTGTTTTTCTTGATTCTCCTTATCATGTAAACAGTTTGGTTTGTAAACACTATCTGTGGTTATTTTCGATGAGATATTAATTTGGAAAAATGTGTATTTTGACTCAAGTAGTAAGAGTACATGAATGGTTGTAGAGTCTCTGTTATATATAACAAAATCTCAAGGGGTAGAATATCGCTTATGAAAAATATTGACGATATTTTTTACATTTCCCCAAATCTCAGGGGAGGTTAATGCAATTTAACCCTAAATAAATACCCTGTCAAGTTATTATGTAGAGAATGTTGGTATTTGTTTTCACTATGTGATTGGATTGCTGGCTCGTATTTCTGATGAGTGATTTTATTGAAAATCTGATACATTAGAGGGATGTTTTCCCTAATTATATCTTCATGGAGACAATCTGCTAATTCTGCTCATTATTATTCTGTCTGGATGGAGACATGCTTATAAGTTATTGATGTGATGATGTCCTTTACATCTGTTTTTCGTGGAATTAGAAAGCATAAAGGTCAGGATCTTGGAGGCTGGCTTGATGAGAGAATATGTGGTATTATTAGTTTATCTACCATCTTTATTTGCAATTTAATCATAAATGAGGAACCCTAAGGGAATTTATCAGAATATCTTTCTGTGACTCATGGAAGTTGGAAAGGCAATCACTTGTTATTGGAATCGCAATCATTTTGAGATCCTCCTAGATTTTAGATTCCAAGTTGCACTCAAAAGAGTATTTCATTTTTATAATTCTGAACTCCCACTTTGCGTGACCCTCACATTACCATATCAGGATGGAGAATCAGGATGGAGTAGCCTTCACAGGGCTCTACATTTTGGACATCTTGCAGTGGCTAGTATCCTTCTTCAATTTGGTGCCTCTATTACATTGGAGGACTCTAAAAGTCGAACCCCTGTAGATCTCCTATCTGGGCCAGTCTTGCAGGTGGTTGGCAATGGACTTAATTCAGGTATCCCCTGCTTTATTATGACATCCTTACTGAGGATCATGTTGTTATTTCTAAAAATAAATGTAGATGTAACTGGGAATAACCTGAAATTTTATGCATGTCTTTAGTTGCTACAGAGGTGTATAGTTGGGGAAGTGGTGCAAACTATCAACTTGGAACTGGCAATGAACACATACAAAAATTACCATGTAAAGTTGATTCACTTCATGGTTCTTATATCAAGTTGGTTTCTTCTGCAAAGTTCCATAGTGTAGCAGTCAGTGCCCGAGGAGAGGTCTATACTTGGGGATTTGGAAGGGGGGGCCGCCTTGGGCACCCTGACTTTGATATACACAGGTATGCTATTATATTTTTTTCTTTGATGATTTCAATTTGAAATTTTTTTATGCAACCAAATTTTGTCATTGATGCAGTATTTTACTTATCAAAAAATATTTTGCATGCAACAGAGAGTTTAAGTTTTGGATGTTATTCTAAATTAACATAGTTTTCAATTTTAAATTTTTTCAACATATTGTCAAACTGAATTCTGAGCCTTGCACAGAATGGTATATATTTATATAATCTCTGATTCTCATATGCATGTTTGTGTAGGAATAGCAAAAGAATATGATTATGGGTGTAATTTGTGTGCTTGCATCCATTAACTTTAGTTTTCACTCACAAGCTACTGAGGCACAAACAGAGTGAAAGCCCATTCTTACCTTTATGCTCAGATTTAAGTGCTTTTGGATAAAGTACAAGTTGAATTCCTGTATTTTTTTATTTGTGAAAATGGATGATCTCACTTGCAAAATTCCTTCTTTCAGCTAGTATGCTTTTTGTGAATTGTCAATCAGATGCAACTTATGATATTAATATATTCTTTGCAGTGGTCAAGCTGCAGTTATCACACCCCGTCAGGTGACTTCTGGTTTAGGGTCCCGTCGGGTGAAGGCAATTGCAGCAGCTAAACATCACACTGTTGTCGCTACAGAGGGTGGGGAAGTATTCACTTGGGGATCCAACAGAGGTAAATGATAAGGGAATTTAGTTGTGTATTTCATAGAATTGTCAACCAGATGATATTGTGTGCCATTGTCAAAGACTTATCTATATCTACTCACTTATTGGTTAGCTAATGCGAAAGAGGCCTGCCTGTTAGTGTTGTACATGGACATGCTTGAGATATGGCTACATGCATGTTAGTGGAATGTCTGGCAGGAAAAATATTTATTATTATTATTATTATTATTATTATTATTTTGGATACTGTATTCATGACTAAGACACAGACAAGACATAGTCTCAACACGGTGAAAAAAAAAAACTGAAAAAAAAAAAGAGAGAAAACATTTGACTTTTTGACAACCTGATAATCAGAGTTGTCAATAGATTGTTTAGGGGTCTCAACAATGTCTCTCTCTGGAAAACATGATGATTCTCTAGGCTCTAGTTCCTCTCTCTCTCTCTCTGCTCTCATCCTGTTACGGCGGCTTCAATCTTAGACTCTCAAACCCTCATTCTCATTCTCATTCTCATTCTCAATCTGTTCTCTCTTTTGTTTTCTCTTTTTTGTTTATTTATTTTTTACTTTTGTCTGCTTAAAAAGTCTCTCAGCCAAACATATATCTGTTTATTTATTTTTTCTCTATTATTGATAGAGCACTTAGTTGCTGTTGTTGGTAGCTTTTAAATTGATTTTAGATAAGTTTTCTTAACATTTCAATGGTAGTTACTTATGACTAATAGCTAAATATGCTTAAAAATATATAAAATAGACCTAAAAATATATATTCTTTTAATTAGTTTCTTTTCACCTGTTGTGTTGTGTCCTGGTTTTTCAAGAATTGTTGCGTCGTGTCCTGTTACAGTCCATGCTTTAAAAATAAAGTAATGATACAGTAGAATGATAAAGATGTTACTTCTAGCTGTTTATGTGTTTCCTTTTATTATTGATTGATGAAGTATTGACTTGTTTCATCTATTGTTGTGCAGAGGGTCAGCTTGGCTACCCTTCAGTGGATACGCAACCCACACCTCGCAGAGTGAGTTCCTTGAGGTCAAAAATTTTTTCTGTAGCTGCAGCAAACAAACATACTGCTGTAGTTTCTGAGAGTGGTGAAGTTTTCACATGGGGATGCAACAGGGAGGGTCAGCTTGGTTATGGCACGTCTAACTCAGCATCAAATTACACACCAAGAGTGGTTGAATACTTGAAAGGCAAGGTTTTTTCTGGGGTGGCAGCTGCAAAATACCACACGGTTGTTTTAGGAGCTGATGGCGAGGTAACTTTTAGCAGATTTATATTGTTATAAGACTTCTTAACTCAAAAAACTCTTAATCCCAGCTACTTTTAGCTTGAGTTCAGTTTTCTTTTTCTATTCAGCTTTAACTAGTGTCAGGTCCTTCTTGTTGTATTGTTGTAATTTTTTATTTATTTGGGTTGGTTATGCAAATACCTTTCTGCTGTTCTGCTCTTACTTTTTCCAAACCTTACATATCTGGGGCAGGTATACACTTGGGGTCATCGACTTGTTACTCCTAGACGTGTAGTTATTGCTAGAAACTTGAAGAAAGGTGGAACTACCATTTTGAAGTTTCATCGTATGGAACGGCTTCATGTGGTAGCTGTTGCTGCAGGGATGGTGCATAGTGTGGCTCTTACTGATGATGGTGCTATATTTTATTGGGTCTCCTCAGATCCTGATCTCAGATGTCAGCAGGTTTTATTTGATAGCTCAGTGCCTCTGATGACTTTGTCCTATCTTCCCAAGTGAAACATGTTATTTACTTGTAATCTATGTTTTTTCCATTTTTTGTAGTTATATTCGCTCTGTGGAAGAAATTTGGTGAGTATTTCTGCAGGAAAGTATTGGATTGCTGCAGTTACAGCAACAGGTGATGTTTACATGTGGGATGGGAAGAAAGGTAAGGATAAGCTGCCCGTTGCATCTCGGTTGCATGGTGTAAAGAGGGCTACTTCAGTTTCAGTAGGTGAAACACATTTATTGATTGTTGGTTCTTTGTATCATCCTGTCTATCCTCCCAATGTGGCTGAAAATCCTCAGAAGCTCAAGCTGAATGTCAGGGACGAGCCAGAGGAGTTTGATGAAGATTTTATGTTTAATGATCTGGAGTCCATTAATCTGTTATCCACCATACAAAAGGATGACTGTGGGCATAGGCCCATACCAAGCTTAAAAAGCCTTTGTGAAAAAGTGGCAGCAGAGTGTCTAGTGGAGCCACGGAATGCTATACAACTGCTTGAGATTGCAGATTCACTGGAAGCAAATGATCTGAGGAAGCACTGTGAGGTATACTCACTTATGTACTGCCTAATTTGGTAGAATTTTATAAATTTTATAATTAGATTTTTTTTTTAATTATTTATTGGTAAGTTACACACATGCTCAGTGGCTCTTGTACCAACAACCTCACTCTCCATCCCATTATTGTGGGAGAAGTGCCAGTTGAGAATAGCTCACTGGTGTTATAATAAGCTTCAAATGTACTTGTTTTATTCCTGTCTTTGTCGCTCCCAAGTCCACAATTTGTTGGCTTTTTCTTACAGTGACCATAAACAATCAATAATCCCTCCTCTCATATCTCAAGCATTGCTTTGTAGGTTTTTCAATTCCATTTCCATATGCTACTTTAGACCTCATGGCCAAACTATTTTTGGGAAGTCTGTTTCTTGTTCTAAATATTGTAATAAATCAATCTTTTTTGGTTCATTATTTCCCGTATTTCATGTCATTTTTCCTTTTTTGGGACAAACAAGGAATTGTTGGTATCAAGTTGGTCATCGGACTTACCCAAATTAAAAATAAAATCAATCAATTGGTCACCTGGATACACCCGCTTTAGATGTAATGTTCATTATGTGGTAGGCCTGGGAAAGTTTTTTTTTGGAGGACAGCCTATTCTGCGATTCTGTTTGCTAAACTCATTGTAGGAAACTGCTAACCAGATTGCTAGGACCACTGGAGTTCTTATTTAATTATTTTTGGGGCTTCACCTGCTGTACTTCATTCTCAAAAGATAATTTAATACATTGCAAATAAATTATTGTGTATTGGATCAATGTTGCTGTTACCTTAAATATCGTGTGAAAATTGCCACTTGCTGCTTTTTATATGGTGTTCCCATCAAGCATTTCTATAGACTTTATTTTGAAGATATAACTTACACCAAATTATTGGTGGTAACGTATTTATTGAAGATGTTTTGCCTGCACAGGATATTGCTATTCGGAACCTTGACTATATATTTACGGTCTCAACCCATGCTATTGCAAGTGCCTCGCTAGATATTTTAGCTAACCTTGAAAAGTTTTTGGACCTGAGATCATCTGAACCGTGGAGTCACCGTCGGCTCCCAACTCCAACAGCTACTTTTCCTGCAATTATTAATAGTGAAGAGGATGATAGTGAGTGCGAGATTATAAGGACCCGCGACAACCACACAAAGAAGAAAACCGCCTCGAAAAGTGATAAGGACCAAAGAGTAGACTCCTTTTTACAACCTAAAGATAGTCCCCTTGAAGGACTCTGTAAAAAAGTTCGAGCTTTGAGGAAAAAGTTGCAGCAGATTGAGATGCTTCAAGCAAAGCAGTCTGATGGGCATCATCTCGATGGTCAACAAATTGCAAAGCTTGAAACAAAATCTTCTCTGGAGAGCTCACTTGCTGCGCTTGGTGTTCCGGTTGACACACCACAGGAAAAATCGTCATCTTTGGTTTCACCAGATGGAAAAGGCAACAAAAAGGCTGAGGTATCAAGAAAGCAGAGAAGAAAGAGCAAACAAAGCATGTCTCAAGTTGAGACAGCATCTAGTTTTTGTGGGACTGAAGTCGTTTCAAACCCTACAAAGGATTTCTTGGATGTTGGACTTTCTCATATTTCCAAGAATAAGGTTAGCTTTATGACCATCATAATACTCCCTGGGTTTTAAACAGTAATTGGATGCAATAATATGATTTTTTACTAAATGGGACTTAGGTTGATTATAGGTACACAAAATTTCTGATCAGGATTACTTGGGAGGAATTTGGGCCCAGGTGAATGTTAATGATTTGTATACGTATGTGGTCTTTAACTGGTTGGTTGCTTATGGATCCGCAAAAATTTTCTGATGAGTATTTGGGAGGAATTCAAGTTTCTAGCCAAATATTAAAATTCATTGTGGTAATTTATGTGCATGCACATCAAAGAAAGCCGAATCAAGTCAAAACATAGTTCTAGAAAATACTCGTTTGTGTAAATTTAATTTTAAACCCTATAGTTTAGGGGGTGTAACAAATTAGATAGTGTATGTTCAAAAGTAATAAAGTATATCCTTAGCCTTAGGTTTTATTAAGTAAAAATTAAAACCTTATAGTTTCAAATGTAGCAAATTAAACCTTGAGGTTTTCAAAAACTAATAACCTTAACTCATTTAAATAATTGTATTGGGTTTAATATAGGCCGAGAGTTTAATTTATTATTTTTTGAAACCATAGGGTTTAATTTATTACTTTTGAAACTATAGGGTTTAATTTGTAATTTTGAAACTACAGGTTTAATTTATTATGCCCGTAATGGTTTAAAATGGAATTTTACCTAGTCTTTTTTATATGCATACTTGACCTGTGTGACCCAAGTAACTGGCTGACAACTTTTGACACTGCACAGAATTGTCTTGCCCATGCTTATGCAAGGTTATCCTATGTACAAGTTTGAAGTAGTGTGTGTGTAATGGTCTCCAGGTAGCTCAACCGGTATAGTCTCTTGTCATTGAATATGGGACGTTTGAATCCTGCCTGTACCAAAAACCAATCGGTGTCTTCGCCTGATATTAAAAGAGCAATCATCATAAAGTGGACCCCATAGATTCAATCCTAAACCATATATATATATATATTTATAGGATCAAGTTACACCTGGTGTAACTTTTCATTAATATTAAACCACGTAATAATTTTTTATTAAATTAATATTATGAAAAACCTACTGTTAGGCAAAAGGGTATTGGAGTTTTCAACAGGGTAAATAATTTTCTATCAATTGGTTTAATACTTTATTTCCCTTAAAAAAATTACAGTAGCACAGCAGCTTCCTATTACCTTTAGCAGGTTTAGGAAATCAGGGATTGGGCTTGAAATGGGCTTGAATCTTAGGAACTGAACAGTTGGGCTGAAATTATTATGGTAAAAATTGGGGGTTTTTCGTAGATAGGATCACAAAACTCTGATATAGACCAGTACAAAATAGAATGTCTACTTTAAATATAGGAACCTAAATTATAAGTTGGTATAAAATGAGGTATCAACAAGGATTACATTGAAATGAAAAAATAAAATTCTATAGGGACGAAAATGAAAACATGTTAAAGTTAAACGGTGTAATTTGTAATTTAACTTTTTTTAATCATTATTGGACAGTTAAAAAATCTATTTTGAGATGCAAGAGTCAAAAAGACCATTAAATTTACCCTTTTCTTTTTTCAAAATTAACCACACTCATAACTCTTATTCAATCGTTTCTCCAAAAAAAAAAAAAAAAAAAACTCTTATTCAATCTTATGGGCCAGGGCCAATAGAAGCCCTCTTGCTTGCCTCTGAATCAAAACGTGTAAAGGTGTCACCCTATAGTATAAAAACCTTCTATAACGTAGTGTATTTGTTTTTATCTAATGGCACTGTGTATTTTAGATTTGATCTAATGGCAAAGTTTCTCAAAGTATGAAATTCCATAACTATTTAGCCACATATTTTACAAATAACTTTAGGGTATGTTTGGAATAATAAAAAAGACTTCTAATCACTGTTGTATTTCTCTGGATATATATGTTGTCAAAGATTTTGCTAAGGAAGATTATGATGCTAAATTTGTGGATAAAAATTGTGAAATTAATACCGCTCAAATTTGATAATGGAAAAAGTTTGTATAAACTTGGTTCAGTTGGTTGTAACTCTTCCCCCCAAAAAAAAAAACAAAAAAAAAAAAAAAAACTTGGTTGTAACTAGTGACTATAACTCTCACTTAAAACATTAATATGGTTATATATTTTGAAAATCTAACCATTAGATTGTATATTTTTTATGTTTTTAACGCGTATGTTGAATTTTGTGTCAATTGGATGTTATTTACTATTCAATCTATAAACTTATTTTTTATGCATAATTTTAGATAATAAAAACTTGAAATTTAAACATTTGATTGATGATATAATTATTAATTTTTGATTTTTTGGAAATTTTACTAGCATGAAGGATATAAGAAGAAAATGAAATCCAATAGTTGATTTATCAATATTCACGTCTAATATAAAACATATAAGTGGAGTTATAAATTTCTCAAAGATGTTGGCCTCATTCTTTAACCAAAAAAAGTTTATTTATTTATTTATTTATTTTTTTAAATCAATACAATATTACAAGTGGGAGACAATTCTTGTAATTCTAAAGCTGTGATTCATGGAAGCAAGGCAACATAAATTTAGTCCTTGACCACGGTCCATTGCAATTTTTAACCATATGGGTGGAGTCTATTACGCAAGAACTACACAATTTTGCTTGGTTGAATTGAAATTTAAAACCTCTGAACGAGTCACTGGGTATCCTTGAATTGTGTTCAATCCTCTTTCACCTACTTCAATCCACTTTCACCTACACTTGTTCTAATATAGGAGAAATTATTAGGTCCACCAAGAGGGTCGTTGAAGTGGTCCTCCTAATCAGTGAATTAATGCCATTTATACAAATGTGTGAGTTAGATTCTTAATCAGTACAAGAGTTAAAAATAAAAATCACTAAGTAATGTCATATTTGTATAAATAGCACTGTTTTATTGATTAGAAGTACCAAGAGGACTACTTTAGCAACCTTCTTGATAGACCTAATAATTTCTCCAAATATAAACATTTGCTTGTGATATAAATATCTGGTCTCAGCTACGTATTTTTGGTTTAGTTATAGTCAGGGATCAAAATGCATTGCATTTGGATTAACAATAAACTTCTACCTATTTTAGCCTTGCTATGCTCATGTCTTTCAGTATTAGCAGCAGGCACAAGTGTTTCCTATGATTCAAGTGCCATTATTATCAATGGTGAAAGGCGAGTTATTTTTTCTGGTTCAATTCATTATACACGCAGCACCCCAGAGGTATCCTAAATTTCTCTATTATTTTTGGAGTAAATTCTAGAATGACATTGTCTTGGAAAACCCAAATGAATTACTGTTCTTGTTTTCTTTAAGAACTCGACTTAGATATCGGTTTTTATATGAGCGTACATTTTGCTAACACACTTTAACAGAACTTACACATTTGTCATATGTGTTTGTATTACATCACTTACACGTGGAGATCACTATTGTTACTTGTAAAAGTCAATCTAATCATTACTTGACATGTGTACTAATTATGACAAAGTATGTGCAAAAGTGTGTGTTTTTAGACTTTTTGCTCAAGTAGTTTGATAGAAGGTAAACTCGATGCAATTGAAATTGATGTATCAAATTTAACCTTATAGTTTCAAAAGTATAGGATTTTATTTGTTACACTTACACCTATAAACTATGTAGCTACGGAAAGTAACTTAAGCTTGCTCTGCCAATGGGTGGTGTGGGAAAGATGTTTCCATATACTTTGTACAACATAATGTATACAATCTCCATGCTGGTTACAGATGTGGCCGGATTTGATTCAAAAGGCAAAAGAAGGTGGACTTGATGCAATTGAAACATATGTGTTCTGGGACCAGCATGAGCCCCAGCGTCGAAAGGTTCGCATTGGTTTTAAGTTTTAGCTTTTAAACACCAATTTAATCTCAAGGAAATAAACTTTCAAGCCCAACCATTTGTTCTGATATTCGTTTTTTGCTATGTCCTAGTACGATTTCTCGGGAAAACTAGACTTCATAAAGTTTTTCAAGCTGGTTCAAGAAGCTGGACTATATGCCTTTCTGCGAATTGGTCCCTATGTTTGTGCTGAACGGAATTATGGGTAAACCTTTTGTGCGTCTTGTAAATTTTCTAACTTTACTAAGTACCTAATAAAGAGTGTCACTTAAATACACATCTTTAATTTTTGCTCACCAGAGGTTTCCCAGTGTGGCTACATAATTTGCCGGGTATTCAACTGAGGACAGACAATCAAATTTACAAGGTTAAGACTTTATGTTTGTTCTTACTTGGTTCCATGGAAATAATAATATTGAATTTTGGTAGCAAGAATCTAAAATTCTATGTTTTTTTAACATGCAGGATGAAATGCAAACTTTCACTACCAAGATAGTGGACTTGTGCAAAGAAGCAAAGATGTTTGCACCACAAGGAGGTCCCATAATACTTGCACAGGTTTCATCTAAGAAAAATGCTAAATCTACCATCAATTTTAGACAAGTTTACAAACTCATGCAGTTACATTTTTGTGATTGGTGACTTACGTAATAAAATTTGTAATATCACCTAATTATAGCAACGAGATTATTCTTCATTTCTCCTATTCCAATGGAGAACATTGATACTAATTAGCATAAACCTTTTTCCTGAATTTGAATTCAATTTCAAACATCACAGATTGAGAACGAATATGGAAATATTATGAAACCTTATGGAGAAGCAGGGAAATCATACATTCAATGGTGTGCAAATATGGCTCTATCCCTCAACATAGGTGTCCCTTGGATTATGTGCCAGCAGAGTGATGCTCCGCAATCCATGGTATTTCATTTTTCTATCTTCATTGAAACATAACTAGTAGTATATAGCATCAAACTTAGAAAAACTGTTGAAAAGGTTGATGTAACTTATTTCATTAAAAAAAAAAAAAAAACAAAATTTTCCTCTTCCCTCTTACAGATAAACACATGCAATGGGTTCTACTGCGATGACTTTAAGCCAAACAATCCAAAAAGTCCCAAAATGTGGACAGAAAACTGGACTGGATGGTAAATCTTCTTGCTTTACACTTCTTTCGTAAGCTTTTTTATTTTATTTTTTATTTATTTATTTTTCGGATGTACTACCAGAGCTCAATTAGTATGTAAATTCCTTTAAGGTACAAGACATGGGGTGGCAAGGATCCCTATCGAGCCGCTGAAGACGTGGCATTTGCTGTAGCACGCTTTTTCCAAGCTGGAGGGGTCTTTCAAAATTATTACATGGTTGATTACTTTGTTAATCCAAACTCAAAACTCTTGCGCCTTTGTATCTTGCAGTTGAGATTCTATAATGGGCAGTTTGAAGCTCAATTTATTGACACATTCTTTTACTTCCTTCACTTCAGTATCATGGAGGCACCAACTTTGGACGCACATCAGGAGGGCCATTCATTGTAACATCATATGAATATCATGCACCACTTGATGAATTTGGTAATCAAAGAACCAAATAAAATAAAATTTTTCTGTACAGAATAGTGGAATTTTTCTAGATACAATTGTACTTTTTTCCATCTTATTTTTTATTTCAAATAAACAAACGAAGATAAATTTTCTTATACGTACCAGCACTAAATATGTATAACAACATTTTTAATTTGCATCAAGGTCAATCTTTGAGACACTTTTAACTCCTAAACTAAATGAATATTAATAGTGATTTGAAATCAATTATCAAGATGTCTGCACAATCGATTGTTCATGTTCATTTAAAAAAATTTCAGGGAATTTAAATCAGCCCAAGTGGGGACATCTTAAGCAACTTCATGCAGCTATTAAATTGGGAGAGAAGGTTCTCACAAATAGCTCATCATCAACCAAGCAGATTGGTAATGGAACTGATGTAGGTGACCGAATTGAACTGAAACTCGTTTCACTAATCTTTTTATATCCCAAGTAAAAGGAGTAACATTGATACATTAATTTTGTTATCAGCTAACTACGTACGTTAGCAATTCTACCGGGCACAAATTTTGTTTCCTAAGCAATGTGAACCTGGAAGATGCTAATGTTGATTTGCAAAAAGATGGCAAGTATTTTGTCCCTGCTTGGTCCGTTAGCATTCTTGATGGTTGCAACAAGGAAATTTACAACACTGCAAAGGTGAAAGGGATTGACTAGCTTTTTGTCTAGTGAATTCTATTTGTACCACAAGTCTTTCAAGTACGTAACCATACTAATTATGTATGTTATTATGTACAGGTTAACACGCAGACCTCTTTGATGGAAAAGAAATCAGATGGGGCTGAGAATTCTACAAAACTCTCTTGGAGTTGGGTATCAGAATCCATGAACGACACCCTCTCAGGAAAGGGAAGCTTTACTGACACAAAGCTTCTTGAACAAAAGGCAGCTACTGTTGATGTGAGTGATTACTTGTGGTACATGACTAGGTAAGATTTTAATTCGGATTGTAACTGCTTTGAAACATCAAAAAATGGTATATGCTAGACCTAAAGATCATTGGCAAGTAAAAAAAAATACAGCTATACCTAAAAAAGATTGAAACTTTAAAAAAAAATTTATATGAACACAAAGAAAAAAAAAATGACTTCCTAAATCTTTATGACACAGTGTTGACATTGATAATGTGTCGCAATGGACCGATGCAAAATTGCATGTGAACACAACAGGCCATGTGCTTCATGCCTATGTTAATCAACAGCTGATAGGTACTTCCAATTTGGTAATTAAAATGCATTTCAATTTGTATGATAGATAGTTCATGCACATTTTTGCTGCTTAATTAATACTTATTTAATCTTTTATTCTTAATTTTGATGTCAGGTTCACAATGGGAAGCTAGAGGCAATAATCGTTTCGTATTTGAGCAACCTGTCACCCTGAAATCTGGGACTAATATTATAAGTCTCCTCAGTGCCACAGTTGGTCTGCAGGCAAGTTTTTAACTTAGTTGTTGACATAATATGATGAAGATAATGAGGCAACTTTCCTTTAAATGATATTGAGTTTATAAATTTACATAGTTTCCTCATTGATCTATTCTATTCGTAGACTAACATAAAAGAATCATATAGCTCACACATTATACCTTTGACATGAACAGCTAAAACATAAATATGTACATAGGCAAGTTTTAACACATTTATATGGGCAGAATTATGGTTCATTTTTTGATTTGACGTCAACTGGGATCGCTGGAGGCCCAGTTCAATTGATTGGAAAGGGAAATGTTGTAAAAGATTTATCATCAAATCAATGGTCTTACAAGGTACATTTTTGTAGAGAATTAATGGTTTTTGGGCTGCATGGCTTTGTACTAATTTGTATGATTAGTCACCACTATTTGACATTTTTTTTCTTTCAATAAAGGTTGGGTTGAATGGTGAGGACCGAAGACTCTATGATGTGCACTCACCATCTGGCAGCAATTGGACTCTAAATAATAGACTTCCAAAGCGTGTACCTATGATGTGGTACAAGGTTATTACTCCGTCTCATTGGCTTAAGATAAGAGGGCATCTGAATAGGAAATGAATGTTTGAATTGTTTTTTGGTGATTGGTGGCACATTAATTTGTAAGTTTTATGTATTGTGTTGTGTTCAGACCGAATTCAAGGCACCTTCGGGCACAGACCCTGTGGTGGTGGACTTGAAAGGCATGGGTAAAGGGCAGGCATGGGTGAATGGACAAAGCATTGGGCGTTTTTGGCCTGCATACATTGCCGATAAGACAGGATGTAGCCAAACATGTGATTATCGAGGACGATATCACACAGGCAATTGCATGTCAAATTGTGCTCATCCTACTCAAAGATGGTATATAAAATAACTTCAACAAACTCTAGCTTTGCCAATGAAATAGCAAAACAGAAATCCCAATTAATAGATAGTAATTTCATATTTATTATTTGTCTCAGGTACCACATCCCAAGATCATTCCTCAATAAAGATGAAAACACATTGATTTTGTTTGAGGAGATAGGCGGAACTCCTTCACCAGTGTCTTTCGAGACAGTCACGATTGGAACTTTATGTGGGAGTGCATATGAAGGTAACTTGTTAGAAATGTCATGTCAAACGGGACACACAATTTCTGAAATCCAATTTGCTAGCTTTGGAGACCCACAAGGCACATGCGGATCATTCAAGAAGGGTACTTGTGAGGCCACTAATAGCCTATCTGCTATACAAAAGGTAATCAATTAAACATATATATATTCTTAGTGTTAGCATTGCTACAAACTTGGTTAGATCTTTACGCTACAATCAATCATATGAATCATTGTTCTGTCATGTACAATGCACACGAGTCATTTAAAATAATTGTATATATTCGTTTAAGTGTTTAGTAAGTTATGTACAATGCACATGACAAAGAAACATGTCATCTTTTTATTGTTAGTTGTAAGCTTGTAGCGTAAAGATTCAACTAAGTTTGTAGTTACACTTTGTTAATTACCAAAGATATAATTACATATGCGAAAGGACCAAATTTAGCTTCAAACTAATATGTGACAGTGTTGTAAACTAGAAAAATAAAATATAAATTGATAGTTTAGTATTCAGCAAAAAAAAAAAAAAAAATTGATAGTTTAGCCAATTAGTGATGACAAGCTGTATTTGAATTCAACTTGAAAACCAACACCCTTATCTTCTTATACTCTTATCCACGTGCAATGCAATCTCCTTTTGGTGTTGTCTAAACCATAACAGACCGTTTATAAGATTATTCATGTGTATATTATTTAAGCAAATTACATGATTCATTTAAAAAACAAAGTGACTAAAACTATACATAGATGATCCCTTCAGTCACAACATAGCAGGTTGGAGAAAGATAGCTCCAAACTAATTTGAAGCCAGTGTCTCTGAAGCCATATATTTTATTGGGAGCCTAGCACTAACATAAAAAAGTAATATCATTAATGAAAATATATTCATTTCTAGCTCTAGCCTTGAAAATTCTTGAATTCCTTTCTTGCAATATTGCATAGACAACTTCTGGTAGCATTAGCTTGCACGTGGTACGTACTGAGGAGAGATTTCACTTTGAAGCACTGAGTCATCCATTGAACTATTTCTTGCCACGTCCTTCTCACCCATGGAAGATTCTATTTTTGTCACAGAGTTATTCCAGAACCTTTTTTTTTTTTTTTTTTTTTTTTTGAGAAAGTGCAACTAAAGAAGAGATGATCTAGATTTTCAATATCTAACCCACATAAAAGCACACTTGACCCCTTATGCTACCACATGGCCATGAATAAGAAGCTTGTCTTGAGTGTTCAATCTACCTTGGATGGCCAGCCAAACGATCATGGCATGACGAGGGATAGCCTTGCTATGCCAAAAAACTCTAAACCAATCAACTCTTTGACCACGAGATCTCAAGCTTTCCCAAGCATTCTTAAAAGAAAACTGGCCATTAGAGCTTTCTGTCCATTGGAGTCGATCTTCTTGTACGGTAATAGGTTTGAAATGAAATCATGAGGAGTAGCTTCTTTAAGTTCTAGCCACTCTATTGATTGAGCTATGGGCCATTTCCACTTTATTCCCTCAATGATATCCTTCACTAATGCATTCCTACCCAAAACTGAGTTGTAGATGATCCGGTCTCCAAATTTATCTACAAGGGGATCTATAGGATGCCAATTGTCATGCCAAAGAGAAATAGATGAATCATCACCCACCAAAAAACACATTTTATCACGAGCTACTTCTCTAAGTTTTAGATTTTTTCTCAAAGTCCAACAATAATCACCAAGGGTCTTAAGTGTCCAAAAATTTCTATTTCTGATCAAATTCGTACAAACCCATTTAGACCAAATGGATTGATTAGAATCTGTAAGTTGCTTTAACATAGCTCCTTGGTTCCATTCCTCCATTCTACTTATACTTAGGCCCCCTTCATTTTTTGGCAAACAGACATGCTCCCATGCAACTTTTGCCCTTGTAGAGCTTAACTTACTAACTTTCCAAAGGAAGCTCTAAGGGTTTGCTCCACAAGCTTGATCACAAGTCACAACTTTGGGTAAGATAAAAAGAAAGGATTTGTATACTTGAATAGAAAATAGGATGGTTTTCGTGAACTGCAACCAACCAGCATATGAGAAAGATCTGCACGACCAACTTCTTTCTTTGGATGCGATTCTATCCACGAGTGATTTGCAATTTGAACTCTTTTTAAGTTCAGAAGAGGTTAAAGGCATACCCAAATATCTCCCAGGGATAGAACCCTTGTTGTACCCTAGATCTAGGATCAAATGCTCTTTAATAGTTGCCTAAACACCACAAGTGAATAGGTTACTCTTGTCTAGATTTGGGCTTAAACCTGACATATCCTTGAATTTTCTAAAACATTAAACGACTTGCTCCATGAAATCAATAACATCTTTAGAGGAAATGAGGAGGTCATTTGTAAAACAAAGGTGAGAGATTCTCTCCTTTTAGCATTTTCAATGGAATTTGAATTTCACCTCAGCTACCATATTATTCATCAAGCCTGAGAAAATCTCCATTATAAGGACAAAAAGATATGGGGCCAATGGATCACATTGTCTGAAACCTCTGCCACTTGGAAAGCATTAAGCTCGCCATTGATGCTGATAGAGAATCTAGTGGAAGAAATGCACTCACTAATCCACTGAACTACTTGCTCAGGAAAGCCAATGACCCGAATGACAGCAAGTAATAAGTCCCATCTTACTGTATCATAAGCTTTCATCAAATCAACTTGGAGAGCACAACGCGGAACTCCCTTATTTTTGTGATAATTTTGATTTTACGAAAGAATGATATAGTCTCGAATCCTTCTCCCTTCTACAAAAGCTGTTTGTTTTTTCCCAACAAGGTGGGGCAATGATCTTAGAGATACACTTGTAGATGGTAGTACAACCGGAAATAGGGCAAAAATCCTTCAACATTGAAGGATTAGGCACCTTAGGTATCAATGAAATGACAGTACAAAAGGCATCCAGAGTCAAACAAAGACTTGATAGCACTTAGAACATTTGTTCCCACCACACTCCAAGATTTCTTGAAGAATAAAGTGTTATAACCATCAGGGCTAAGGGCTTTGTGGTCTTTCAAAGAAAAAAGGGCTTCCTTAATCTCCTTCGCACTCACTTCTTCCCGAGATAAATCATTGCTTTCAATCATAAATAATCTCCGAGGAAGAGCTTTGGAAAGATCATCAACATTAATATCTACACTATTGGGAGACTTACCGGGTAACTTCTGAACATAATTGACAATTTCCCTTTTGACTCTGTTGGATCTTTAATCTAAGTTCCATCTTCCTTGCAAACTGAAACAATATTGCTCCTACTGTGATGAGATTTCATGCTCTTGAAGAAAAAGCTAGTATTAAGGTCACCCAAGCTCAACCATTGAACCAGAGACTTATGTTTAAAGAAATTTTCCTTAGCTTTACTTAAACTCGAAATAAATCTTAATGCAGTTCTTTATCAAGTGGATTTCGCTGAATTCTCCTTTGAAGAGTTTCTAGATGATCCTCTACCTGAAGAACCCAACTTGATAACTCCATAATATGATCCTTCTTAAGCAATTTAAGCTTGGAACATAATATGAACATAGGATTACCTAAGACTTCACTTTGCCAAACCCTTTCTCAAAAATAAAAATTCATCCACCCTACCCAATCATTTGACACCCCGCTCTTTCACTTTGGTTCCTTGTGGCATTAAAGTCTCCAGCAAGCACCAATGGCCTACCATTGAACACAGAGACATGGTAGACAATATCAGTCCACAAAGCTTCTCTTTTAGTAGGGAAATTATCACCATACACAATGGAAATTACCATCTTCAATATATTGTCTATTCTGCTAACTCCGTAACGTATAACTTGATCGTTTTGACTAATGAGTGTAACATTTAAATCAGTTGGGTTCCAACAAACCCACAATCTGCCTGCTTTTCGGAGAGGCATTATACAAGGGCCACCCATTACTACCAATGAATTTCAGAATAAAATCCTTATTTTATGTTTTTCACTTTTGTCTCTACCAACCCAAGAAGAGAAAGGTGGTGCTCTCGAATAACCTTCCTCACTTCATTTTGTTTTAAAAGGTCTTTAAGCCCCCAGGCGAAAATGGCACTGTAGCACCTTTAGGCGAAATATATAGAAATCTACTACTGTTTCGAAAATAAGTAGCAATCTACCATTTTCTTGATGCTCAAGTTCATGGAACTCGAGTTCCATCAAAATTTTTTCGGCTATTTTTCAAAGAACTCAAGTTCATGGAACTCGAGTACCATTTAGAACTCAATTTCCCCAAACTCGAGTACCAAAAAAATGATAGATCCCTATATATTTCTGAAACAGTAGTATATTCATATATATTTCCATGAACAGTGGTAGAAGGCCATTTTGGCCTAAGACCCCAAGCATTCTATACACCAAAAAATAAAATAAAATAAAATAAAATAAAACACAAAAGGTAGATTCATGATAATTGTGTAAAATTACAATATTATCTTAGTTTTGGTAGGCATTATCACATCTATTTTGTGTTTATTCCTACATATACACATAAATATGAGAGTTTGCGAGGTTTTTTCTAAAATATACTCATTAAGGGTATTTTTCTTTTGTAGGAGATTAAAACGAATCAGCTAATCATGCAAACATTAAATAGCTATGAGAATCCAAGAGTCAAGATTAATAGAGAAGTGGTTTTTGAAGCATTTAACAAGCCAAATATGTGTGGAAATATAAAGGGCAAGAGAGAATTTCGTTTAAGGCAAAGTTGAGAAAAAAAAATGTGATATGGAAATATTTTGTGCAATCTTGGTATTTTGGCCATATATTTATACTCAGATATTAGATTGACCCGATTCTTGTGACCACAGAAGGAAAACTTGAATATCTACAACTTTTTAGTTTACCAAAAATTCATAATTGACCATTTTGAAGGACAAAACTGACTTGGAAGTTGACCCAGTGATGAAAAAGGAGAATTGACAGATTTATTTTCCCTTTTTGGGAGCATATGTTTTAGGGTTTTTGGGGAGAGTAGGGCAGCAGCATTTTTGGGGGCTAGAAAACATTATTTTTTTAGAGTTTTTACTTTCTATGGAAATTTAAGAACCTAGATTACAGTTATGGGTGAATCCTCAATATTGTAAGCTATCCACTTATCAATCCATACATGTTTTTAATGCTTTGATTATTGAAATCAGTTGTTCTCTTTTCATAATTGTTTTGTTAGATTGATTTTTAGTTCCTAATTCTTTCATAAGTCTATATTCTTACATCTTATTATTGTTAGAATAGAGATTTATAGTTTCTCTAGCAGAATGCAATAATTTTGTTAGATATTAGTTTTGTCATATCATTGACTCTGGAGTATACAATGTTCTTGAGTTTTCTTAACAAAGTTATTCTTTTCTAGGCTAAATCATTGGAATATTTGATGAAGAAAATGAACCAAAAGAGATTTTTACTAATCAATCTTATTTCTATATCTTCTAACTGGATAATTTGTGTTTATTTACTTGATTGTGTATAAAAATTGGATTAGTAGTGTATGTTTATCGATATTGGTGGACAAACCCCAACACCCTAACAATTTTAATTATTGAGATTTACTAAATTTTCTTTGTGCTAGTTTCAATCAAATTTTTCTATATATTATTGGTGCTTTTGATGTGTTCTTGATTTCCTTTTCTCAGTGGATAAACAACCTTAACTACATTATAATTTCCTTCTCAAAATTGGATGACATCAACTCACCTACTGAACAAAGTCCAAATTTCCTCCTTCTCTTTAGGCTGTCTTCTTGCCATTATTCCGCTTGTTGCCTCTTAAGGCAGCAACCTTCTTCTGCACATACCCCATCACCTTGCCTCCAAGAGAGTTAGACTATAGGGAGGCATTAGACGAATCAAATTCCTCAAAAGGTGCATCATTGTCAACTAAGTTACTTTAAATTAAGAGTGATTTGGACGACCTTCTCAGTTTGTTCATCACTACAACTCTCCTTAGTTTTCTTTGGAAGAACCTGCTCACCCAAAGCTTCATTGGAATTTAACTTTGATTTCGTCTCCTCCTGATTAGCCCTTGTTAGGGATGGCAAAATATGCTCGACCCACGGGTACTTGGTCCGACCCGACCCTAATAGGGCGGGTTTTACTCGACCCATGAAGCAAATGGGGCGGGTCTGGGTTTTAATAAAAAACCCAAAACGGGTTTGGGTATTATGCAAACCCGGCTCGAACCCAACCCGGTTACATATATAATATTAAAAAAAAAAATTTAAAAACCCTAACCCTAAGTATAAATATAATCTAAACTCATTCTTCATCTCTCAGCTCTCTCACTCACACGGCCACAAGCCCACAAGCAGTCAAGCATAGGCACAGCTCTCTACTCTTTCAACTCTGTTTCGTCCTCGTCGTCACCGATCTCGCACTATCGCACAACCCTTTACCCCTCTCATCTCCCTCGCCCATCTGCCATATCCTTCACTGATAGGCCAAGAATGTATTGACCTATTTGGTAACTTAATCAATTAATTTAGCCAAGTGAAATCAATTAGATTCAATTACATACAATAAATGTGGTAGCACAAACAAATCACCAACTAAGTTAAATGCAGCGGAAAATAAATTTGACACAGGTGATTTGTTTACGAATGGGAAAAACCACCGAGTTAAAACCCCACCGAGTGAATTTAAGGTCAGCACTCCCGAGAATCCACTATTATCAAAACAAGCGGTTACAAGTAAAAGGAATTCCAGTACCTAATACCAACCTACAGTTGAACCCTTACCACAATACCCAATTGGACTTGTGATGTATTGACAATCTCTCCTTTCAATGTATGACTCCTAGTACATGACTAATCAATTGATGCACGGATCCAAGTACGTGACTAACACACCAACTTGAGGAAGATGTTGGCTGCAAAGTTCTTCAGTTTATCCAACGATGAAGATCAAGAAGCTTCTTGGTTACAAAACCCTTGGCGCAAAGACGCAGTAGCTTCTACAATGAATATGATGAACTAGGGCAATTGTCACCGGTCACAATTTTCATGCACAATGACTTTGCATCAAGTTGCATAACCTTGCATCATCTTTGACGGCCCTTAAAATAATCCTTATATATGTCTAGGGTTATGAGAAAAGAAACTCTACACAAATACACTTGGATATGTGTGAAAATAGATCTAGAAATCTGAATTTCGTAATTCTCGATAGATACAGCATCTGTCGAGCTGCTGTCGAGCATTAGACATTAAACCTCGATAGATGTCATCTGTCGAGCTTTAATGAACAACACTTCTTCACTTGTTTTTTTGATAGATTTGCATGGCTTCAATACTAAACTTGAACTCTTGTTCCTTGAAGTACTAAACCATCCTAGATCTACCCAAATACAAGTAAAGTGCGTTTTGTCAAAGGATTAGCCAATTTACATAACATATGTCTATAACAATATCCACATATGTCCTAACACTCACCCATCTCGCACCCTACCAGTCAGCCACCCTTTCACGGCCTCACTCAACCACCCCCTCATGGCTCGCTCAGCTACCCTTTCATGGCCTCACGGCAATCTGCATATGTCCTAACAATCTCCCCCTTTGGCAATCTGTGACAGAACTACAACAAACAAATGAAGTATGAGAGAAGTCATAAAACACTAAACTCATAATCACTTGTTAAATACAATAAAATATAATCCTAACATAAACTCTTGAAAAGCTTTGCAAGAAGAGAGTTCATGGCATGATAGATTTTGACAACTTGTCTTTCTGAAACACTTTAAACAAAACTCATTAATGCATCCTAGTGTGAAATAGAAATAAAGAATTGCATACATAAAGAAACATGTGTATAAAGATAGAAAAGAAACAATACATGGAGAGGTAGGTGAATAACAACATACATCATTGATAGGCCAAAAACGTATTGATCCCTTGTGATGAATTAATTGATTAATTAGCCAAGTTTATTAATTAATCAAATTAACATGCAATTGTACGTGGCAGCACAATCAAATCACCAATTAACTAAAGTATGCAGCGGAAAATAAATTGACACGGTGATTTGTTTACAAATGGGAAAAACCTACACGGCAAAAACCCCATCGGGTGATTTTAAGGTCACCATTCCCGAGAATCCACTATTATCAAAACAAGTGGTTACAAGTAAAGGAATCTCAGTACCTTATACCAACCTACAGTTGAACCCTTACGCAATATCCAATTGGAATTGTTCAGTAGTGACAATCTCTCATTTTCAATGCACGGCTCCCAGTACGTGACTAACCAATTGTGCGGATCCCAGTATGCGACTTGATCACCAACTTGAGAAGAATGTTGGCTGTAAAGTTTTTCTGTTCATCACACGATGAAGATCATGAAGTTGCTTGGTCACAAAACCCTATAGTGTACAAACACAGCAGCTTCTTCAAGAGAAAGAAGAACTAGGGAAAAACTAGGTTTCCGGTCACACCTTTCTTCACACTGTGGAATTGTGCTCTTGTGCAACTTCTATAACCTTTTACGGCCCTTAAAATAATCCTTATATATGTTTAGGGTTGTGAGAAAAAAAAGCTCAAACATACATTCACGGATTGGATAAATATCAGCTTGAAAAACTGAACTTCATAAACCTCGATAGATAGCCATCTATCGAGCTAACTGTCGAGCCACGGGCTTCAGCAGCTTTTAAACCTTGATAGATACTAGCTGTCGAGATTTAATGAACAACACTTCTTCACTTGATTCTTTGACAGACTTGCATGGCTTTAACACTTGAAACCTTATTTCTTGAAGCATTAAACACATCCTAGATCTACCAAATTACAAGTAAAGTGCGTTTTGTCAAAGAATTAGCCAATTACATAAAATGTTGACATATGTTCCTAGCATTGAATCACATATGTCCTAATAATCATCATATATAAATAAGAAATAAGTACAATGTATGTCATAAAATACTGGTCACAAGACCGGTGTATAAGAGGATAATGTAACAAAAGATAAAGAAAAGAAAAGTACAAATAATCCTCACTACATCCCTCAAAAATATAAACACTCCCCTATAAAAAATGTCCTATGCTAACACTCCCCTTAAATACCTGACTACTCTCATCATCCTAAAACTACTTCCCCTTTTTGTCACGAATGACAAAGGGTAAGTCACTGAGGGGTCGTTATCTCATTATCGTTGGAAAAGCTAGCATCCTCATCCTCATCCTCATCATCATCATCACCACCATCAGCAGCATCCTCATCCTCAGAAGCGTCCGGAGAAGGTGAAGGAGATGAAGAAGCAACGAAGCCACCTATGCGAGCCTGTCTTTGTGCGATACGACTGACACGGGTGTTTACCTGACACAACTCATCACTGAGAGTGTCAAAGCGAGCATCCATGCACTGTAGCTGCGCCATGATGGCCTCGAGAGTCACACCACCAGCTGAAGAAGAAGGAGCGGAGGTGGATGGAATGGTAAGGGCTGGAGAATCTGTCGTCTCGGTCTGCGACTGCTTCGGTCGAAGCTGGGCCTCACTCTGCCGAATAGAAGCTGCGCTGATGGCACCCATGATAGTATAGAAGGAGAATCAGGAATAAGGATAGAAAAGTGGCGAAGGATCCGCATGATAGTCGAAAGAAAGATAAGCTTATCACGGCTCGCCGTATCCCTATAGACATCTATGAGAGAAAGAATGAAATGAGAGGGAAAGTTTATAGAGAGGTCCTCTAAGAGGGATAGCAAAAATCGAGCACGAGGCTCTGTGATGGAGTTATAGTGAGACAGTGGAGTAAGAACAAATGTCATCACCATGTTTAGGAACCTCGGACCTTTTGCAAAGCCCGAGCATGGGGTGTTTTGGTGCTCACCCCATATGGAGGGTGTCTCATAGAAATGAGACAGAAGTGCATCTTTGGACACAGTCCTCAGACGCTGACAACCGAGGTAGTCAAGATGCACCACCCGCGGGACGTGTAGTATCTCGGATATAAGATCCGGAGTGACTATGATACGTGTACCTCGGAATGTCATGACAAACTTAGGTACAGAGGTATCGATACCGTGCATGTTGGAGTAAAACTCTTGAATGAACACGGTGGGACATCTCAAGGGTATCTCACAAAGAGATTCCCATCCCCGAGTGTGAATGACATCGGGTAGAGAAGTGTCGGCAAAGTCCGACAGAATCACATGGCGCTCCGGATGAACGCCACGTTTAGAAAAGTTCTCCAAGAAGTCCTGATGGGCCTTCTCATCACGGAACCGAATGTGAAGAGGGGGGAACAGGAGGATCAGAAGAAGATGTCCCGGAACGAAGAGGGTTCCGAGATGAAGTAGATTTGCGTTTAGGTGCCATGCGCAGTCTATGAGAGAGAGAGAGAGAGAGAGAGAGAGAGAGAACATAAAACATTCACAACCCAGAATAGATAGAAAGAAAAGAAAGGGTACGTATGCATGAAAAGAATGCATGAATATGTGACGTGCTAAAAAAAATTGCATAATGGGTTCAACCCAATCCAAACCTATCAGCACACAATTTTCAACAACCAAACACACATCCAAATGTATGAAACATTGTGAAAATGCAAATGGAATGCAATGTATGACCATATAGCATCAAATAAATAACACCCAACCCAAAAATTTCACAAAAAACTCAAAAGTTTTCAAAAACCCCAAAAATTTCACAAAACCCAAAAAACCTAGGTCTAATGTGTGAAATGCATGAAGAATGAAGGATTTGAGAATCATACCAAGTGATTTGAGACTAGATTAGGCTGAAAATCACGTGGGTAGGAGGTTTTGAGTAAGAAGAGGGTGTTTGGAGGGTGAGAAAACCTTTTCAGTCGAGAGAGAATGAGAAATATGAAATTTGATTTCGTGTTGAAGGTATTTAAACAAAACGCAGCTCGATTGATCGAGGATCTATCGAGAACTAAATCTCGATAGATATGAATCTGTCGAGGTGCTGTCAAGAATCTATCGACGGCAAAATCATCTCGATGGATTGAAAAGCTGTTGAGAAGCTATCGGCCAGACAGAAACTTTCTTGATGGATCGAGAATCTGTCAAAAGGCTATCGAGACAAATTCCAAACAGGAATCTGTCGAGGATCTGTCAAGAAGCTGTCGAGCTTGATAAAAAGCAGTTTTTCAAAGAGAAGAAAAACACACAGAGATGAATGCAAACAAGCAAGCTACTCAAACATAGATCCAATCAACATGTTAAGCTCTCAAAAACATCTTTCAACAAGAAAAACATAGCATTCATAGATCCAAAACACACATACGCACTAAACAAGTCTAACCAATTTTATATTTCAAAAACAAGTTAAGACAGTTTAGTGAGTATACATTAACACATGTATCCCTTGTGATGGCCAAATTACATTGTACCTGCACATGTATCAAAAGTAGCAAATAATTTTTGCGTGTTGTGTATGAAAACAGAGCAAGTGTACATAAGTGTCTCATATTATGACAATTGAGATATGAAAAAATCAATTTAACTCACACACAATCATAACTGCTTGATGGGGACTATCACCTTCGAGGTACATCCTATAACTCCCACATCTCCTAGAAACACGCTTGCAACCATATTTAAAAGCATTTTGATTCTTTTTGCTTTTGATTTTCTTTGCATATTTTCTTTTGAAGCATGTCATGCAAGGGCATATAAGAGAGAGAAGAAATACCCAATTATGTAAGCTTAAAACATCACAATTTTGCTATGCCGAAGCACACAGATGTTATTCATGATTGGGGGGCTTTAGTGGTGAGATGGTTATTTATGCCTTTCTCTTAGGACTTTCTAGTCCTTCCTGTTCAAAAGAGTGATATGAGTGTTAAGTATAAGAGATTACTTAATCGTACTCATCACAAACACGAGCCAAAAAACTCACTTGCTTAGTTGTGCATTGAGATACTCATCTAAGCTACAAAAGATACAAAGTTTAGAAAACTTTATTTCAATGGTCATCCAAGGTACACAAGTACCAAAGTACACAAAACACACACTGTTTTTGTATTTTTCAGATTTTGATTTTTTTTCCAATTTTTTTTTTTTATATTTTTTATGAGAAACAAAATAAAGCAAAAATTGAAAACAAACAAACAAAAACATGTTAAACAAAGCAAAGCATAAAACTAGATGCAAATGTATAAGGAAGGAGGAGAAGGAGGAGAGATCACTCCATAGAGATCACACCAATGTTTTGGTGTAGGAATTCAAACCGTTTGCTATCAAGAGGCTTAGTGAACAAATCAACCTTCTGATCATCAGTGTGGATGAACTCAAGAGTAAGTGTGCCATCTTCGACAAGTTCTAGAATGAAGTGGTGTCGAATCTCTATATGTTTCGTTCGAGAATGTTGAACAGGATTTTTAGAGATGTTAATGGCACTGGTATTGTCACAATAGATGGTAAGATGTTCTTGACCAATACCATAATCAAGGAGGAGTTTTTGCATCCACAAAAGTTGGGTGTAGCAGCTACCGACAGCGATGTACTCAACCTTAACAATGGATAATGAGATGAAATTCTGCTTTTTACTCATCCAAGATACAAGATTATTACCCACATAAAAACAACCCCCCGAAGTACTTTTTCTATCATCAGCATTCCCAGCCCAATCTGCATCAGAATACCCAACTAAGACATCATTGGTGTCCTTGCTATACCACACATCGAAATCGGCAGTGGATTTAACATACTTTTTGATTCTTTTCAAAGCAATCATACGAGACTCTTTGGGATTAGCCTGATACCTAGCTCACACTCCCACACTATAACTAATGTCAGGTCTACTAGTAATAAGGTAAAGAAGACTACCTATCATGCTTCTATATAGAGAAGAATCAACACTTTTAATTAACAAATCAACAAAGAGTTTAACATTTGGGCTCATGGGGTTCTAACAGAACTAGCAGATTCCAATCCAAACTTTTTCACAAGATTTTTAGCATATTTAGATTGAGATATGAATATACCTGACTCTTGCTGACGGATCTGCAATCCAAGGAAGTGATTCAACTCTCCAATCATACTCATCTCGAACTCGACTTGCATGAGTTTGGAAAAATTATGAGCAAGTTCATCCTTTCTAGACTCGGAGATGATATCATCAACATAGACTTGAGCAACTATCAACTTGCCATCTTCCCTTTTGATAAAAAGTTTGATCAGCTTGTCCTCTTGTGAAGCCATGTGAGACTAAATATTGTGTAAGCCAGTCATACCAAACTCTGGGTGCTTGTTTTAATCCATAAAGTGCCTTATTGAGGTACAACACATGATCTGAAAAGTGTGGATCAATGAATCCTTTAGGCTGAGCCACATAGACATATTCTTTAAGAAACCCGTTCAAGAATGCAGTTTTTACTAAAGCTTGAACTTCAAGTGACACGCTAGGGCTAGAAGAACCCTAATGGATAACATACGAGCTACAGGAGCAAATGTCTCATCATAATCTACTCCTTCCATTTGGGAGTGTCCTTGAGCCACAAGACGAGTCTTGTTGCGGATTACATTTCCCTCCTTATTAGTTTTATTGCGGAATATCCACTTTGTGCCGATAATGTGCTCTCCTTCCGGTTTGGGGACTAGATTCCAGACATCATTCCTTTGAAACTGAAGCAGTTCATCATGCATGGCCTCAACACAGCTTTCATCTTGAAGAGCATCCTCAACCTTGAGGAAGGTCCTTCCTCTTCATGAGATTCAGAATTAGGTGAGGTAGGTATATCTGCTGAGACTTCTACAACACTTGGAGTACTTGGAGAGACGTGTTCTTGATCAACTATTTCTTGAACAGCCTTAGGCTCTGAAGGAAGAATTTCCTTTGGTATTTCCTCACCAATTTTCTCAGAACCAGAATCTGAAGTTTCATCAATAACAACATTAATTGTTTCCATCACCTTCTTGGTTCTTTTGTTGTATACCCGATAAGCTTTGCTAGTGGAGGAGTATCCTAAAAATATTCCTTCATTGCTTCGGGAATCAAAATTTTCCACATTCTCTCTATCCTTAAGGATGAAGCAAGTACTTCCAAAGATTCTGAAATACTTCACATTTGGCTTTCTCCCCTTCCACAACTTATAGGGAGTCTTCTTGGTATCGGGTCTGAAATACACCCTGTTAACCGTATGACATGCGGTGTTGACAGCTTCTCCCCATAAATTTCTAGCCACATCCTTGTGCAACATGGCTCTAGCCATCTCCTAAATGACTCTATTCTTTCTTTCTACTACACCATTTTGCTGAGGAGTAATAAGAGCAAAGAATTCTTGAGATATACCTGATCTAGTGCAAAAGGATTCCATGTATGAGTTCTCGAATTCTTTACCATGATCACTGTGAATTTGATCAATTTTTAAGTTCTTCTCATTTTGCAATCTTGTACACAAGGCTTCAATGTGCTCAGGAGCATTTGACTTGGATTTTAGAAGAATGACCCAAGTATACCTGGTGAAATCATCTACCACAACCATGATGTATTTCTTTCCTCCAAGAGACTCGGTTCTAGTTAGACCTATGAGATTTAGATGTAGTAGCTCTAAAGGTCTAGATGTAGTTGATGTCTGAGTGCCTGGATGTTTTGCTTTTTTTTGTTTCTCAAGTTGACACGGTCCACACACAACATTGTTCACTTTGCTGAGCTTTGGTATCCCCAAAACTGATTAATGCTTAGACATAATTGACAGATGTTTGTAGCTAGCATGTCCCATCCTTTGGTGCCATAAGTCTTCATTTGGCAAACGAATGCTATTGAACACAATTTCAGCATCAGGTACCAATCCATAGCAGTTGTCCAGAGTGCGAACACCGCTTATGAGTTTCTTCCCAAACTCATTCAACACAAGGCATTTCCCTTTTGAGAACAGCACCATAAAGTCTTGATCACATATCTGACTTATGCTCAACATGTTCACCCTCAGACCTTCTACATACAACACATTTGAAATGCTTGGCAGTCCAGGTAGAGAGATGGTTCCATTTCCTTTTATCTCTGATTTACTCCCATCACCAAAGGTGACATTTTCACATTTCTTGGACTCGAAAACCTTAAAGAGAGAGCGGTCTCCAGTCATGTGTCGTGAGCATCCACTGTCAAGGTACCATAAACATGTGTCCATTACCTTAAATGCAGACTTCATCATAAAGCACACCTCATGCTTACATGACAAATCAATAGGAATGGTGTTCTCTCTTATCTGCCATTTATGAACAAAGCCTTTAACTTTCACTCTTCTCAGACGAACTCCTCTGCACATTTTCATTCTGAGACAGTATAGTTTCTTCTTTGTCATACTAAGACCTTTTTCAATAATCATCATGATAGCTTTCAAATAACTTTTAGACTTGCATTTTCTGAAACACTCAATCAAATAGAGATTAGAAAAACAAGATGTATTTGAAATAAAAGATCTTTTTATGTCGTTTGCAGCCATGACAACAGGGGTAAATGGATGACACAGCAAAAATTAACCCTAATCAGAGTGTGCCCGCTCTGATACCACTTGATAGGCCAAGAATGTATTGACCCCTTTAGTAACTTAATCAATAAATTTAGCCAAGTGAAATTAATTAGATTCAATTACATACAATAAGCGTGGTAGCACAAACAAATCACCAACTAAGTTAAATGTAGCGGAAAATAAATTTCACATAGGTGATTTGTTTACGAATAGGGAAAACCACCGAGGCAAAACCCCACCGAGTGAATTTAAGGTCACCACTCCCAAGAATCCATTATTATCAAAACAAGCAGTTACAAGTAAAAGGAATCCCAGTACCTAATACCAACCTACTGTTGAACCCTTACCCCAATACCCAATTGGACTTGTGATGTAGTGACAATCTCTCCTTTCAATGCATGGCTTCTAGTATGTGACTAACCAATTGATGCATGGATCTAAGTACATGACTAACACACCAACTTGAGGAAGATGTTAGTTGCAAAATTCTTCAGTTCATCCAACGATGAAGATCAAGAAGCTCCTTGGTTACAAAACCCTTGGCGCAAAGACGCAGTAGCTTTTACAATGAATATGATGAACTAGGGCAATTGTCACCGGTCACAATTTTCATACACAATGACTTTGCATCAAGTTGCATAACCTTGCATCATCTTTGACGGCTCTTAAAATAATCCTTATATATGTCTAGGGTTGTGAGAAAAGAAACCCTACACAAATACACTTGGATATGTGTGAAAACAGATCTGGAAATCTGAATTTCGTAATTCTTGATAGATACGACATCTGTCGAGTTGCTGTTGAGCATCAGGCATTAAACCTTGATAGATGTCATCTGTCGAGCTTTAATGAACAACACTTCTTCACTTGTTTCTTGGACAGATTTGCATGGCTTCAATACTAAACTTGAACTCTTGTTCCTTGAAGTACTAAACCATCCTAGATCTACCCAAATACAAGTAAAGTGCGTTTTGTCAAAGGATTAGCCAATTTACATAACATATGTCTCTAACAATATCCACATATGTCCTAACACTCACCCATCTCACACCCTACCAGTCAGCCACCCTTTCATGGCCTCACTCAGCCACCCCCCTCACGGCTCGCTCAACTACCCTCTCATGGCCTCACGGCCTCGCTCCACCTCGTTCTCCATTTTTTTTTCTTTTTTCTTTTTTATGGGTTCAATTCGTCTCACTCATGTGAGTTTGTGTTTATGATTTTTGTGTTTGTGTTTGTGACTTTCAAAGGGAAAATCATAAATCTAAAATTTGTGTTTAGTTTGTGATTTTGAAAGGGAAAATCATAGATCTAAAATTTGTGTTTGTGATTTTTGTGTTTATGCTTGTGTTTGTGTTTGTGATTTTGGGTCGGAAAATCATAAATCGAAATTTGTGTTTCTGATTTTGGGCTGGGCTGGGCATGAGGAAACGGGGCCCGACGGGGCGAGTTTGGGGTGGAAAAAAAAAACCCCTTTATTAAACGGGCGGGGTCCAGGTCACAGTAGCGGACTCGCAGGTCAGGTTCGGGCATAGAAAAACCCGCCCCGAACCCGACTCGTTGCCATTCCTAACCCTTGTTGGATAATCATGATGGGAGCCAAGGAGCCTCCCTGTTCATTAGTATCTTCAAGGGATGATCAACTCTCACTCACTACTCTGGTTTACCCTTCTTAATTATGCCTCATTCCATTGGACCAACTTGCTTCTTCTCTGCTTCATCTCTTTCATTATGGCTTGAGACTAGAGCACCTTTAGTTTGGACTTCATAACATCTTTTAGAGAATTTGGCTATAGAATGGCCAAAATCATTGCATCTTGTGCAATTTTTTGGAGCCTAATCATATTCCACCTTAATTATGACCTAATCTCCATTTTGACATTGCAAATTAAAATCTAAAATAAACTCTTTAGATGCATCTATCTCCACACACTCGAGCAAAACTTATCTTCTTTCTAGTGGTTGTTAGCTTATCGCAATGAAGTGGCTTGCCAATGGCACTAGCCACGTGACTCATCTCAGCTCAATTCCAATACTCTGTGTCTGTTTGGCTAGCTTATTTTTTTGCCAACTTATTTTACTATTCAGCTTATTTTTGCTACTATTCATGGGTCCCACTGCACTTTTTGGTACTATTCATAGGTCCCACTATACTATTTCAACTAACATTTACCTTTATCTACAGTACTTTCAGCAGAAAGTTTTCAGTTTCAACAAAAATAAGCGGATTCCAAACAGACCCTCCATGCATGCAATTTTGCCCACAGTAGTATCTTCTGAAGTTCCTCCTTAAACAAAGACAAGTTGGGCTGACAATTCTTAAGAGTTAAAAGCTTTTTTGCCACGATCCAATATTGATAAGAGAGCTTCTTGGCTTTCAAACTTATCCATTCTTTGTAGAAATAACTTCCAAGTTCCAACTGACCATCCTCTTCCCAAAGTCTCTTAGAAATGAGATTCACAGCTGTGTAAGGAAATTTTTTTTGTCAAGAAAACACCTGTTACCGTGTAATAGGTTTGTAGGCTTTAGACCCACTTCACTTGTCTTGCTTAGCATACATACTTGTACAACATACTTGCTTACTATATAAACATAGTCTTGTTTATGTTATTACTTGAGAAATATAATATATTTATTCAATACTTCTAATATGGTATCAGAGCCATTACTCTAACCATTTAGTGTGCTCTTTGCAGTCTTGTCTTCCTAGGTGTCTTCAATTGCCTCCATTGTCATCATTGCCACCGCCGTCAACCACACCAAGGTCTCTACCTTCTGTCGCCACCATCAATAATGCTTCAATCTTGTCGCCTCCAATACCATTGGAATCATCTGCCACCAATCTACATGTTGGGAGAAGAATCAGTGTCATCGGACGTCTCACGTGCCGCCGAAGTTTCTGGTTGCTGTCCACACGTTGCCACGCGGTCGTCTCTGCTTATTGATGTCATTAGTGACATCACCCTATCCGATGCCAGCTCTACGTCAACCTTAGCTAACATCATCATTTCCAAATCACCACACCACATCATCCTTGCCACGTCAGCACACTACTAGTTGACTTTTGACCTGTTCACTGTTGACTTTCTACTAGCCTGTTGATCGTTGACTTTTTGGCATTTGACCGTGGACTTTTGGTGTTGACTTTTTGATCTAAAATCAAAATTTTTGAAAGGGCCTACCTTGCTTAGTTTTTCATGTAGATTCCGATTTTTGAAATCGCTCAATTGACCTATTTTTGCAATTCAGGTGCCTTTTTTCTAGTTTTTCATGTAGATTTCATTTTTGCAATCTATTTTGACTTATTTTGCTTCTAAATGAAGAACATGGATATTTCTTCTTCTCATTGCAATAATCTTCACAACTAGTCCAATAAAAGCTATTGCAATTATTGCAAACATCTAGGCCACAGTATTGAGACTTATTATCATCGTTGACAATCCAACAAATGATTTTGCAATTTTTGCAAATGTCTTGACCACCCTATTAAGACTTGCTACCGTGGCAACAAATCAGCTGCTCCCATTGCTACTATTGCTAACACTGAGACTATCCACCAATGGCTCCCATCTTAGCGAAGTCCAAGTCTTCTAGATTCATTATCACCATCACCATAGTTGACTTGCAAAACATCATCGCTAATACCATTTGTATGGTTGGTAATGCATCTTTTTCTTCTTATCTCTCAATTTTACCTGGTATGTCTCCTTCTTTCTAGCTTATGGATTTTGCTTGTTGCAATCTGTTGATGTCCACTTTTGACAAAAGGGCCCAATGGCAGAAGAAGCCCAACAATATGAACAAGATGAGGAGAAAATAGTAAAGTAAAGACTAGCAGGCTAGAATGGCAGGAATAATGGTCAACACGCCCACACAAAATTAATAAGTGGCAAAGAAGGAGCAAATGGGCTGAGGAAGCCCGAGGAATGAAGGTAGTAAACTCATGGGAATAGTAAAAGGTAGAGAAGAAGTAAATGGGTCAGAGAAGCCCAAAAAATGAATTAGTAAATTCGTAGGGTTGGCATAAAGGCCAATAAGCCCGAAAGGTAATAAGAGGTAAGGATGTGGTAATTGGGCTGGGGAAGCTCAAAAGATTTAGCAAAAACCCATGGGAGTGAAAGAGGTAAGGAAGAAGAAAATGGGCCGAGGAAGCCGAAGGGATGGAATGGGTTAGCCCAGCAGGAATGCTAGCCAGTAAAGCCCAAAAGAAGAAAGAATGTAGAAAATGGACTGGTAGGAGCTTCAGCCTGTAAGCCCAGAGATAACAACGAAGTAAAAGAGAAGTATTATCATAGCAGGAGCAGTGCAATGACATGGTAGGATCATCAGCCAGCCCACGGACACGGGAAAGAAGGGGATATGGGCCAGGTAGGAGGGAGAGGGCCCACACCCAAGCAATGCCTAGTCCAAAGAGGAGGTGAAATGTAGAGAACGAAAGCCCAAAGACCCATGTATCTTTCACGCCGCAAAAGCTAAACAAGTGCTAGAACGTATAGCAGAATTGGACAAACGCGGAGGCAATGGCAAATGCGTGAAGGCCAGAAAAGTAATGGATTCAGAGTGGAAGTAGAGCATGCACACAGGGCCCAGGCACGTCCTACCTGTACCCAGCCAATGCAAGGGAGGTAAGCCACTGGTCAAGGGTATGTGAGGATGTGGTCTGGTGGTGGGGAGAAGGGAGAGCCTATTTTGGGGTTCCCGCTCAAACTCTTTTGGGGGGAAATGTCTTGCTGGGATGACATCTCATCCAAGATAAGTAAGCATGAGCTGGAATCACTAGATGCATGCCATAAAGGTAGGTGAGGGAGAGGTTTAACCCATATCTAGATAAGAGTATTGAAAATAAAGGGAGGTAAAAGACAAAACAAAAACCATTTTTTTCTAGGAATGAGGCGTGGTGCTACCAACACAGTGTAATGGTAGTGGCTAGGCAGCTGGTAGACCAGTTGGCAGTCTTGGAAGGATGCCCACAATGAGCCAAAAGCGGTTAAGTGGTAAAAATGGTAAATCTTGTCATGGCAGACAGTATAAAAAATCATAGACGTGAACAGTAAAGGAGGGGGGGGAGGGAAGGAAAAATGACAAAGAAAAGAGAGGTAGAAAAAAAGAAAAGAAAGTAGAGTAAACAAAGAAAAAAGGAAAGGAAAGGTACAGAAATCCCAAAGAAATGAAGAAACTTGAGTGATAGGAATAGAGGCATACATCAATAGGCTACCCATTTCTCTCCCTCTCAATAGACCCACTCTCTGATAAGCTAAGAATTCAAGTTTCAGTCATCTAGGTCCTTTTTCCAAAGTGTGTAATCTCTACGGCATGAGTTCCCTCTGAGGTTATCCACATTGGAGATTGGCTCCCTTTTTGGGCTTGTGTACATTGAACAGCTAAGCCAATTCCTTTGGCAAACGAATCCTATTTGGTTGATAAATGACTAACTCGTTATCCTATTGCTAGATTGTTTGCCGTAATCTTGTTATTAGTGATTGTATTTCTCTATTCTCCCTTGCTGTGTTATTTATGTATTATTGTTGATTAGTGGAAATATTCTAGTTATCTTGTCGTACCGTGCTTCCTGCTGCAATATCTGTAACAGTTGTTCTTGCCGTGAGTACGTGGTACATCTAAGGCTCCTGCCAGGGTGTGTCTATATGGGGATGACCTAACTTACGCATAACCTAGCCTAAGGTATGTTTCAACTAGGCCGGTCCCAACTCTCCTACCTCAAAACCATGGGTTGTGGTACAGTAGGAAAAATCAAGCCCAAAACAAAAAAAAAAGGCCCTCCACACAATCACATGACACCTCATCTATCCTTATCTTCTAAACTTGAACCTACACCACACCCTCTTAATATTCGTACAACTGATGGTTCCACAATGCATGGTCATAATATAAGTTTCGTCTCGATCTCCAATCATTCGATTCCTAGGTCTTTCATGTTCCTAACCTTTCTTTCCATTTATTTTCTATGGGATAATTAGCTAAATTAGGTTATCGCCTTACTTTTGATTATTCTAGGTGTACTGTGCAAGATCCGAGGACGAAGTAGGAGCTTGGGGTCGGTCCTAGAGTTGGGCGTATGTTTTCCATGGACAATCTTCGTCTTCCACCTATTGCTCCTGTTTCCGTTGATTCTGCTACTACTGCGGTTTATTCTATACCTTCTCTCGCATTTTGGCATGCTCGACTTGGTCATGCCATTATTTTAAAAATTGGACCGGGGGCAAAAACCGTTTTTACCTCCTGTTCTCGGTTCAACTCGGTTTTTAACCAATTTTGAGGGTTTTTACCAAACTAAACTAGTGCCCGATTCCTGGTTGAACCGGTCAAATCGGCTGGTTCGATTCAGTTTTTAAAACCATGGGTCACACATCTTCCTCTCGATTACAACACTTAGTTACTAGAGTTTTGTTAGGTTCAATATCTAAAGAAAATTTTGATTGTGTTTCGTATCAATTAAGAAAGCAACCATCTTTGCCTTTCCATAATAGTAAATCAATGTCTACTGATATCTTTGACCTCATTCATTATAATGTCTAGGATCTCGATATTTTGTTGTCTTTGTTGATGATTATTCTTGATATAGTTGGATTTTTCATATGAGAAATTGTTCTAAACTATTACAAATATATTATAACTTTGCAAAAATGGTTGAAACTCAATTTTCCAAATGCATCAAAAATTTTCGATTTGACAATGCTCTTGAATACACTAAACATGCTTTCCAAGCTATTTTGCATTTATATGGAACTATTCATTACCTAACTTATCTAGGCACCTCTCAGAAAAATAGTAGGGCCAAACGAACTTTCGTCATATTCTTGACACTGTTTGTGCTCTCCTTTTCTCTACCAAAGTTCCTGCCCCTTTTTAAAGTGAAGCTGCTCTTCACGCTGTTCATGCTATTAATCGCATTCTCAGCACTGTCATTCAAAATCAAACTCCATATGAGTGTCTTTTTGGGTCATCTTCTGACTATCACCACCTTCTCTCCTTCGACTCTACCTGTTTCGTTCTTCTTCAACCTCATGAATATAACAAACTTGAGCCTCGATCTAAGCTTTGTGCTTCCTTGGCTATGGTGAAACTCAAAATGGGTATCGGTGTTATGATCCTATCTCTCATCATCTTCATTCATACACATTTACTTGATTATCATTGTTACACTGCCCTTGCTGCATTATACGAGCCTCACACTTATCATGAGACCTCCACTGACCCTAGAAGGGTCACAAGACTCATAACTAAGTAATGTTGTGCTTTTAATGGTGCAATTGACATTGAATGAGGTAGTGAGATGGGTTTATAGTATAAGTTTGAAGTACAAATGAGTACTACTTCTAACTAAGGTACATAAAGTCATAAAGTTTTGCTCAATTTCGTGGAAGTAGTATTATTTAGTCATTTCTCAAGCTCACCAAGAAACAATGATTCATACTTTAATATATGATTTTTTTTTTACTTTTCTAATATCAAAAAAAAAAAAAAAAAAAAAAAAAAAAAAAAAAAAAAAAAAAAAAAGAGGAGTTGAAGGACTCACCAACGGCAAGCCTTGTGTAGACACTCAATTTTGCACCTATAATTTAATCAAAGAAGATGACTAGAGTGACCATTCATATACCCAAAATTCACGATTGCATTACTTCATTCATTGCATATCATAAAAATGATCATGAGGTTCTAGCGGTTGCGACTATATGCATTTTGTTTAGGTGGAACCAAGCACACATGATTAATTTAAATTAATTCTGATTGGCTAGACAATTAAAATTAATTAAATAATTTTGTGATTGGTTGTTAGTTAGTGTCAAAAATAGGCTTGATTGCATAGGAATAAGGAGGATAATTAGATAACAACAAAATTGTGGATAATCAAGACTTTTAGGAGTGTTTATCTACAAGATAATCATTGCTGTAGAGACCTGAATCATCAGAAAAGGAGTCTAATTTTAAGAATATGGATCAAAAACGCATCTAAGTGCAAGTCCAGGCTTAAAAAACCTCAAAAAAGGAGTCCAAAGTGGACCAAAACTCAAACGCGGGACCGACATCCAAAAGGGCCATTCGGCACTTTTGGAGTGCCGATCGGCACTTTTCATGTGCTGATTGGCACAAACACAGGCCACGGCCCAAGGGCACTTGGATTGAGATAAAACTCATCATTTTCGATTTTTTAGAGATAATGACACGTCCTAGTTCATAATCTGATCATTCAGCTAATTTTTCGAGCATCCCAGCCTCTATAAATAAAGGAGGCCTCTCAAAATTCAGGAGACTTTTTCACGCTTTCTGACCTCCCTCTTTCTGGCTCTTCTCTTCTTTTTTTTTTTTTTCCCTCTTACGTTAAAGACATTCTGGAGGCTCTTACCTTAGGGATTTCTTTACTGTAAGCAAAATATTTTTGGCTTCAAAGAGAATTGAATAAATTTCTTTGAATTCTAAAATATCCTTTCACAAAGAAGAGCATGCTCATGCAAGAGGTAGTCTATTTCTTTCCCTTTCTTTTTCTGTTCCTTTTATTAATTTTTTTTGATGATGCATGAATAGGTTTAGGATGTTTTTATTATTTCTGATTCTACATATAATTGCCATGTTTTGTTTAAAAGTTTTTTTTTTATATGTTCTAGTTGATTTGTTGTTATGATTTTTCTTTTGAATCTCAAAATCTGCTGTCAAAGATTTTTTTGAAACACACAAAACAGATCTGAATTTTTTAGATGTAATTTTTTTTTTAACTCTAAAAAATTGATCTGTATTTTCATTAAATACATATCTGATTTTTTTTAACACAAATTTGCAGATTTTGGAATTTAAAAGAAGAAATTAAAAATTAGGTTGAAGTCTTTGCTTTTTCATAATATGTGATGCATGTAAAATAAAATTATCTAATGAGTGTGAATCCTTTGTCAAAAAGTTTTTCATTTTATGTTCAAAAACAGATCTATTTTTTTTTTTTTTTATATATAAACCAAAAATTATTTTTTTAACCATTCAAAACAAATCTGATTTTTCTAAATAAAATCACCTTTTTTAACTTTACACCAAAAATGGATCTGAGATTTTTTACAAAAATCTTGTTCCTTTCTTTGTATAAAAACAGATCTAATTTTTTTACAAATCTAATTTTTTTTATTTACACAAAAACAGATCTGATTTTTATTTACAAATCTCAATTTTTCTAATTCATAAAACAGATCTGATTTTTTTTTCTAAAAAAAAAAGGTTACATTCATAAGATAAATTTATTTGAGTTAGTGTTAGTCAAGTGTTTGTCATGTATATGCAACATATCATTCACATCATGCAAAAAAGGGTATATTGGTCATTAGAGTCTAGAAGACCAGACTCTGTCTGGGCGGAATGGGTGCCTAACACCTTCCCATTCCGTAACTTAGCCTCCGAACTTAGTTCTTTTGGATAGGTAGATCTATGCCTTGTCTTTCTTTTTATTTTTGGGTAGATTGTACCTAGGACAAAAAGGCATGTATTCTCTTTAGTAGATTGTAACTAGAACTCAAAGCTTTGTAAGATTCAATTTATTAAGATTGTATTTATTTCTATTCAATCAATGACAATGAAGAATTTTGATCATGTAATTTGTATTAATTTTTTCTTATTTTTTTGTATAAAAAATAAGTGGCGACTCCATGCCACTTACCCAAAAACAGAGGTGCCCTTCAAAGCACCCAAATCTCATTTTGAGAGCACCCCAGATTTTGCGGTCTCTCACACCTTGCTGGAGAGTTTTCGATGCCTAAAAGTTTGTAGTGGCATGAGAGATAGAGAGTATTTATGTGTACCTTTTGTTTGATGTAGAGCTCTCTTTATGTAGGACTTACACGAGGTCTATAATGCTGAGGGCATTGTATTTCAATTGACACCTCTTGAGATTTTGAACAAGGGTTCAAATTTCCTCCTCACCAACAATAGAAAAGAAAAGAAGGTCCCTAATTAAATTCTTATTAGTAGTCTTCCATCAGCTTAATATATCCCCTATTGGGTCAATTTAACTTGGTGGGAATTCCATCAAATTCATTGTTTCCTTGTAAGTCAAAGGTGATTAATCTTATCTATATTAATTTTAATTTTTCAAAAGTGAAAATATATTAGGTAAATTACAACTATAGTCTCTAACCTCAAATGTTGAATTTTTTGTTTCTCCAAATGTAGTTGCATCTCATAATAATATCAACCAACCAAATCGATGCATAATTATGTGGAGAAAGCCAAATTTATCAGCTTCCAGTTTGCTTTTCGATGAAAATGGATTATATTTATACTTTCTCAAAGTTATTATCCTTGAAATGCCCAACAAATTTTACAATGAATTTTTTTATTAGTATATAATGACACATAAATCTACTGATGTCATTTATCATAGTTCTGCTATATCAACTGCAGGAAATTTGAAAGATTTAAAAAATTGCGATTGTCACAAAAGTACCATTTATTTCTGAAAAATATAGATCAATTATAAACTCAATCAACCAACTTATCAAGTTTTCAGAAGTTTAGTAATTTTGCTAAATATTTTAATGATTACCATTGATTCTTTTAAAATATTTAATCCTCAAAAGCTTTTTAAAAATTAATTTGTTACAATAAGCTACATATTAACCAGTGAGCGTCTTTCTTTAGACGTTCAAATCTTTGTTCAATCTCTTAACAATGGTATTATGGCAAGTTTATATAGGTTGAATTTCTATACTAGCATATTTTAAACTATGTTTTTTGTTAGCACGTGTAAAAAAGGTAAAACTTAAGGTGTATTTAATAATTGAGTTTTTTTATATTATTTGAAAAAAAAAATCAAATTATCCACAAATATTAAGAAAAACACATATAGTGACAATAAATTATAGGCGCAACCCAATAAATTATTGACAAAAAAAACTTTATAACGTTTATGCATGTTTCAAAAAAATATTTGAATTGCTAAAATAATATTATCAAATTTATTAATTTGTAACAAACACAATATTGACCAACTACATATGTGACCGGTAACATGGCTTGTCCATTCCATGTGATAAAATAGGGAAAAAGAAAATATGACTACAGAAAGAAATATGTATGATAATGAGAATCTTGACAAAAATAATATCATAAAAATTATTTAATAACCCAAGTTTAACATCACTAAAATTGACAATTCACGTGCATATTAGTATGTTAGCTGGTCATACATATTAGTATTTTATAATTGTAAGATCCTTATCCTATTTTACATGGTCATACATGACAAAAGCTTGTTAGCTGGCAGCCATTCCCTTAGTCTTTGTCTTCTATTAAAAGATTTTGATTTTTAGAATCAAGTAAAAAAAATGTCAAAAATGGGCATTATGGGCTTCTGGATCTGGAAGGATATGAAAGAAAAGTCAGCGAGAACGTCAGGACAGTGGGTTCTGGAGCTATCCTACGTATTTAATGTCTGTCTTTACTTATTAGGATGTTACAATTACTTCTTCTTCTTCTTCTTTTAATTTTTTTTTTTTTAATAATAACTTTCATGACAGATCAATTAAATCTTATGTACTAAAATTTGTAATATATATCCCTAAAATCATTCGTCTTTTAAGAAATATTAAATGGTGAAACTTGTTTTCTTATTAGCAATAGTTATGGTAAGAAAGTACGGACTCATCTTGATCGTTATATCTATATATGTATATTTAAAAGCTGAATTGTAACATTTAATATTGTTAAACTCTCAAAAAAAAAAAAAACTCTCTTATTGTGTCACATTATCCACCGATTTCCTATCCCTCTCTCTTATTTTAAACTTTTCATCTTCTTATTAATTTCTCAACTTATTGTTACACTTCTTAAACCTTTCCTACTTATTTTATTTGTTGACCCAATATAACAGCACATCGACATTTGAATCCATGAGAATTAAATTCATGGTACGTGTGTCTAACTTTCTTCAATTTTCTTTTACTACTTTTTCACTCTTTCAAGACTTATTTTGTAATGTTGTTCTAATAACGTTATTTAAGTGTTATAGAAATACATGTACGTAAAAAAATGTTGTGAAAATATGTATTGTGTTATTTAAACAACAAAAAATGTTGTTTCAAACAACGTTACCAAATAGCCCTCAATTTTCAAAATATACTTTTTAGTGACTGTAGTAAGTAGTAACCTCTTTATGTTTCAAACTAACGCACACGTGCGTATGTGTGCGCGTATACAAGTGGTAGTCAGTGGTTGCACATGATCTATACAAGATAAAAGAAGATATCATCTTGTTATTGATTTTGTTTTGAGTTTTGAATTTTGATAGTTACTACTACTTTACTGATGACATTCTCAAAACTTAATCCTGAACTACTGCTTCAATTCTAACATTGTTGAGTGATATATTCCCATAGCTTTAATATTTTCACTGCATTCAATAATAGTATGTTACTGAAACTGAAAGCACTTATTTTGACTTGCATCCTTATTGAGCATTATTTTGTTGTTACAATATGAATATGAAGGCAATTTGTAAACAGGAAATGGCGAGAACCCCCATTTACTTGATGGGCCTTCTTCTCTTGTGTTTCCTGGTAGCCTCCACAGAAGCAGAGTATGTGAAATATAAAGACCCAAAACAGCCATTGAATGTTCGAATAGAGGATTTAATGAGTAGGATTACTTTGGAGGAAAAGATTGGGCAGATGGTGCAGATTGACCGCAGTGTAGCATCGGCAGAAGTCATGAAGAAGTACTTGATTGGTAAGTATAGTAAACTTCACCTATCTTTATTGGTATTTTTCTGCTAAGACTTAAGAGGAAAGAAGGTTAAAAGGTGTAGCATTATTTATTCCTCTGTTTTGGGCAGGGAGTGTATTAAGTGGGGGAGGGAGTGTTCCAGCTAAGGAGGCTTCTGCAAAAACCTGGATTAACATGGTAAATGAATTCCAAAAGGGTTCTTTATCAACTCGACTTGGAATCCCAATGATTTATGGAATTGATGCTGTTCATGGCCACAACAATGTCTATAAGGCAACAATTTTCCCCCACAATATTGGAATTGGAGCTACCAGGCATGTAGAATAACTTGGTCGTTAATATTTTTCATCTTTATATATATATATATATATATATTTGCTTCTCCTAGTCCAGTGTTGAAAACATATTCTTCCTGCAACAGGTATTGGTAAAAATATTCTATGTAAATCAATGATGCCATTCCGATGCTATAAAGTTTCATCCAGCAATCATTTTATTTTAGTAAATGTTCAAATTGCTCCCAAGATATAGTAATTTTTATTGGAAATTTTTAATTGTTTGAAGTTACCTGTGTTGAGTAATTAAGGGATGGAATAAATTGTTCAATCATGTGCAAAACCAACAATTTAATAAAATTAAAGAAAATCTGTGAGATTTGAAATTTTATGAGTCAAAAGGCTAGCTGCTTTACTAGATGCCAAAGAGGCAAAACTCTATCAAAAATAAAAATAAATAAATAACAAGGAGCAGGAAAATTCATAATAGCTTAAACATGGGAAAGCATGGGGGGAAAGTAAGAATATTGTTCAATCCTGTGGAAAGCAATATAAATTCATTTTCATTTCAAATTTGATTTGATTTGATTTTTTTTTTTTTTTTTTGCCTCTTTATCTACTGGCTATTAGTCTAAAGGTTTGAATATCAAAATCCAACAAAGAATAAGGGTGCAGTGCAGTAGTATATATCTTAATCAAATATGTGATTCTGTTTCTGCCTGCCATTTACGATCAAACTTGTTACTGATCAACCAGAGACCCTGAACTTGTGAAAAGGATTGGAGCTGCCACTGCACTTGAAGTTAGAGCTACAGGAATTCCATATGTCTTTGCTCCTTGTTTAGCGGTAACTAAGTTGGTCAAACTAATGATTGCTATCGGAATAACAGACTATTTTTTAACTGAAGTTGTGAGTTGTTTAACTACTCTACTTGTGCAGGTTTGTAGAGATCCTAGATGGGGTCGTTGCTATGAAAGCTACAGTGAAGACCCCAAGATTGTTCAAGCAATGACTGAGATTGTACCAGGATTACAAGGTGACATTCCCACTAACTCTGCCAAGGGTGTCCCATTTGTTGCTGGAAGGTAAAAATCTTACCAAAAAAATTAAGTTACCTCAAATGTTTTTATCCCTCAGCCCATATAACATGAACTAGTAATAAACTTGTTTTAGATAATTTAATGCAGTATATAATAATGAGAATTGGATCTAATTTCTAAAGTTTACATAACTAGAAGTTAACTGATAGATTATAGGTTTCGAACTTGGCAGTAATATTCTCATGTTATTAGACAATGTGTTATTTTTATTTAATAGAATGGCATGTGCTTTCAAAATTTTAGCTTAAAGTGCTAGTCCATAATCATATGCTTAGGTCTACATTACACCATAGACCTATCCAGAATCTTGTCATGTTTTGTCAGTAGCTAACATCCACTCTTATCCTTGCATTGTTAGTCACCTCTTGTTTGTCTTCAATTAGACCTTTGACTTTTGTCAAGAGCTCTAACTGGTATATTCCTTGGTTTTATTTTTTATTGATTTATTTGTTTTTAAAATGAACGAAATTTTAATAAAAGCTGTTTTCTAGGTGATGAAGTATATAATGCTTATAACAACTTTGGACCTTTGTATTGGTTGAGGACTACATATTCCTCCCTTTTATTGTGATATTTTAAACATTAAAATTGACTACATATTCCTCCAAATCCCCTCAAACCCCTTCCAAACCCTTAAAAAAAATAAAAATAAAAAAGGAAAAGCAGGAGCAACTTCATGAATCCCTCCTTGAAATCATAGTCCTAGCTGCATCTGAAACCTCAGGAGGCTACATAATTTATATAAGCAATTTTACCTGACTAAACTGTCAATTCCTCAAGTCTTTGTGTTCCTTTGTGCAGAGAAAAGGTTGCGGCTTGTGCTAAGCATTATGTGGGTGATGGTGGAACAACTAAAGGCATCAATGAAAACAACACAGTGATAGACAGACATGGATTGCTTAGCACACACATGCCTGGCTATTATAACTCCATCATCAAGGGTGTTGCAAGCATTATGATCTCCTACTCCAGCTGGAATGGAATAAAGATGCATGCTAACCATGATCTTGTGACTGGCTTCCTCAAGAACACTCTCCGTTTCAGGGTAAAAAGAGATTCATGAATGTATCTTGATTTTTTCAATTGCTGACAATTGAAACGAACAACTGGGAGCAACATATGAATATTATAATTTGTTTCAGGGTTTTGTCATCACAGATTGGCAGGGTATAGACAAAATCACCACTCCACCTCATGCTAACTACTCATATTCTATTGAAGCAGGAATTCAGGCTGGCATTGACATGGTTAGTCAATGACCTTAATTTTACTGCTTAAACAGACTCACATCAATGCCTAACTAGTTTAATCTTCTAATATTTGTGATGCACACATACAGGTCATGGTTCCATACAACTATACAGAATTCATTGATGGTCTAACCTCCCAGGTTAAGAATAAAATCATTCCCAGGAGTCGAATTGATGATGCAGTGAAGAGAATTTTGAGGGTTAAGTTTGTGATGGGTCTATTTGAGAACCCATTAGCTGATTTCAGCCTGGTCAACCAGCTTGGAAGTCAGGTTAGTAACTCACAACTTTGATTTGTCCTGTCCCCCTCACAAAACAACTGAAACATTCTTACATCATTCTATGGATTTTTGCCACTTATGAAGGAGCATAGAGAACTGGCTAGGGAAGCTGTTAGGAAATCACTGGTGCTGTTGAAGAATGGCGAATCTGCAGATACGCCATTGCTGCCCCTTCCGAAGAAGGCATCAAAAATACTTGTTGCTGGCAGCCATGCTGACAATTTAGGTTATCAGTGTGGAGGTTGGACAATTGAGTGGCAAGGACTTAGCGGCAACAACCTCACTAAAGGTACAATGAATTCAGCTCACCGCCTTTTTATGATGGTCTGTTATCAGTAGTGATACATTAATTAAGAATTCGCATGAACATTAATTCTCATGAGCAGGTACCACAATCCTCACTGCCATAAAAAATACGGTTGATCCCAAAACAAAAGTAGTCTACAAGAAGAACCCGCATGCTCATTATGTTAAGTCGAACAAATTTGACTATGCCATTGTTGTAGTAGGAGAACACCCGTATGCAGAGGGAGCAGGTGACAGCTTGAATTTGACAATCCCTGACCCAGGTCCAAGCACATTTACCAGTGTCTGTGGAGCTGTGAAATGTGTTGTTGTCATTATCTCTGGCCGTCCTGTTATAATCCAACCATATATAACATTCATGGATGCCCTTGTTGCTGCGTGGCTTCCAGGAACTGAAGGACAAGGAGTTGCCGATGTTTTATTTGGTGACTATGGTTTCAGTGGCAAGCTTCCACGCACTTGGTTCAGGACTGTTGATCAGCTGCCAATGAATGCTGGGGATCCACATTATGATCCCCTCTTCCCACTTGGGTTTGGCCTCACTACAAATCCTACTAAATAAGTTACTATTTCTATTTCTCCATTCATGGGATTTTAATGAGTACCCACTTTCACCAAAATAATAATAACAAAAGTTACAAAGATTGCGGCTTCAGTTTCATATTCTTGAATCTTGAGGCACCACCCATTACTCCACAAAAGTCTGGGCGTTGGCTAGGTATGAGAATGTTAGTATAAATATTAAATATATAACTGTGCCTGTGGATGAATTAAACAAAGGACCAGAATTGCGTGACTGCCAGTTTGGCACTATAATTCTTGGCACCGTATATTCAATTTGTTCTCCTAATTTTCTCAGCACGCTGCACTCAATTTTGTCACTACCGTCAAATAACGAAAAATTAACACACTTTATAAAGCTTTTGTGACTAAAAAAATATCACATCATCGTCTGAATAAAACAAATAAAATAGAAAAAAAAATTCCTCAATTTAAAAAATAATAATAATTAGAAAATAGCCTAAGTTTGCAATTTTTTTCTCATCACTTTTTTGGTGATGACACACAATACAAAAAAAATTTGATAAAAAATCAAACACTTGATCTCTCAGTTAATAAAATTTTCAACCACAATTCAAATGCTCAAATACTGTCAATACCATATTTTGGTTGCCTTGGTTTGCATGTCAAAAATCTCAATTTGTGCAAAAAAATTGCAAAAATTACCGTTTTGAGCATGACTTTGACCTCAATTTGACTAAAAATCCGACCATCTAATTAGGATAAATTTAAGCCCATGTTATAGATAATTAAATTCTCTTTACTTCGACAATTGATGGGCCTAGATTAGACTTAAAACAAGCAAAATATGGCTAAAATGATGAAAATTTGATTGACACTTGATCATTAAACTTGATTATAATTTAATCTCGATTGAATTAGAATAAAACGATCATGGATTGGCTCAAATGATGCCTCGTTGGAAAGGTCTTGTTATTAAAATTCCTTTGAATTAAAATGAATTTATCAAAATATCTATATATAAAAAATTCCAAATAAACTTTTTGTTTCAAAACATCAAGTTTGCCCAAATTAAATATCGATGCCAAACAACAAAACTCTTTAGAAAGTAAACCTCATAAGCTTTCCAACGGAATCTCACTTGAGCAAAATGAAGGTCAAAATGTCAAAAAAAGATTTAATAGGAAAATAGGAAAAATCATGGAAACTCAACAAAAAATCACTTTGCATGATTATTCTTAATTTCTCATGAAAATTGGATCCAAAAAGCACATTCTTTCTTGAGCTAGACGTATTTCTTTGCATCTTCAAATAAACGGTTCGTGATGAGGACACTCAGATTGAGAGAAATCAAATTAGGAAAATTGAAAAAAATGAGCAACTATCAACACTGTATTTTGTTCACCTTTGATTTGTGTGCCAAACTCCAAAAATTCCCAAAAAAAAAAATCATATTTTTACCTAGAAACCATGGGAATGTTTAGGATGATGTAATATTTCCTGTTTGGGCGTCATATCACTCGAATTGCTAGTCCAAGTCAAAATGACCAAAATGCTGAGCAAATTTCTACTTAGTCAATCAAATACTTGAACAATCACAAAATTTACCCTTTTTTTCCTTAAATTATTAACTTTATAACAAAAAAATTATTATAACATGATAACAATACACATAAACGTAACAATCTCTCTGCATTTTTTAATTACTAAATTATATAAAGTTATATTATATTTATACTACACACATTCACACACATCAAAGAGAGGGACACTACAAAAAACTGGGTTTATAGTAGCGTTTGTGAAACACCACTAGAAGTCCTAAAAACGCCACTATAGGTCCCTTCGGGCTATAGTGGTGTTTATGAACTTCACTATTGTACCATGACTATGGACCTCTAGTGGCGTTTATAAAATGCTACTCTAGGCCAAATTTATTTTTTAAGTAGGCTATAGCAGCATTTTAAAATGCCACTATAGGGTATGGACCTATGGTGGCATTTTAAAATGCCACTATAGCTAATAAAAAAAATTGAAAAAAAAAATTGACCTATAGTGGCGTGTTTTTAAAACGCTGCTATATGCCCATTTCATTTAAAATAAAAGAAAAAATAAAAGAAAAAAAGAACGCCACTATATATATATATATTGTCCTGACAAAACTAATTCCTGGGCAAATAAAGCAAAATAAACTGCCAAGAATTAAGCATTAAAGGCAAACAATAAAAAATATATGCTTGTTTAACTTGGTAACAATTCAATGAAAAAAACACATAATGGAAACATTTCGTCAATCAAAAAAGAGGCACAACCTCTTAAGCATTGAGCATTTCTTTCTCTTCAAACACACCACTTAAGGCATAAATATTACTTCAAATAGAGCATTCCTTCAAATAAAATTTAAATAAATAAATATGGAAACATAGATACCCTATTTTTAAAATTAAAATAAAAGTTTAAAAAATTATTTAGCCTCAACTATCATTTTGAAGAAAAAACAAAACAATTTTACACTCACAAAATCTGCTTTAACTGTGAAACGTGCACCCCTACGACGTTGTGAAGTTTGCGATGACCCTGGATATGATACCATAGGGAAGGAACTGTGAGAAAATAAGAAAATAAGCTTGAACTTGGTGCTGATAAAAAGCTTATACTACTTGTAGTACTGCAAAGAAGTTGATATAAGCACATCAAACATTTCCACAGTTTACAAGATCTGAAAATCTCAGTAACATTTTTCTAACATGTAAATAAAATTTTATTTGAAGAGAAGACTACATGTACTTGGAGAACAAATACAAAGTAAATTTTAAAGTGTTTATATATATATATATATATATATATATATAAACATTCAGATAAAAATATTAGAGAGCATGTCAATAATCAATTTCCATTACAATAAGCCACCAATATCCGACACTAAACTCAAACAATAAATCTCCACAAAAATTAAAATCACATCAAATTCAAACAAGATTCTCAGAGAGAGAGAGAGAGAGAGAGAGTAGAGATCAAAACCAGTTATAGTTATAAAACACACACCAAGATAATCACACATAGAAAACAAGCTGATCCTCATTCTAACATACAAGCAATTATCACTCAATAACTCAGCTTCTGTTATTATCACTTCATTGTTGTAGTCAAAACACTCCAAATTTATACAAGTCAAATATATGACTTAAAAATTAAATTTAATAATAAATAAATAAAAATGAGATACTTTTGGAGTCTACAAGGAGTCTCAATTGTGACTAGACTAGTCCTTTTGGAGTATAGAGATGTGGCTAACAAAATTGGGCTAACAAAATGAGTAAAAATGAGGTTCCATATAAAGATGAGAGATGTGGGGTTCTTATCACTTCCCCAAACATAAAACTTTTGAACTTGTGTCTTCTAGTACAAGAAATGATTTTGGATTCTAGTTTAGCTTAGGATCCCTATATATGTTTTTGTTGGAAAACATGGTTTTTGTATCACATAAAAAACAAGCAACAGAAGAATCACAAGATTTTCTCCATTCATGTAAGATAACATGGAACTTTGAATTCTAGAACAAGGGTTAGAGAATTGTACCTTGATGGAGTGAAATTAAAAACAAAGATCTTGAGAAGACCTTCAATCTTCACCCCAATTCCACTTTATACCCAAGATATGCAATCTCTCAATCAATTTTACATATGTTCACTTTCTTTCTTGATGAATATGTGTTTTTTTTAAAGAACAATTTTTTTTCTTTTGTTTAATCATACATATGTTTAACTACCAAGGCAGTTATTTTATTTAATAACTCTTATTAAATAATTAATAGATTATCTAATTAGATTGACTGTATGGGCCAACCCAATTAAGATTTAGTGTGTGGCTTAAAATGGGAGCAAAGGGACATATAAAACTCTAGCTCCAATGAGTTGTGGGCTTATATGTCAACTCTTGACATAGTAACACAGAGTTATAATATATAACTGTTACTTTGAAAATTGTCATCTCTTGATCTTTGAGTTTCTGCTTTAGTCTTTTAAGTTATTCATACTTTTTTAAAATCTTAATTCATAAAATATAATCTTTAGTAATTTTTTACTAAAGTCATTAGGCCCAACACTTTTTTGAAATCCCATTAAACTTATCTCAAATGGTTTATTTTATATCTCTAAAAAGAAACTATGGATTCCATCTTGAGAATATGTGTGTGTTCTCCTTATCACTATTTGTGATTTCCCAACGTACTAAGGTTTTGGTCGTTAAAATAGATCTAACTCCTAATATATCAAAGAAAACAACATTTCATATTTAGGTTTACAATTCCCTCATATTGAAAGTTGAAAGTCGTAAGATTTATTATTCAGTTAACAATTATTAATAGAATAATTATTCTCATAGTAGTCTAGTTTAATATATCTAACACACTTAAGACACATCAACTAGAAATCTCCACCTCCATGACCAAGATAAATCATCTTAGTTGATATGTTATAGTCTTCGCAAATGAAAAGCCCAATTTCATCACTAACTATAAACTATAATTTTGAGTTTACAAAGAACTTGTAATTTTGATCTTCTATATGCAAATCATATCCCAACACTTTTTTTTTTTTTTTGAGTAAACATATCCCAACACTTAAATCATATATTATGCATCTCATAGACTATAAAATAATATCCAAGTATTTATGTTACCATTATTTTAGAATATAAAACAACTTTTATTAGCTAATACACAATGTCATACATAATACTATACAATAGGATTTTAGGGTATTAATCCTAATAGTTTTTTTAGTTTAAATTAGGAATAACATTAATTTGACATAAGTGCCCAATATCCATTCGATATCCAATGTGTGGTGTCGAATCCATAAAAAAATAAAGGGCAAATTACAACTTACCCACTTGTGGTTTGGCCAAAATTTAAGTTGCCTACCTGTGGTTTGAAATTTGACACTTTGCCAACCTGAAGTTAGCTTAGTTAGAGTTTCGTAACCCAATTATGTTAAAAACATAGCTAAATATGTAATTTTACTCTACTTTTATGTCTCTATCCTCAAAAAATACAAAAAACATAAAAATACAAGATTAAACAAAATAAAAAAGAATCGAGTAGAACACTTGTATCATGAGATTTCAAACCACAAGTAGGCAACTTAAATTTTGGTCAAATCTCAGTTAAGTAAAGTGTCAAATTTCAAACCGCAGGTAGGCAACTTAAATTTTAGCCAAACCATAGGTAGCAAAAATTCCCATCCTTCTAGAGGTTATAATGCTGAAAAATTATTTTATAACTGCCTTAAAGAAAACATTGGTGTTTGTGAAGAAAATCGAGAGTTAAAGTCTGATGATGCAAAAAATCAACAGTTGAGCTCCTCATCGTAGCGGATGGACGAAGCTGCGGTTGGGGTTGTCTCTGTTGGAGGAAAAACCTGCAAAATGTACTGGGTGGAAGAGCAACACGCCGGTGTGGCGTTAGTCAGACCGCCTCCGATGCTTAAGTCAGTAAGGGAGAAGGATTCAACATAGTATAGACTAGAGAGTGATTTCGTAGAGTATTTGTGTGTAATTGGGCGTACCTTGGGTTTCTGGTGCTTTCTCCTTTTATAGTTGTTTGCTGCCTTAATGGGCAATGAATTCCTGTATTTATGCTCAATGGCTAATACGTTACGGAATTCATGTATGGTGTGTACAGCTCATTCGTTACTGTTTGCTTCGTCCGTTACTCTTTATCATTAATGAGCATAATAAATGCGTAACGTCTTCTTTGATCAATGACGATCTTAATATCATTGAATGCAGAGACGTTTATCATCATCAATGGTCTTCTGCCCGTTGGTCCTTCAGTTATGCTTTTACCTGTCTAGTGTATTAAACGTCACACTTGTCATTAATGGAGGATTCAATTAGTATGTGCCGTTGTCATTCATCTAAATGACGAAGCTGGCTTGAAGGCCGATGCTGGCTTGATGGACGAGGCTAGCTTAATGGACGGGGCCAGCTTGATGGACGATGTTGGCCTGTCTTTGTCTATGTGACAAGGCGGGAATAATTTTGAAACTTTGCCTTCCTCGTTTTTCGTGTGCTGGCGTTTATTGTGGAATGGTGCGTAGATTGACTACTTAAGCTTATGCTTGTCAGTAGAATCTATATCATTGAAATGATTGTAGATTGATTACCTGAGCTTATGCTCGTCAGTAGAATCTGTATCATAGAGATGATGTAGATTGATTACCTGAGCTTATGCTCGTTAGTAGAATCTGTATCATTAAGATGATATAGATTGACTACCTGAGCTTACGCTCGTCAGTAAAATCTTTATCATTGAGTTGATATAGATTGACTACCTGAGTTTATGCTCGTCAATAGAATTTTCATCGTTGAGATGATGTAGACTGAGAAATTCACTTAACACGAAAGAGATTTTTTTTTTTTCTTTTGCTTTGAGTAAACTTCTTTTCTCACCTTATTTGTGAATGGTAGAAATTCTTACTTCACCTGTGGGAGTCTTGGTACCGTCTGTGTGAATTTGTCTTTCGTACAAACTCTCGTAGCTTTTTTTAATTTTTTTTTTATTGAGTCATGTTTGTATGACAATTTTAGTTGTGTTTGAACAACTTATTATTTTTAGCTGTGTTTGAACAGCTTTTTATTGAGTCATATTTAAATGACGATTTTAGTTGTGTTTGAACAACTTATTATTTTTAGCTGTGTTTGAACAGCTTTTTATTGGGTCATGTTTGAATGACGATGTTAGTTGTGTTTGAACAGCTTATTTTTAGCTGTGTTTGAATAGTTTTTTATTGAGTCATGTTTGAATGACGATGTTAGTTGTGTTTGAACAACTTATTATTTTTAGCTGTGTTTGAACAACTTTTTATTGAGTCATGTTTGAATGACGATGTTAGTTGTGTTTGAACAACTTATTATCTTTAGCTGTGTTTGAACAGCTTTTTATTGAGTCATGTTTAAACAACTTATTATCTTTAGCTGTGTTTGAACAACTTTCTATTGAGTCATGTTTGAATGACGATGTTAGTTATGTTTGAACAACTTATTATCTTTAACTGTGTTTGAACAACTTTCTATTGAGTCATGTTTGAATTTAGTTGTGTTTGAACAACTTATTATTTTTAGCTGGGTTTGAATAGCTTTCTGTTGAGTCATGTTTGAATGACGATGTTAGTTGTGTTTGAACAACTTATTATTTTTAGCTGTGTTCAAACAGCTTTCTGTTGAGTCATGTTTGAATGACGATATTAGTTGTGTTTGAACAACTTATTATTTTTAGCTGTGTTTGAACAGCTTTTTATTGAGTCATGTTTGAATGACGATGTTGCGCTGTACTCGTGACTTAAAGTCGTGGTATTGGAGCGTCTTTAGGTTAACCATTTTTTTCGTTTATTCATGCTTGAATGATGGTCATCGTAGTTGTGTTTAAACAACTATGATTTAGTCGACTTTGGTAGTTGTGTATTAACAACTTTGATGGCTATGACGCCGTTGGCTGTGTGTGAACAGCTTTTGATTTGAAATTTCAACAACGAAGATCCTTGGGACGTCTCCCAAGGATAACTCCTAAATGTTGCACATATTTTTATTGATAAATAACTCATGGATAATCATTGATAAATACACATGGATAATGCTTTCATGTATTATTGATCTATGAATGACGAAAGCAATAACTGTCGTACATACTAATATGAAGACTAGGCAACTTGAAATGTAAAGTATTCCTTATTGAGAGTATTTCTTCAAGTGTGCTATGTTCCATGGTCGAGATAACTCCTGGCCGTCTAAAGACTTTAGGTAGTAGGAGCCTTCTCTGGAGTGACGGATTACTTCATACCTGCTTATATCTAGGCCTTCTACTAGAACCAACATGGGTTGAGGCCATTGTGAAGGTGGTCCATCTTTTATCTGCATTAACACTCGTTCAATAGACATGATCAGTAGAGTAAAGTTAGTAAAACTTGACCTTAGGTTTTCATCATGACATTATTAGGCATGGCGATGTTGCGCTGCGTGAGTTACTCCTATGCTTGTGCGTCTTTAGGTTTTCATCATGATATTATTAGTCATGACGATGTTGCGCTGCGTGAGTTATACCCACACTTGTGCGTCTTTAGGTTTTCCTCCTTCATTCGTGGATCATAGTGAAGGGAGGAAATGAAGAAGGAAATACATCATGAAAGATATATGTATATATACACACACACACACACACACATATATATATATATGTATGTATTTTTTTTATTAAACTTATTTTCTTGCCTTATTTGTGAATGATATAAATTCTAGCAATAGTACAAAAATGCAAACATGCTTAATGCTAAAAATGGGATTTCAAAGGAAAAGTTCTTTTTATACTCCATGCCCCATGGGTGAGTGCAACTTCATAAGTTCCTTTCGTCTCTCTTCCTTCGCGACTATTGCACCTTCTGCATTCATATACTTTTTTGCTTTTTGGTGTAGTTTCGCGATTGTTTTTGGTGGACTCTTGGTGATTGAGGAGAAGAAATCTCCGAGTAACAACCCTGCTTGGAAAGTCGTTAGGATGACTTGATCTTTAGCTTCGTCTACATGCAGTAGCTTCTTATTGAATTGGGTCACGTACTGTCTTAGTGATTCTCCTTCTTCCTATTGAATGTTGAAAAGATGACTAGTTGGCTTCTTGTGTCTCTGCCCCCCCCCCCCCCTCAATGAAATGACGAACAAAACCCTTGCTGAGTTGTTCAAAATTTGCAATAGTTCCTAGGGGTATCTTGCTAAACCATACTTTGGTTGCTCCCTCCAGTGTTGTTAGGAATGCCCTGCACATCACCTCGTCTGGGGTCATCTGCAATAGCATCAATGTCTTGAATGATTCAATGTGATCTAAGGGATCCTTGGAACCATCATACAACTCCAACTATGGGAGACGAAATTTTGGTAGGAGGGACGGTTCAGTACTTTAGTAGTGAATGGTGAGTCCATCCTTCAAATCATCCCATCCAGATTCTCTCCACCTTTGTCCATCATAGCACTTTTTAGTTCGTCCATCTCCTTCCTCATGTTGCGAAGCTCATTCTCCATCCTGGTGGAATCTTCTCCTGAGGTCCTGTCTCGTCTGTTGGCTTGAGAGTTTGATTCTTCTTCATTTTGGTTTTCACCTGTTCGCCAACGTTTTGCGTTTTGGGATTCCATTGTCTTTCGCAGTTCTTCATTATAGTGAGTTAGCTCTTCCACATTAGCCAAGAGGGCTTGGATTTGTTGTTGTTGCATAGCGTCTGGCTGAGGTGCAGTCTTTGCTTCCATCTCGTACTTCGAGGAACTCTTTTGCCAATGGGAAAGATGGCTTGAATGATTAGCGTCCCCACAGACGACGCCAAACTGATGATGCAAAAAATCAGCAGTTGAGCTCCTCGTCGTAACAGATGGACGAAGCTGTGGTTGGGGTTGTCTCTGTTGGGAGAAAAACCTACAAAATGAATTGGGTGGAAGAGCAACATGCCGATGTGGCGTTAGCCAAACCACCTTCGATGCTTAAGTCAGTAAGGGAGAAGGATTCAACAGAGTATAGACTAGAGAGTGATTTCGTAGAGTATTTGTGTGTAATTGGGCGTACCTTGGGTTTCTGGTGCTTTCTCCTTTTATAGTTGTTTGTTGCATTAATGGGCAATGAATTCCTGCATTTATGCTCAACGGCTAATACGTTACGGAATTCATGTTTGGTGTGTACAGCTCATTCGTTACCGTTTGCTTCGTCTGTTACTCTTTATCATTAATGAGCGTAATAAATGCGTAACGTCTTCTTTGATCAATGACGGTCTTAATATCATTGAATGCAGAGACGTTTATCATCATCAATGGTCTTCTGCCCATTGGTCCTTCGGTTACGCTTTTGCCTGTCGGGTGTATTAAACGCCACGCTTGTCATTAATGGAGGATTCATTTAGTGCATGCCATCGTCATTCGTCTGAATGACGAAGCTGGCTTGATGGACGAGGCCAGCTTGATGGACAAAGCTAGCTTTTCTTCTTCTCTTCTTCTTCTTTTTTTTAAGACAAGGGTAATTTTTCTACTTATCAAAGTCCATTGGACTCTTTATAGATTGTGTTACTTCGAGTTTTTCGTACTGCAAAATTTTGTTTCCAACAAGTGAAGAGAAAAAATTGTATCACGAGATTCAAAAGGTAGTACTTTACTACGGTCACACATACAGATGTCAATCCAATAGCTTATGCAAGTTGTATTTATGGATGGTACAAAAGGGATTATAGCAAATAGGAGTGGCAATTCATGTTTGCGTGTCAGGTTCGTGTTGTATCAACTCATGAATCCGACTATAAGGGTCAACACTAACCTGACATGTTTATTAAACGGGTCTAAATTCCTCAACCCCAACACGACCTATTTATTAAACGGGTTAGTCGTGTTGACCTGTTTATCAGATTTTATCAAAATGTAAAAAAAAAAAATATATATATATATATATATATGAAGAAACAAACAAATAAATATTTTTAATATAAAATTCAGAACTAACAAGTAACTGCATCACCAATAATTATTCAAAACTAAAGCATATCTCAATATCACAAATAACCAATCACATTATGTCAAAGAAAGTAAACCACAACAACTAATAAGTTTATATACCTAAGGTATAAAGGGTATATTAGTAAAATGTCATTTAATTAAACGGGTTAGCCAAGTATTACGTTATCATTTTATTTACATATTTGCTATTAAAGTTATTATTCGTAATCAGCCTATGATTTAAATTGATACATTTTGTAGAGTAAAAAGTTTGATTTGAAAGTTTGGAGCCATCCTTTAATTTTAGGTTTTAAAATGTAATTTATCCAACATTCTATATTGTTTTGATTTTGCTTATCCACTTGTTAAATAAATTTTTTTCCTGGATCTATTAAGTTAGTGTCTATATGTATCATGCCATCTATACAACTATTTAAGAGGGTTTTCCCTGTTTGGAATCCTCATTTTTTTTTTTTTTAAATGCCCCTACACCTCTATGTTTAAGTAGAGACAAAACTAAAAAACAATCTAGTAAAAATACAACTCTAACTCTCATTGCCTAAAAAATAGGATAACTTTCTTGTTGATTTTCAAATTGCTTTATTCACTTATAAATTGGATTCTCAAAATAAAAATTATATATAAAATATATTTTTTATTTATTTAAGTTGGTGTTTGAATTGTTTTCTCTTCACACCTGTTTGAACTGCCTTTTTTTTCATTTTAATGAATGTATTTTCAATATCCAAAATAAAAATCACTATGTGTGGTTTAATTAAATAGAAGAGAGAAACGTCTCAAATTAAGACGAATGGAAAATTATGATACTAAATCCAAAAAAAGCCTTATTGCACACACGTAGCACATGTGATGAGGCTAGTCACCTTTTACTATATTGGCAAAGGAAGCAGCTCAAACCTTTATGCATATAATCTGGAGTTAATCTTCATTTACTGTATTACCAAAAAAAAATGTCATCACCTTTGTATACCTTACTTACAATTTGATTGAATAGACACAAGGAGAGAATAATAGGGGGAAGCGAACGTGAAGAGAGGAGATTTTATAAGGAGGGGGAAAATGGTTTAAGGGGGCCTGAACTCTGAAGTGGGGTGGAATCTTGTGTAACGGTTACATACCATATTCCTTTTACATGAGGATGGATTCCATGCTTAAAATAAGTAAATCGTTTGAAGAATGTGAATGTGATATTTTATATAATAAAGGTTGCATATAATATCTTTCTCACATGGAGTGCATTCCACACTTATGAGTAGTGTAAACTTAGGCCTTCATTACCATAAGGAAGTCCAAATATATACAAGATGACATGGACCAAGAGGATGCATGGGAACTATTTGTAGATCAAGATTCTTGTGCTTCGTTGATTAAAGGCATTATCAGTGATGAAGGGATAGGGGGGTGTGAGGAGATGATAGGGGAGATGTCTAATAACAGGTAATTGGTAAAGGAAGCAAGTATTTATGTAGAGCCCCCCTGTCTTAGCCCTTGACCTGCAAACTACATACAGTTTGGTGTAGGACAAACATTTTGGATGTGAAAATCCGAAAATGTAGCATAGTTGGGACCTAATTTAAGCTAATCAAAGGGCTGATTTTCTTAAATGTATTAAATTCTCCAATTTACGTCAATTAAATCTAGGGTCATAAAGGAGTCAAGTTAAAATGAGTATTAAAAGCTTAAGATAGTTCATTTAAATATATTTTGTACACTCAACAAATTAGATTACTTTCTCCAAAAAAAAAAAAAAAGATTACATGTACAAGCTTGATTCATTTTCTTGTCAAACAAGTTCAAGTTTATTTACAAACTACTTATTTTACTTATTCAATTACCATATATAGTAATCATAACTAAAAAAAAGTTGTTTGTTAAAATTTGGCAAAGCCTGTCAATCGAATTGCCCATTCATAGGCATAACCCAGCCAGCCAAGCTAGCCTATTTAATGAATTAATTCCCCGTGTAACATAAATACGCGTTACTTGGAAATGAGTTACAAAAAGAGGTGTAAACCCCCATTTAAGTTACAAGTTCATGTTTATTAACAAGCTACTTTTTTTACTTATTCTTATACCATACATAGTTAATATCATAACTAAAAAAAATTTACTTGTTAGAGTTTGGCAAAGCCTGACAATTGAATTGCCCATTAATAGGCATAATCCAACCAGCCACGCTAACCTATTTAATTGAATTGATTCCCCATGTTACAAAAATACGCGTTATTTGAAAATACGTTACAAAAGGAGGGGTAAACCCGCATTTGGGTAACTAATGAAACAAACAAAACAAAAAAACAATTCCCTCGCCACCATCCTCACGCTCTTAGTTGTCTTTGCCAAGTTTCTTTAAACTATAAATGTCATGTGTCTTGGTTAAGCAAGCCAAGCACCACCATGAACACCAATTATTTTGGGTCATGATTCATGAAGGTGTTTAACCAAAAAAAAAAAAAAGAAGGTTCCGTATTTTTGTAAATTGTATATATATATTTTTTTTGGAATAGACAAAAGGCGGCGAGTTGTTGGGCTCCATGTGTAACAAACACTCCTACTTTTATACCCAGAAAGGATCGAGTTATATGTGCTGAAAAAATGGTGGGATGGGCCCACACTGAGAGTTTGGTATAGTACAGTAGGAATGTAGCATTGTAGCCACCTACCATAAGATCCAAATCCAATACCATCAAATAATAAATTGCAAAAGGTGCAAAACCAAAGAATTTAAAAAATAAAGTTTTCTTTTTTTAAACTCGCCGAATATGAGATATAGAGTCCGTTTGAGAACAGTATATTTAGCTAAAATTGAAAACTTTTTGCTGAAAGTATTATAGATAAAGCTAAAAAGTAGCTGAAATAGTACAGTGACTCATGAATAGTACCAAAAAGTGTAATGAGACTTATAAATAGTACCAAAAATAAGCTGCATAGTAAAAAAAACTGGCTTTTTGAGCCAATGCCAAACACAACTGTAGAGTTCAATCTCCGTTTACAATAAAAACTAATTGATGTTTTAGTCTAATAATAAATAACAATCAGCAGAAATGAACCCATATATAAGTTGAAATTATCTTTAAAAAAACTATAAAAAATAAAAAAGCATAAAGAAAGGAACTGAAAAGAAGAAAAGTGAAGGTACTTTATTATTTACAACCTAAGAAACGAAAAGAAGAAAACAAAATAGAAAGAGAAAGAGTCTTTTTCTTTTCCTTTTTCAGTTCTAAGTATCTCATTTTCCAAGTTTCCTCCAAGTGCACAATTTTAAAGCAACTGTTGGATATGTATAAAGAATTTGTTGACGTTGAAGCATAAATATAGTCTATTGGTTTACCATTGCTGTGACTAATAATTAATTAGGCGGCAATTTCATTTGATTGGGCTCCATCTATACACTATTTTGTCAAAAACATAAGGATTAATTTTTTGTCATTAAAGCAAAGAAAGAGTCAATCCCAAGGGAAAAAATTGCAATGCAAAATATATAATTATATCAAATTTTGATTCAAATCATTAGCACCAAATTAGTGCAAAAAAAATTCTGTATCACGCGTTAAGACAACAATGATTTAGGTGCCATGGAGTGCTGCTCAGGTTCATGATTCAGCTCAAGATTTACATTTGTTCCTATTTCTTTGTTTTTTACAAATTATCACTCTTAGACTTTGACATATAAATGCTAATTTGGTGTTTATAGTTTTGATTCTAACAATCAATTATTAGACTTTAGACTTTGTGAGAGTTGTGACAACCTATCTAAACATTAAACACCCACTTTGTTGAATATTTTCAGTAGCTGAGAAGCTAATTGAAATAGGTTTGACAATAGCATTTTAATTACAATTTCTAATATTGAAAAACCATGTACCAAAACAAAACTTAGTCCATTTTTCGACTCTTCTATACTATTATGTTAGGTTACTACTTTTTTGGCCTCAAAAAAAAAAAAGAAGAAGCCTATCCTCCTAAAGCTTATCGACCCAATTGTTCTATATACAAATGAAGATGAAACCTAATAATTAGGTTTAGATACTTTTGTAAGGTGATAATATTCTTTAGTTGATTTCAAAATAAAAGCTAATTCTAGTATTACCCTAGTTGTATGGTAGAAAATAGTAAATAATATTATATTTGCACAAAATTTGACATGCGTATTAAAAATATTTAAAAAAAAATTCAATTTAATAGTGAGATTTTTAAAATATTAATTCAATAAAAAATTTATTAGATGTTCCACTTTGACTTGTCCATTGAATCAATAAAATTTTCTTTTTTTGAGTATATATATAATATAATGTAATCACAATTCACATTTGTCAAGTTTGATGGTGTTAAGTATGTGTACAAATCACTATAAAAACATGGAGAAGGAAAGACTTCACTCTTAGGGAAGGCAGATGCAAGTGTCTACAATAATGTCAATGTAAAACAATAGATCATGTTCAAATATCATAATTTATAATAATTTTCCTATAAACATCTTTATTAACACATTTTTAGTGAAACTATTTCATTCTGATTATTTTACAAATTACTTAAATTGGATTTAAAAAAAAAACAGATTTACAACAGATATAGAAATATTATTAAAAAACAAATATGAAAAAAATATAGGAATGGAATTTCATAATCATGATATTGAGTACAAATTTAGAAAAAAGTAATAAAACCTTAAGACGGTAGCTCCTCAGTCAACTCCAACGATTTTCTTAAAACTCAATTTCAAACAAATTTTATAACACTTTTTTTTTTTAATGGTAGACAGATATAAAAATGTTTTAAATTTTTAGGAGAGTCAAGGACCCCTTAAGGTTCGCCTATATTGAGAAGAATATCAATATTTTTTTTAATTCACCTTATTATTTTAGAGAGGAAAAAAAACACTACAATTATAATTATTAAAATAATATTTGTCTTGAAAAATATAATAATAGTTTCCAATTTTCAATATATATATCACTTAGGAAGAAATTACAGATGGAATTTAGGTGCATAACAAATTTTAAATTCTTTCTTTATAAATGTCTTGTTTGAAATATGTTATGGCAAAATTCTGCCTATTAGAGTGATTAAAACTTCATTTACTAATTTTATCTTAAATTACATTATTTGTTAAAAGTCTCCCAAAGAGACAATTGGGGTACTAATCCTAATAAAACAATTGGGGTCACACTCACACCCAATAAAACAAGAGTCATACTCATACCAACACCATACTTTTATTGTATGGTTTTGAATGTGAGGCTGGTGCCAGTGGTGGGATTGATATTTTCCTTGTTATGTATTTTATATCCAAATAATAAAATAAATAATTAATGAGATTTAAAATTTTGTAATCCATTATTTTAGATATTCTACATAATATCCTTCTCAAAAAAAAAAAAAAAGATATTCTACATAATAAATATCAATTTTCTCATCCAAGCACAGGGTTGTGGTAAGAATAATTAATTTGGCTATGCCTGCAACTAAAGTCAGACCCATGTTGGGACCAATGGCCCCCTCACCCAACACCCCATTTTCCCCAATTTTTTTTTCTAATAATAAATAACTAAATTTTGTCTTCCTAAAAATTCAATTGGGCCAAAGAGGCTAAGGACAAATTAAAAGAAATAAAGAAAAAAAAATGATTAGCTAGTCTATAACTTATGGCCCTACTTAAATAACAAAATAAAAATAAAAAATCATTATCTATGTTTTTTTTTTATGTTTTATGCTGATAAAATCCTCTAGTAATCAAAATAAGTATTTTCTTAATCAATAGAAAATTAAAAGCAAAACAAGAAATTAGAGATTAAGGATTTTCAAGTAAAATTATTCTTTTATTTCTATAGTAATGTAGTTTATTGCTCTTACATGTATGTTCATGCACGCGTGCGTTTTATTTTTTATCAATATATTTCTATTAGTATTTTAAAAAAGTTGATAGAATGGTAATAAATCGAGGTGAAAAACACATCAATTTTTTTTTTATCATAGTATCTTTCTTAATTGTGTCAAGGTGGTTCATAAAGATTAAAATATCAATAACCTACCAATTTGTTTATACTTTATAGAATTATTGTAGTTGTACACTTGTCTTGTTTCAACTATAACTACAAGACAACACAATTTAATTTTACTTTTTAATAATTTAATAGGTGGGGAAGAGGGAATTTAAATACTAGAGGACTATAACAGTAGGTACTCAGGATTTTCACACCAACTAATGGTACACTACTCTTTCGGCGCAAGCCTTATAAGGCAGAAAGTGGGAGGAGATTTCTTCGATGTGGGACAAAAGTGTCAAGCCAAAGGTTACAAGGCAAAAAAACCCTTGGCCAAGGTGAAAATCCTGAGTACCTACAATAACAATTAAAAAAAAAAGTAGAACAATTTTCTAAAAGTACTATTTGATTTTGAATATTGAAAGTAAAATTATTGTGAAATTTAGTACATAATCAATTTATAGAATATTTTTGGGAATTTAAAAGAATACAAAATTTCATTTTGATAAATGATTGATTTTGACATATATTGAGAACTATTATTCTGTCTTTTCTTTTGTTTATATTGTGGTAGCTTTGAAAGAATATTAGTTTTATTTTTATATTTAGTCTTGAATTAGTATATGTTTCATTCTTGAATTCTAATTTTTATTTATTTATTTATGCTTTGCCCCAATCAAAAATTTAGGTTTCATCTTGCCTGCAACCCTCCTAAAAAATTCAGGATTCATCTTGCCTGCAACCTTTCATCCTTGGTTAAAGTTTAGGCATTGGTTTTTCAATGTGCAAGTGCTGTTATGGTCACATTTGGGGTCTTTTACAAACTGGTCATCCCTACATTTTTTTTTCTTTAGCAAAAATTTAATTTGACTACTAATATGCCACCTAACAAGGGTCATAAATAGCAAGAGACCATGCTATCATCTAATATTGTACACTTGTCAGTCAATTGAAACAATGTCAAGTATGTTGAATTATTAGGTATTGAAGTACAGAAAATGTTACTATCAAGTTCAGGGAGTTTAAACTTGGTTTCAATTCTTTTTCTTATTATGTTCTGCTATTTGTTTGTTCAAACATGACCTCAAATTCACTATCGAAGGCCAATTATAATTCGTCTTCATAATCCATATTAGCACACCAATTCTATATATATATATATATATATATATATATATATTAAGTAAAAGCAAGAGAAGAAAGCGGAGGAATGAGATAAAAATCAATAATAACTTATCTGCTCAATAATTATGAAATTTATTGCAAAAATTATTGTGTCTGTCTTCATCTACAATAGAACTTTGACTCTCGCGCATTTTTAGAGTGATAGTCAATTTACAAGCATAAATGTTTGTATAGGAGGGGGCAAAAATCGATGATCAAATCTACTTAACAAAGCTTCGCAAACATACATTTAGATTCTACTAAAATAGAATTTTATCGCATTAAAAAAAAAACCCAAAAAAAAAACAAACTACAATTAAACTTTCTATTTTTGAGAGTCAAAATTAATAGAACTTACCAGTAAGGCAGTAACCAAAGCTGTAAATTACAGTTCAAGAGAGAAAATCCCCCCTCCTGAAAATGCTCCAAAGATAAAGACAGGTCCTTGTGCATTGTGCATTGTGATGTGAGCTGTATTTAAAACCTACCAAAACCAATACGCAATGAATAATACCATTAATCTTCTTTTTTGATGAAATAGTACTAACCCTCTAACTGAAGCTGACAACTCAAATTCATAAACATATACATGTATATATATATATATATATATAGTAGTAAATACTCCATTAACACTGTATTAGTTACTCAATTAATTTCCCACCAAATACATCTCTTTCTCTCTCTCTTTCTTTCTCTTTCTCAATTTCACAGAGACTCTCTGTCTTTGCTTGTTCAACTCCCCAAAAGCCCAAAACAAAGAAAAAGAAAAAATTGAAAAAAATATAGAGATAATGATACTCACGTCCCACATTGTTCAAACCCTTTTGCTTTAGTCCAACTCCAACCCGAATCACCTTCTGAAAAATCTTCTTTCTTTTCAATCTTTCTGTCTCTCTCAAACCTCTCAGAATCTTTGTATATTTTCATTTTAGTATAATAAATTTTTTTTTCCTTGTTTCTCAAAGCAAGAAAGCGTTTTTTTTTTTTAATTAGTGGGTGTTTTTTATAATTCAAGAAAAAGGTTGTTTTCATTGCCAGCCATGACTGAGGTCCTCAATCCCAACCATTCGCCAACCCATTTCTCTTCTTCTTCTTCTTCTCCTACAAGAGTTTCTTCTTCGTCTTCTTCCTCTTCTTTTTCTCCTTTATCATTTGCAAAGCAACCTCAGAATGAGGACAACAACAACATTAACAACAACAACCTTTGTGAATGTGAGTCATTCTCTTCGCAAGTAGCAGAGGACGGAGATTCTATAGTGTCGGTGTTTGAGGAGGAAGAAGAAGAAGAAGAAGAAGAGGAAGAGGAAGAAGAGTGTGAGAGTCAGACAAGAGATCAGCTTTCTTTGTTGGCATTGCTGGTGGCCCTTTTCAGAAAATCGTTGATTGCTTGCAAGAGTGATAGAAGGGAGCTTTGTGCTATGGAGATCGGGTGGCCCACTAATGTGCGCCATGTGGCGCATGTTACCTTTGATAGGTTCAATGGCTTCTTGGGTTTGCCTGTGGAGTTTGAACCTGAGGTACCCAGAAGGCCTCCCAGTGCAAGGTTCTTTTTTTTTTTCTTCTTCTTTCTCTTTTTTTGTGAGAATGTGAATGTGGGATTTAAGTTTTCATGATTTTGGTGCTATTTTGGTTATTCAATTTGTGAACTTGTTGATTTTTATTCATTTTTGTGTTTTTCTTTTTCTTTTTCTTTTTTAAAAAGTTATAATGGTTTATTCAAATTCTTGATTTTTCAATTTGCTCATGTGCTGTGTACTTCTCTATTCTTTTCTTTTTGGTGGCAATGCAATCTTGAAATTGCGAATTCGGTCTGTCAAACTGGTGGGGGTTTTCCATTTTGGGTGTTGTATTTGTTTGTGCAATGCAATTCTTGAGATTTTAAGTTTGTTATTTGTATTGGTTGCTTTGCCGGTTTCTATTCTTGGATGTCCTATTGGTTGTGGCCTATTTTTAGTTATTGGTCTATCCAATTTGTCAAACTGCAGCTAGATTGAATCCAACTTGTAGTTAGAACAAAACAAAAAACAAAAACAAAAAAAAACAAAAAAAAGAGGCTTTTTTGGTTTCTTATTGGTTATTGCAATTGCAAAATTGTTGTGTTTGTTTTACATTTAACATTACTTTTGGTGATTGTCGTGGATGATATATGTGGAAACAATTTTATTTGGATAGATTAAAAAAGGTAAAATCTAAAAATCATCGTATCAAGGAGATTATCAACAGCACCCTCTCGATTTTAAAGCAAATGGCGAGACTCCTGATATCGCATATGATGTGCTATCCCTTCCTAAGGGCGGCTGAGATTAGCTTTAATTGTAACTCAAGTAGATATAAAATTATGTTGGTATAATATCTCTTATTTGAAGTCCTATAATGGAATATTCATCAATTTAGGGATGATTAATAGTTTCCTTTGCCTTATTTTAATGAGCTTTGGCAATCAGGCCTTTGTTCCTGGCTTATTCATGTACTTATGAATACATACATACACACATATTCAATCATGTAAAAAAGGTTCTTCCTACTACATACCAGTATCCATATTTCCTGGACTTGCATTTTTTTATCCATTTTACAAGCATCCCACTTAATCAGTATTTTCCATGTATAAACATGTATTTCATTTTGTTAAAATGTTGGATTCTGAATGATCATTAAGAATGGGATTTAATGGTTATCTGGTTAGATAACATAAATGGAAATAAAGTTAGCATCATCTGAGAAGGATTTATTGAAATTCTCCTAAGGTTCAGAACCTACACACTAGCGACATCCGCATCACTTTATATAGTATAACTTTGTTCCTTGAAGGCTTTAAAGCTTGTTAATTTTTGCACATCTTCTTGTCAGTTTCTACCTAATTGTTTAACTAGTATGATCTTGCCTCTGCTATTCATTTGATTTTTCCTTTATTTTCCCCCTTCAATGTAGTACTACCGTCTTTGGAGTTTCCACAGAATCCATGCAATTGTCGTATGACTCTCGAGGGAATAGCGTGCCAACAATTCTCTTGCTAATGCAAAAACACTTGTATGCTCTCGGAGGCCTGCAGGTATTTCTCCTTGTTCATTTTCTTCTCCTCTGCCTCTTGAACATCATGACTCTAAAAATTCTGAACCAAGAGCAATAGTTTGGAATTGAAAGAAAGTTTTGTAGAGTTGAGTGGTTTGACTTGTCTGAGCGGCTTTTTTCTATTTATATATCTTTGCATGTCAAATTATGTTGAGTTTATTGGTATTGGTTTTGGTCTGAAAGTTCTTTGGAGACTATAAATCTTCAAACTGTTGATTTTACACATGTAGGCAGAAGGGGTTTTCAGAATTGCTGCAGAAAACAGTCAAGAGGAGTATGTCAGGGACCAATTGAACACAGGAGTGGTACCAGAAGGCATTGATGTACATTGTTTGGCAGGGCTTATCAAGGTATGCTGTTGTTATTTTATCAAAGCTGATTAAATATAACATTGCTATCAAGGTACATCATTTTTAGGCATCATGTTTGCTGTATATTTGTTTGTGAAGAGTATGTGAAAGTGAGTTGATCTTAATAAGCATAATCATAAACAAGACTTACACTATTTACAAAATTTTGGAATAACACTATGTCAATGTTCTGCTCCAATACTGCTATCCTTAATCAGTTTCAAGTATACTGTCAAATGCCAAGAAAAAGAAAGGATCATATGAGTCGAAAAAATATTGTATTGTGGTTACATGTCTACATACACAGTGACTCTTGATCTGCTATGGCTGGTTTTATATGCCACAAGTTGTGTCCTTTCACTTTATGTGTTTGGTTGGTAAAGGCACTCCAATAGAATATGGCAAGAAAACCAGAAGAAGTAAGTGTTTAAGATTTCTTCTTCTTCTTTGACAAATAAAATGTTATATAAAGGGTAAGTTTGGACCTTCTAATGATGATTTCTTCTTCTTTGACATATTACCTAAACAGTTCAAGAGATTGAGGGACCTCTAAATCTGTACATGGTGGAAGAATGGGAGAAAATTTTGATTTTTACCTGTCTTATTCTTCTGTTTAATAAACTTGCAATTATTGTAAATCTAAGGGATGTTAAAATCAAAGCAAAAATTAGTCAAGTTGCAATTACTGATCACTGTGGAAAAAGTTTGGCCTATTCTAGATTGATTTTATTGAAGAAATAGTCAAGTTACTACATGCTCCTATAATTAATGAGTAAGAATGAAGCCCTATAACTAATGATATCAATACATTGACTTGATGAATATTTGATCTTTTAGGCTTGGTTTAGGGAACTCCCAACTGGGGTTCTGGATCCTTTATCACCTGAGCAGGTAATGCAATGCCAGACAGAAGAGGATTATGTTGAACTTGTGAGGCGTCTACCTCCAACTGAAGGTGCTCTATTGGATTGGGCCATCAACCTGATGACTGATGTTGTCCAACAGGAACATCTGAACAAGATGGATGCACGCAACATTGCTATGGTTTTTGCACCAAACATGACTCAGGTTAGTTAAAATAGTTTCAACTTCTTGAAGTTCAGAAATTCATGGCATGTTTAAGTCAATTGCAGTCTATATATTTCTTTCTTGCTAAATGATATCATTTGGGCGTCCCTTTATATCAGTCAGTTGTGTTATATAGGACCAAATCTTGAAGCATGTTTTGAATTGCATTTAAATGAGCACCTTCATTTTAGAGTTGGTGATGTCTGTATGCTACATGCTGACTAGTAAAATCATGTGCCAAAATGACAACCCCACTCTTTTTTTCTTTTTCTTTTTTCAACTCATTATCACCTTTGATTTTCATGTTCTTTTTTTTGGGGGGGGGCAAGCTATCTCACCTTCCATTTAAACTGAAAAGATTTGATGGCACTGCAGATCGCAGATTTATCCAACGATTTTCTGGAATGATTTGACTTGTTTTGTTGCAGATGGCAGATCCTTTGACTGCCTTGATGTATGCAGTCCAAGTGATGAACTTCCTCAAGACCCTAATCTTAAAAACACTCCGAGAAAGAAAAGATTCTGCAGTGAAGCTTTACTCTGCTTCCTGTTTAGAGCCTTCTGATGAGAATGGACACCAGAGCCCTTCCCAAACCTGCTTGGAAGATGCTGCCCTAGAAAATGAAGAGCCAGAGCAAGCATTTGTTGCTGAAGAACCTGTTCCAGAAATTTTCTTTGACACTAATGAAAACAATGATCTTGCTAGTGGAGAAGCTGGCAGTCCATTGACATCTTCTGAGGAACTAAATTCTGAAGAGCGTGGTTCTTGTGGGACTCTGATTGGAATTGACACTTACATTAGCAAAATAGAGGCCAGTGAAGTTGATGGTGAAATAGCTGGAATTCAAGGTACTACTGAAAAGAGGACTGGTCAATCAAGTAATTCAAATTTCAAATGGGGGCCAACTAAAAAATGTGTTCAGCAACCTCTAGTTCCAGAAACAGGGCCAGTTGACAAGACTAAGGGAATCAGCAATCTGAGTCGCATAGATTCAAGGATAGAGCGGATCGAAGCCTGGAGGTGAAGGAAAGCTCAAGAGCAGTTGGGCCTAATTCATTGTATGATACTGTATTTTAAATGTAAGTTTGTTTGATTTGGAAGTTGAAGAAAAGTTTGTGAATTGTTCGTGTATATTGTCTCTGCTGCTTGGTGATTTGCTTAACCTGATCTGATTTCATGGATGACCCTTCTGTAGAATCTTGCTAACATTGTTACTGGAGTTCCATTGATGTGATTTCCTGTGTTTGCTTTTCAATCTGTGACCAATCTTTTATTCCTTGTGTGTTTAGGTGCTTAGCCCTGGTCTCTTTTTTTCGCTTACGTACATTTACGAGTGGGGGATTTGAACCCAAAACCTCATTGAAAGACAGACAATGCCATTGATCTGCAAGGCTCTTATTATCACCTATTTTTTTAAAATTAGATGCTTGTCAAAACTTGTATATTTTAGAATCACTATATATACCATCAACTTATTTATAATGCGTGTCAAAACTTGTATATTTTAGAATCACTATATATACCGTCAACTTATTTATAATGCGTGTCAAAACTTGTATATGCTAAAATGACTATACCATCAACTTATTTGTGGAAGTGCGCTTTTGTGGAGACCAATAAAGTACCTCAAACATGTAATAAAGATCTTGGCTTTTGTTAAATTTTGTGGGAAAACGGCATTGTCTAAAAATGTGTGATCCAATGAGTTGGGACCACGAAATCGAAACAAAGAAATGAATACAATTATCTAAAAGCCCATAAAGATAACGAGGAAAGAGAATCACACAACTAAGGAGCTATGTGATAAACTAAAAATAATAAGAGGCTGTGCTAGTCTGCATCGATGGATTGTTTAGATAGGACATTGAAATAGACGGATAGTCGGATAGCACTCAACAATTTTCTCACAAAAGGAGGAAAACATGTATAGTGTATCAGCTCGAATATTCCTTGTGCTTCTGGAAGTGAAAATCAGGGCATCACTGATCACTCATGCAGAAACAACTGGCTGCAGCTCGCTGGTGTTAATTCAATTATAATTTTTTTTTTTTTTTTACTTCGTGTGAGATAGAGCTGTTTCTCAGAAAATTTTAGTGAAAAACAACTCTTATCTTCTTCTAAGTTAAATATGGGAAGTTGATAGATTGTTTTCTTTTGACTTTTTTTTTAAATACTAACAAATTCAGAAAAATACAGAATAATATCTTTGTATAAGGTCTTCTGTTTAAATAAACAGAATATAAATTAAAAACCATATAACGTTTATTACATTATGAATGTGATTTATCATCTTATCAAGACACTAAAGGTATATTTTTTATTTGTGTACAACAAAACCTTGGGAACCAATTCATCTTAACCAAGTCAAGATATACAAACAAAGCCTTGGGATGTCAAGCTCACTCTCAAGCCTACGGGTCAAATCTAAACTCACACCTTTGGAGGGGAGTTGGAGGCACCATTGCCTTTGACAACTATTTCAGGCTGCAGATTTAATTACAATGATTTGATCCCTAGTTGATGTCAATGAATGTGACTAGGTAAGTTTTTGCAGCCAAAATTATTATGAATTGTGTTAGGTACAGAGATTTCCCCACAACTTGATATGATTGGATAACACCAATCACAATAAATCACATCAACAGCCATGAAAATTTTGTTTCTTTAGGATTTTTGTTCTTATATAATCACTATTTATTTAGAGTTGCTTTCAAGAGGTGGAAAATTTAGATAGGATGAAAAGGTAAGGTGCGATGTGGGTTCAAATTGTATAACCAATTACATCAGTACACACCCTGGACTGCATCACAACAATTTTACATGCCATGCTTTGATTACAAGTTCAATAACTCTACAACTCCAAAATATTTCACAAATGTTAACAGGACAAGTTATTAATGGTAAATGATAAAATGATAAGTATAAAAACTTATCAATTCAATTACTATGAAAATTATTGCGTTGCAAGTTGCAACATAACTCTTAAAGTTGTAGTCTCCTTGTCCAGTTGCCCATCCCTTGGAGGAGACTAGAGAGCAATATAGCCTTCAGTAACAAGTATTCTCCCTCGCCCTCATGCTTTGTGGATGATTTTGTGGGTTCTCATTGAGGGAAACTATGTTTCCACTATAGAAATGAATATGTTGAATTAAGAGATCATTTAACAAAAAAAAGGCAAAAATCAAAACATAAAAGATTGCAATCCTTGATGTAGTTTGTGCCACCAACGAAAGGGGTATTATTGTTGTCATTATTATATTTTGAGGTCACCAATTTAAGCTAGAGTCAATATTTTTATTACAAATCCATCACAACCCAAATACTCAAAAAAGGTTGTTAAGAAAATATTTTGAGATTTTTTTTTCTTTTGTGTCCATAAGCTTTCTCTAAGTGAAAATATTTAGGTACTCTTTTAAATGCTCAAACAAATCTAAAGTACAATTTTAACATAAACTAGTCGATGTCTCATGCGATATACGAGAACAGTATAAATCAATTTTAAAATATTTTATAAAAAAAACTATACTTTTTCTATATGAAATTTATCTTTATGACCGTGTAATACTTATTTTTAATATTGTTGCCTCTACTAGAGCACACAACCATTAATTATCTTCCACCTTGGATTGAAACTTGTCAATAACATATGCTAAATCTCCCTCTAAGATGATATCTCTTACACCTATTTCAATTGCAAAATTAATAGCCTGGATTTGCTAGTTTTGTTTCCTTCGAATCTGAATTGCTCTCCCTTTGCAACTCAATGCTGCAATGAGCGACCTGTTATCATCTCGAATCAAAATTCTTGCTCTAGCTTTGCTCTTTAAAAATCACTCCATCAAAGTTTATCTTGAAGGACAACTCTTAAGAACGTTGCTATTTATGCTTGATTGGACAAATGTGTAGCGACAAATAATCATATTATCCAATCCATTAAATCTGACTATTGCAATTCTAAATTGAACTTAGTTCTTGAATGACAATTCTTAAGAAGGTTGTTAGTTATGCTTGATTGGACAAATGTATAGAGAAAAATAATCATATTACCTAATTCATTGAATCTGACTCTTGCAATTATACATTGAACTTAGTTCTTAAATGACAATTTTTAAGAAGGTTGTTAGTTATGCTTGATTGGACAAATGTGTAGAGAAAAATAATCATATTACCTAATTCATTGAATTTGACTCTTGCAATTATACATTGAACTTAGTTCTTATGCAAAAAAAAAAAAAAAAAAAAAAAAAAACTAAAATGTTATCCATTGAATCTATCTAAAACATTTAAAGTAATAAAGGCATATTAAAGATTTAAGTTGTTTGGCTAATTTAAAACATCAGCCCATTGTTTGGAATATAGCAGCAAGAAGTTAATGTAGAAGGCTAAATGTAAAACTACTCTAATAAAGCGTCACATGGTAGAACCTTATACTTTCTAACATGAGGTCTCTGCTTATATATATTGATTGATCAACTGATTAGTCCATATTATGGCTTAACAATATGTTTGCAAAGACTAAGAGCCTTGTAACTCAATTAGTATCTGTTGGTATTTCCACTAGAGATATCCAAGGCACAAATTTCCCCCTCTCTGTTGTTATAACTATTGAATTATCAAAAATATATATATTTGGTAAGAAAAAAAAAAAAGGAGGAAGATGAGATCTTGAAAAGAGAGAAGAAAAATGTATTTTCATGTTTGGTTAAAAAAAAAAAAATGGCACAACAAAATCTCGCAATATTTTCATAACAACATTGTTTTGATTTTTGGCGGGTCTAAGTGTTATTTTATTTTATTTTATGTTTACTCATGGTATGCTGATACCCTTGTGTTTGTTGTGAAATTTTGTAGTGACCATAGAAGAATTGGGTGGGTGGGGGGGGGGGGGGGGGGGTGGTCTCTCTCTTTTTCCCCCTTTTCCCATACTCATTATTCAGCTCCTTAATTTAAAAGAGAGAAGGAAAATAAAAAGTGGGAGAAATGAGAAATATTTATATTTAGAGAAAATAATAATAATAATAATATAGAGAAAAAGAGAGGTTAACACAATATGATTTTTTCTTTAAAATAAAATTTGATAATTATGGTAATTATTAATAGTCATTTTATTATGATTGTATTTGTATATAGAATTAGTATATTCTACTATTTAATAAAAATATGATGTGTCAAGATTCTAATAGAGAGTTAAACATTGAATGATATTTAAATTAAATTAAAAATATATTTGAATAATGATATGTAAAATCAGGAGGTCTCGCAAGCTTATGTGACACAATATTATAAAGTTAAGCAAATGTCAAACGTCTTTGGTTATATATATTAGTCAATAACCCGTGCAATGCATAGAAAAATTTAACGAAATAAAAATTTAATCATTAGCGTAGCTATTAATATTATTTTATTTATTTATTAAATATAAATTCAATCATTAGGTAGTTATTAATAGGTAATTTTGTTAATAATTAATAGTATTTTATTTTAATTGTGACAAGATTTTAATGAAGAATTTAAACTCAATTAAAAATTATATATTATAATAATTACGTGTATATTATAATAATTATGTGTAAAATCGTAGATTAATTTGTAATTGTAGTAGTAATGGATAGCCTTTTCTTTTAATTGCAACTTGATGACATGTGTAACTGTGAGTGATGAAGAAAACATAATGAGAAATGATATGTCCATAACATTTTCACAACATTTTTACAACAAATCCTAAGTGGTAGGTTGTTATTGGTGGGACAAAAAAGTAATCTTAGTGTTAAGTTCAAATTTGAACCAATAACAACTAACCACCTATGATTTGTTGTGGACGTAGCATCTCTCAAACATAATAGGTTCATGTGCGACTAATGGTTCACTCATTATAATCACATATGTCATCAAATTGTGGCAAAAAAATTTCAATCATAGAAGAATTGGGGAAAAAAAATTATATACACCACTCATAAATAGTAGGTAACATCTGTAAACTTTTTTTTTTTAGAGTAATAGTTTACATTCAATTGTAACCACCAAATCTTGACCAATCTCCAAAACCACCCATTCTTGCTCCATTTTTTTTTTTTTTTTTTGGGGGGGGGGAGTAAGCAATCCGTGTTGCGCCATCTCTTGATAGCACCCCAAATTATTAGCACCATCTCTTGATCTCTTCAACGGTTCAACCCATCCTAATCTCGTGCTTCCTTCTCGCACTCTCTCTCTCTCTCTCTCTCTCTCAAGCTCAACCATCAAGAACTCCTCACTTTTTTTCTCTCTTAGTCTCTCAAATATCCTACAAATAACCAAGGAGCCAAAAAAAGCCATGGCTGCCTGTGGAAGCCTCCAACACATCTTTGAGAAGCCATTGCCTGAAAATCCAACACTTCTTGAATCCCTCTCATGGAACCAGATTCCCAATATTGAGGAGTCACCATCCTTCACCGAGATCTTTGGTGAACTTCATTTCAAAGAGAATCCTGAACCATCCAGCTTCCCAAGCCCTCCCACATCATCATCATCATCATCTATCGAAAAGCTTGATACCATTGATGAGAAAGAAGAGAACAAGAGGAACCCATCATGGGATTCCAATTCAGACACCACGACCCCAAGAAACAAGTATACTAGTAGCCACAAAAGCAGTGACAGCTTTTCATCAATGAACTTTGATAGCCTGCAGTTGTGCACTGAAGGTCTTGGCTTTGAAAGCTCCGATGATGTTGAAGAGTTTAGGAATGAGAAAAATCAAGAGTGTCAAGTTGAGCAAGAAGAGAAAGTTGTTGGAGGCTTGATGACAAAGCAGCATCATTTGGCATGCAATAAAAATCATGGTGGTGAATTTAGGAGGTCAAAGACAAGTAGTGGTGGAGCATTCCCACCACCTATTTCTTGTATAGGCAAGAGTGGGAAGCCTTGGGTTTTCTTTAAGTCCTATAGAGAAGATGGTAGGTTTGTTCTCAAGGAAATGAGGATTCCCACCCAGGAGTTTTTGCATGCATTTAGAGAAGACGGTCGCCTCAAGTTGAACTTTGTTCAGCCAAATGATGAGATTCTAGAAGAAGAAGAAGAGGAAGAGGATGAGGAGGAAGATGAAGAAAATGACAATGATGATGATGAAAAAGATGGGAAGGAAAACGAGGATGTGTAAGCAATGGAGGAAAAGAAGGAGATAAGATAAGGCAGGCTGAGCTTGAAGTCAGCACAAGCATATATGAAGTCTCAAGCAATTTCGTAATTGCAGGTTGGAGTTTGCTGGTTTCAACTCTTAATTAGTCTTGTAGATGCCAGTTAGAATTTTTAATTCTGCTAATAATTAGAGGAAAGAAAAACATGAACCCAGCTTTGCATTTAAGTGGGCAATTTTCCTTTCTTCTGCTTCTTCTTCTTCTTCTTCTTCTTCTACTTTTTTTTTTTTTTTTTTTTTCAATGAAATTATCAGTCATCCAAGGTAAAAAATATATATATATTCATTTCCTCTGTCTATCTGAATTTCCCTGCTGAAGGTGTTTTTAAAACCAAAAGATGGTTTCTACTTTCTGCAAATTTAATTTCAGGTTATACAAAATAAATTCTAGGTGTTTTTCCATGAGTTAATTGCAGAAAACTATCCTAAATTATAGGCACTTACACTTTGCATATCAAACTATGAAAATTTATAATCACCATCTCAATTATAACAAATTTTTGCCAAGTGTCTTGTTGCGATATTGCCGGCTTTGTTTACGAGAGACAGTCTATTTCAAGAAATATGAGCCGCATTAAATATGGCCAAAAATTTCAAGCAATACTAGCCACATTATACATAGCTATATATGGCCAAAAAATAAATAAAAAAACCGCGTTTATTTATTTTTTGAGATAGTTACAATATACTGCTAACTCCGCAACACAAACCATTTTCCCACTAAACTCCAAAAAATTGGCATAAAGCTAAAGAGCTTAAAATGCTAATCTATTATAATCAAAGAATAGCAAAACTTAGGTACAGTATCTTAGGTATTGTTCTTTAGGTTCTCCTCTTAAGATTTTGCCATATTACTACTTAACTAAAAAATACACTTTTATCCCATGAGAAAAAATCCACATGACAAAATTCTAAGAAGGAAACCTAAGTAGTATACTTAAGTCTTGCTCATCAAAGAATAGTGCATCGTATTTGCAATTTGTTTACCTAAAAAGGTACATGTCAAAATATCTAGACCGTATCAAACCAAGAAAGCACTAAAGGAAAGGACAACCTCATGTATTTTTTTCGAATCCGTGTCTCACAGATCACCATAATCCATTACTTCCATATACTGCCATATATACTTGGGCAAATGGCCAAATGGTATTTAGATTTCTTGACTGTGTCTCGTGTACCATAATAGCACATGTTGCATTAACCTTAATTAGTGTTGTATATAAAACAAAAACCATTAAAGAGGGTTTTTGCATCCAGGTTAAAATGAGTAAATGATTGATTTCTTTTATCACATCCAGGCTCTAGCATTTAAGGCATATGAAGCCAGGAACCATTAATTTATAGGGGACAGCGATGGAGCCCCGTTTCATTAAATCTTAAGAATTTGGTTGGTAAGAGGATAGGAAAGAAAATGCGAGGTTGAAAAAAATGAAAAAGAAGAAGAGACCAATATTTTTGGTTAGAAATGTTCGGCAGGAACTATGAAGGTTAGAAAAATGGACAGAAATTTTCTATTATATATTTCTTTTTCTTTTTCTTTTTTTGGCTATAAGGAAGTGGATTCTCCCTCTTGGCCAGACTTTTCACTTCCTACCGATGAGATAAGAATATAAGATACCCCATAAACCTCGTGGACTAATAGAGTGGTGGATGACACGTCCTTCAGATTCCTTAAAACCCACCACCAAGATATCCCCAAAAGGACTATTATATCTTTGTATTGAATTGTCAAATCATCTATGTAAGATATTCTCTTAATTTCCTTTAATTTTGGAATATAAAAAATGGTGGACCTAGATATAAAATAATATCTCTTTCTTTTTTCCCTTTCACTTTTCTACTCTACCAAACAAGAGAATATATCTTCTTCTTCTTTTTCCTTCACCATTTTTATCCTTGCACTTTTCTACCCAATCAAATGCTCTATAAGTGTTGCGCCAGAAGTCCTGTAGCTTACACCTTTTAGTGTTTCCACAAAAACATCAAGGGCTTAAATCTCCCCTCCCTCATTGTTGCTATCAAATTATCAAAAATAAATTGTTCCACATGTTATATATAAAAATAATTGCCTATATAATAAGGATGTTTTATGAAGCCTAAATAAATACTAAATTTAATTGAGATGCAAATAGAAAAGCAAAAATGCACAACAGAACAAAATTAACGAAAGGGACAATGAGAAGCAATAGTAGATAAGCAAAATTTGGGAATTTCTAGGTACTGACAGCATCATACTCAGTTGTAGCCAAAAAGAAAAATATCATGCTCAGTTTTCAAAAGCTTACACAAGATCTATGACCTGGATAAGATGGCCCAAGATGCTCAGAGAAGGCCTATTAAGAAACCAGTGAAGAACAAATATTGAAGTTCACCTTCAAGCCAAAAAAAAACAATGAAAGTTTAACTTGAGACTTCCCACACCTTCCCCTGCAAGCTGGGAATTAAGGTTGGTTGCAACACTTTATGTATATGACTCAGGATGTTGATTGAAAAAGAAAAAGGGGGAAGAAAACGCAGCGAAAACCTATAATTAAATCAATACCAATGACCAAGGTGATGTTCAAATTATGAAAGAGACACCCAAATTAAAGATGAATAAAGAGGAACAAAAAACATCAGCTATGATCCAAATCCATAGGGAGCCTACCTATGATCATGACATGAATGAATATAATGCCAATTTCAAGTTTTTTTTTTTCACAATGTAACATTCAGGAACAAATGAAAAGTACTAATAGAGTCAAGTAGTCAACTAACAGTGAATATAGTTCAAACCTGAATTATACACCACAAAATGAGCATATATTAAAGTGAGACTCACCAAAGTCTCAAATATAATTTGTGGATAAATCGTTATTTATACACCTTTGAAATTCATCTAATTGATGGTTAGTTTCAGAAAAATGATACATTAAACAACCAATTATGATTATAGCCAGTAAAAATCTAGAGACAGAGAGCATCATAATAAAATAACTCCTTTAATGATTGAAGTTCATGGCCCCAGTCCCTTTTATGGCCAAGAACAGATTCAAGCGCAAAGCTTATCATAAATAGGAGGCCAAGGGAACAAGAAATTCACTCTAAAGATGCTCTTTATAAAAGATAAAATATAGTCTTCTTGAGATGCTTTGGGTACATCAAAGAGAGATCAGATGTGAACAACATAATTTTTTCCACCAGACACGTGCAAGACAGGTCCCAATTTGTTGGAAGATTTCTTTTCCTGACAAGTGCCAATTCTTTGGAAGATTATAAAATCTATGGCTTTCTTGATTTTACTTTTTAGAGCTATATGTACTACTTCACAGAAGCCCTACATGTCACTGATAGAAAGAGAAACTCTATGGCTCTGCTGCTATGAAACAGCTCAGCCCATCATTTGAGTGTGATTGCAACTATAGGCTTTGTTCCCACTACGTGTGGCCAAACTCAACCATCAAAACAAGGAAAAAAAAGAAGCTATAGGTCAGGTGTATCTGCTAGGTTGAATGCACCATTGTAGCCAAAATTTACACTCTAACACACTAATGACTATTTCAGGCTACTGTTCTTGATTTCATACATTGATAAATTATTTTGTTGAAAGAGTTGAACAATATAATCAGAGTTCAAATAAAAATGAATTTATGAACTTCAAGAATGAACTGGACTGGAAAACCATTCCCTGGGCCTTGGCTTTAGGTAGTAAAAATGGATATGGTTTACGTTACGTCTTTGTTAGAAACACCAAGAAATGCTAGTTGAGTTACAAGGCTCTTGGCAGATATGGTTTAAGTTAAATTTACATCTTTTTCCTTCTCTTTTTATTTTTATTTTTTAATTTTTTTTATAAGTTTTAGATCATATCTAACCAATATATAAACACAAAGTCAACAAACGCTGCATATCGTAACCGACCAGAGTGCTAATAGGATACTGGAGAAAGTGACTATTCTTTAAATATCATGAGGGCAAAAGGCTAGGATTACAATGTCAAACTACGTGAGAGGAAACTTGGGCTTAGGTGGTCCAAAAACATTTTGATCAATAATAGAGTCAACTTTCCCAAGTGAGCATCCTCTAGTGATTAAAATTTAAATGTAAGATGCAGTACATAGCAATGTGACATGATAATGGTATTAATCACCAATAAAGAAAACAAAAATTACAAAGCCAGAATAACAATGTTCAATAAACCATATTTCAGATGTGAAGTTCAACCAGATATTGTTGCTCACTTTGATTTATTTTATCATTGAAGTTATCTAGCTGTTCTGCTCTCCAACCCCCCCTCCCCCACTCCCCTCCTCCACTTCCTTCACCCACCCCCAAATCATAATGCTTGAAAATAATACACCGCTGTGAAAGCTATTAAAGCAATTTTATTAATTACCTCACGAACAAGACACTAACAGGATGATCTCACAGTGTGGGGCTGTTTCCGTCTAAAGTCAGAAGCACTTTGTATAATTCTGGACGTCGATCGCGAAATACTCCCCAGCCTTTTCTCTTGGACTTGATCTTATCCAGATCAAATTCTGCAAGCAGCAAAGCCTCCTCTTTATCATCAGCAGCTGAAATAATTTCTCCAGTAGGTCCTGTGATCAGTATAGATTCACATATATTTGTATTAGCTACATATCCATGGACACGGCCCAATAACTTGAAGGTAATCTCAACTTTGCTAATATCATCAGACAAATAAATGGAATACCTGATATAAAAGAGTTCCCGTAGAATGTAATCTCACTTTTTCCATGCTCTGTCTCAATTATCTCCTTTCCTATGCGATTTGAAGCTACTAGAGGTACCTGAATTCATCCAAAATAGATTAAATCCCTTGTGTGGTTGCATTTCAATAACAAACACCATATTTATCAATTGTGATCTGCACAATCACCAAAATCCCTCAACAGAAGTCATCAAAAATACAACAACAACAAATAGATTATTTGCTCAACAAAAGACACATTTGCTTTGAAATGCATAATCTATCCATACGTATTGTTTTATGGTCATTTTTAGATTATTTAATCTCTAACGAGGCAGGTACTGGAATGAGGACCAGACAAATAGACCAACCTAGAACCAACTACAGTAATTCTAAAGTTGATAGTCTACTAGTCTAAAGAACTTACCAAATTTGCCCCAGCATGCCCTTGCATTACCCGCTTCCAGTGATCACGAGAATCAAGACCCTGATCCTGAGGTTCAGAACCAATAGCAGTAGGATAAAACAATATCTCTGCACCTTGAAGAACCATAGCTCGGGCTGCCTCTGGAAACCACTGATCCCAACAAATTGCTGAAATTAATAGGCAATAGTAACTTTAGTTTTCCCCTATCCTGAATTCTGTCACAGATGAATTATTAGAACAAAAGAATTTCCAATATTGTTTGCTATTAGCATGGTTAAATAGCAAATCCGAAGCCTAAAGTGAACAAAATAAAGGTGTCTTTGCATGGCCCCATAATTACAAACATGCCCAAAATAATTAAAAACAGAACTTTAAAAATTAGAGCATCTAAACTTCTTACCAATTCCAATCGTTGCAAACTTAGTCTGAAAAACCTGTTTACCAAAAGCATCAGGATTATTGTAAGTTGCACTGCTACCACAATCACCAACAGAATAGAAACTACCCAAGAATTAGATACAAGTTTAGATTATACTCCCCCCATCCCTAATTAATACTCCACATTCCCCTTTTCAAGTGGTACTATTACTTAGGGACAAAGGGAATACTAAGCACCCACCTTAAAGCCAGTGTCTCCTGGATTGAAATAGAATTTTTCTTGGTAGCCTGCAGGAAAAAATTATTATATATTAGCATAAAAAAATACTTATATAAGATTCGATGTAGGGAATAATCCTGCATCTTGCATGCCTGGTCCATCTGGGATATGGGACTTTCTATAAAGTCCAAGATCTGTTCCATCAGCATCAACTACGGCTACTGAATTATAATGGGCATTGTTAGCCTCTTCAAAGAAGCTAACTGGTATCACCACGCCCAACTCTTTTGCAAGTTTCTGCATCCTGCACAGCATCACATAAAGGTACAAAATAAAATCCACTGCACAAAATGTGTATGAAGTTGAGATCATAGGACATTTACAAGGTGCCAGGACAATATGTGAGCATGCAGCTAGCCAAGCAAATAATAGAGGATTTCTGCTACTTTACCTCAGAATTGTTGGATGACCCTTATATGGCTTAGCTCGCTGAAAGTAATCCTCTCTTTGTGCCTGACAGAAGTAGTAACCCTCAAAAAGTTCCTGGAAAAAAGATCCAAGAGGCCAAAGCTTATACACTATCCACAGTGAGAATTATAACTTCGTTGAAGAAATAGTGTCAAACACAATCAATTATGACTTATCTAGTTTAACTTACCTTCTGCATGGCACATATTTATTTGCAAACAATACTTTACTTGCAACACCATCCATAATTTCTTTGTTTATATTAAGCATCAAATATTACCCTTTTACAGGTAAGAGCTATAGATGACAAAAGAAGGCTTTATTGTAACAAGTCTCAAAACTTTTAATAGCCATTGCCTCGATTATGGCCAATTCAGGGTAGACATGGCCTCAGAAAACAAGAGAGAGAGAGAGATGACAAAGCCATGAAGTCTCAAAACTGTCTGTCTAAATTTCCATTGTGGATAAGAATTTTACCTATTAAAAAAATATTCCTGTCGACTCGAGTATTGGACATTTGGACTCCTACTTGCTTAAGACATGTAGCAAGTGGAGTCGGGAACCATTTTATGCAGACAGTGTAACTGAATACCAGGAAAGGATTGGGTATGCAAGGGTATTTGTGGAAGGTGATGTTGACTAAAAATTTCAGGAGGTTGGAATTGAATATCCATGGAAGCCTCTGAAATTTTCTCATTGTAAGTCATTTGGTCACTCGTCCAATGCTTGTATATTGAAGAATACAAAAGATGTGAGTACCAAATGTTCCTAAGGCTAATGATGGGATGAATAACTGTGGAAACTATATGGGTGGAAGCACAGTGCTAGAAAAAGATGCTATCAATACAACGAGTCCCAAGTCTCGAAGCATTAGAAAGAATGAAGTGAGAAAAGAGAAAACGAAAGAAAATTCTTTTGCAGTTATAGATCCTGGAAGATGTGGAAAAGTGGACAACTTGTAAGTCCTAACAGCAAGAATGGGGGTCTGTCTTCACTCACTATCCAGCAAATTATTGAAGCCATTCCTTCAGGTCATCAACCAAGTAATGGTGATAGAGGGAAAAAGAAAATAGTAGAAATGGGAGAAATCTCAATGAGGGGATGCTCTCCTTGACCTGACCCTTTGCAATTATTATTATTATTATTATTTTTATAGGTAATAGAAGTTTTATTGAAATAAAAAAAAAGTAAATCGTGTTCACGATGATGAACACTGTATGCTTGAGAAAAATAAAGATGATACAAGAACCCTTTGCAATATTTATCCTAGTTTGGAATATAAGGGGACTGAATGACTCTATCAAGAAGAGGGAATTAGGGCAATGTTACGGAGAAGAAAGGTCTCTAGTTTATGCTTGCTTGGTAGAAAGTTGAAACAAAAGAGAGGAGGAGATACAGCAAGAATTAAGGACACAATGCTGCAGGATGGGATTTCATAATCAATTATAATTAGCCATTCTTCTAGAAGAATTTGGGTGTTTTGGAATTGCAATAGTGTGTCAGTGCAAGCTATTTCACAATCTGAACAGGCTGTTAATTGTATTGTAAGATAAGGCATGGTGATCATAATTGGCTTTGCTCTTTTATTTATGCCTCTAATAAAGGTATTGACTAGAGACAGCTTTGGAAATTTCTGGTTTCTTTTAAGCAGCAGTATGAAGGCAATCATGGCTACTTATAGGGGAATTTAATGTGGTGAGGACTGAGGAGTACTGCAGAAAAGTTCGGTGGTGAAAGTCTTTCAAGTTATGAATATGAGTTTGGGGAGTGCCTATACAACATTGAAGTAATGGATCATAGTTTCATTGGGAACTTCTTTACTTGGAGCAATAAGAGAAATGAGGTTTCTGCATACCATCAGAAATAGAGTTCTGTGTAGTATGTGGGGTATTTCTATTCTGTAGTAAGGAATTCTCCTTGAACTAGTTGTAATGTTGTATCCAGATAGTTTGCAGTGATGTGGAGGTAGCGAGCTGATTTTGCTTGCTCTGTGTTAACGCATATGTGCATATTCATTGTACTTGTTTCAGTATTGGAATAAAATCGTCCATTCATCCAAAAAAACCAAATATTGATATTATACATGCATGCCTAATGGTTTTTGAACCACGACCTCACCCACCACCTTACTCATACAAGAGTAGGAGGTGCAATTTGAACTAGAGCTCATTGGCATTAAATATGAATAATATTTGACACTCATCAGAAAATTAACATTTCTGGTTATTTTTTAGCTGCTCACATTTAAAAAATAAAATAAGCCAATGAGCACTAGCCCAAATGGCACTTCCTCTTACTACAGTAACGGGTTGGTAGGAAGTTTGTGGGTTCATAACTCGCTAAGTGTGTAACTTACCAATCAAAAATATATATCTTTAAGCATATTTCTTCAATTCTCTTTCAAAGTAGAAGACAATTTTAAGCCTGTATAATTAAACTTGATTCAATGTCATTCATCATATGAAAAATACAAATTAATAAATGAGATAATAGATTATTTGATAATCACATCAAAAGTTGCTAAGATGACAGTGTAACAAAGTTTGCCGATCTCAGTAAAGCATGGCAGGCAGACCCCAGTCCAACTCAATCTAAGAAATGTTCCCCAATATCATAATGTGTCTCACTATGTATCAGATACTTACCAGCAGTAACCAACAGACAAAGAGATATCACCCAAGACATAATTTTACAGAATTAATGCATTCTAATTGTATATCAATGTGTGGGACATGATCAATACAAACTCATCTTATGTTCTCATGAACAATTTATATTGCAAACATATTTAGAAGTCGCCTTTGTAGTTAGGCACTATAGAAGACCCTCGGCCTCATATATAACGTTAAGCGGTGGTTGGTTAGCATGAAGAAGGATTTTATCCAGGATCACTGTGCCTCACCAGTAAGGTTTCACCGCCATACTGGGTGGCATCCTTAGGCACTATGCAAGACCTATACAGTCCAAGAAGTTGCATTTGGTGAAAGTTAATTATGCCCATAGCTTTAAGATGATTAAACCAAGAGTACTTAAAATGGCATTTGCACTATTTCAATATCCCTCCCAGACAGCTTTTTCACAACCTCAAGTCGGTTTAGAATGCTGATAGATGATCAGTTCAGATGCTTGGAATCTACACCAAAACTTTATTTGGCATCAGGAAAACTGATTTAGACTCCATTAAGCCATACATATATTACAATTCTAGTAAGAATAAATTTGAGTGTCTTAATAGTCTTTTACACAGGCTCCAAGGTCCTCTAGTGTCAATAACATGCATACTTTCCAATTTCTCGTTACAAATTTTAATGGTTGGAAAAGGGAGAAGACATTTTGTAGTTGAACAGAAATATATATTTTGAAGAAGCATAAAGTAGTCATAAGAACAAAGAAACAGAAATTATGGAGTACTTCAGAAGATGTATCAAATACATACTTTCTAAAAAGTAATATTTCTAAAGGAGCCATATGCTACAAAAGTTGATATCACAAGTTCCAACTATACATACCTGTATAAGTATAATGTTTGCCCCCTTGGAATGAGCAGCTCTAACCAGCCTGCATAAAAAGGTCAAACGAGCATAGAGCTTTATGACTTGTAGTCAATAACATGAAGGAAAAAGCTGGTAGAAGTACATAGTAGCATCCAAATGACAAAAAGAGTAGTAGTCCTGTAAAATATCATATGTATAAAGTTTCTAAGCACCAACCAAGCTCTCAATTTGGTATGGCATGAAAACAAATGGCATAACATTGATCAAGTTCCTAAAAACCATTGCAAAAACAAAATCTTGACAACACAAACCAATCATTCAAGCCCGTATCCAAACGATTAGTCGATTCATAGTTTCTTGGCTCTTTATTTACATTGGAAGTGCCAATCTCATGATGAAGGGGATTTGGTGATTTGCATAACACCCTTTCATGAAAAAAATCATAAAATTGAAAATACCCAAGTCGACTTTTGTTATAAGTCCTCAAAATAAGCTGGCAAAAAATTTTTTTTTTTTTTTTAAATCAAGTTGAGTACTAAAAAATACGCAAAGAATTAAAGAAAATCATAGTCTAACACTTTTTCAAGGTACATCCCCAATATCAAAAGTAAACAAACATAAACATTTATATGTACCAACCCAACATACGAGGCAATAACAATTACAAAAGTGAAAAAATAAAAGGACCCAAGTGGCTTGTCAGCTATAGATTACATGAAATTCAGACCCACAGGTTACAAAAGCTTTAACTCAGTAAGAACAATATCAAGAACTGTTCCTAAATTAGCAGCAACACACGTTTATAACCATGTAAAAAACTAAAAAAGAGAAACTGATTGAGAAAGTAAAGAGCAAGATTAAGAATGAGAGAAGGTTTGTAAAAACAAGATTATGAAGAGAAGAGAGGACCTTTCGGCAGTGGCGACATTAGTAGAGACATCGTCGGTGCAAGAAAACTGCAGAGCTGAGACTACTACTTTTCTCCCTTTTTCCATTTCTCAACTCTCTTTCTCTCACTCTTTCTTTCTTTCTTTCGTTAGTCACACGGAGGACAATTGGGCACACCTAGTGAGACTATTTGAGTGATGATATGCAGTCTTCTTCTTCTTTTTTTTCTTCTTTTTTCTTTTGATGGGAATGAATAGATTTTTTTTTTTTAAATAACTCTAAAATCTAAACTATTTTATTAGTTAGTCAAGGTTTGAAACTATTTTGGTATCTAACAAATCGAGCTCACAGGAGTCGATTTTGGTGTATAAATCGAGTATATTACACTCGATTTTCCATTCAGCAACTGAGCTGGAAATCAAGCCCGAAGAACTCGCTTTTCCTTCATAGAAATCGAGCCCAAAGGACTCGGTTTAGTTTAATGGAAACCGAGCCCTTTGAACTCGATTTCAGTTCAGCCAGACCACTCAAACACTTATACAGATTTTTTCTTCTTCTTCCTTTCCCTTTTTTTCTCAAAATGTCGTCCCACTCTCCGATTCGATTTGCTGGGTTTTTGCATCGTTGCTTCTTTCTTCCACTGAAGCGGCGGCGAAAAACCACGTCCGATCCGATCCATCGCCTGAAGCTTTCGCTGCCTGGGTTTGGTCAGAATCGGCGCCTGGGTTGCTGGGTTTGCATCGTTGTTTCTTTCTTCTTCGTTGTTCATCTTTGCGTTTTGATCCAGCGCATCTCTTTGTCTCTGCGTTACTAAATCGAGTCCATTGGGCTCGGTTTCCATGAACAAAAACCGAGTCCAGTAGACTCGATTTCCAGAACTCGAGTCCACTGGACTCGATTTCAATGGCTCCTACGTGGACGTCCACCTCAGCTGCTGGCGCAACGGGATACAGTACATAATAGCCCAAAATCGACACTAACATGCTCGAGTTGTTAGATAGCAAAATTGTTTCAAAAGTTTGCTAACTAACAAAATAGTTTGCCTCTCATGGTTATTTCTGAAAAAATGCCGAATGAATATGATACGCAGTCTTCATTTTAAAATAGTAATAAATGTCATGTACGGTGCACAGTGCACTGCATCCAGCTATAAATGGAAAGAAATTGGATGGTTCATAATTGGAGCATATTATTTCCCTTTATCTTTATTCCATAGGTTTTTTTTTCTTTGATATATTCATATATTATTAGCCCAGCTATAATGACAAATCTCTCCCAAAAAAAAATAGTAAAGTTTTTTGTTGTTGTTGTTGTTTTTTTTTTTTTTTTTTTTTTGATGTGAAAGTTTTTTGTTGTTAAATAAGGTATTTTAGATTTTAAGCCGATTTACACCAAAAATTGATTGATGTCTCGGCCTAATAATAAAAATAATAATCATAAAATAGAAATCATAGGTTGATATTTAATAATATATATTTGATAGTTTTTTGTTAATTGACTCCTACTATAATTTTTAAAAACCCTAACACATTATTTCCATTTCTTTTTATACAATTTTTCTTTTATAGGAATCATTCCAATTTTATTGAATGACCTCAGAAGGATATAATAAGTAGATAGTGAGAAGGGGAATGTATTTCCTTGAACTTTTAAACCTAGCATAAGTATTGTGGGGGGAGATCGAACCGAGGAGTCCAAGCCAAGGACGAATCTGTCCAATCCAGGTAAAGATGGGCAAGCAAACTCCCAGGACTGCATCTACCCGAGGAGAACAAGAGAACCAAGGGATCACTGGCATCCCTTAAAGGCCCAAGGATAAATGAGGGGATAGCAACGGGAGGGAATAGCAACAAGAGGGTACAAGACCTACAGGGGTGATGGGAGGAAGTTTCCTGAAGAAGACACCTCCCACCTCCGCATTCAATGCTCTGCACCAACCTAACTAGCTGCATTAATGGGAAAATGACCCCTTAACAGTAACTTCATAGCTAGCAACTCTCTCTACCACCTCCAGAAGGGTCTTGATGGGATAAGTATCCTAAAGAATGCCCTGAGACGTACAGGTGGAGGGCTGGGATGCGAAGGAATGAACTATATAAGAAAGTGAACACCCCAAAAAAAAGGGATGAACATTTTCCAAGAAAAGAAGAAACAAGAGAGAGAACTAAGTATTACCTTGTAAAATGATATAAGCTTAACTTATTAATGAGAGATTGATCCTTGGACCCGCCCAAGGAAGGTTTTATCCTCAATTATTGTTCTAAGTATACCTATCTGATACTTTGGATCCAACACTCTTAGACTTGGAATTATCTTTACATTGCACTTGAGTTAGAAACCCACTCTCTTAAAAAATTTATTGTTTGAGCTTGATTTGAAGGACAAGATACCACTATTATAAGTGGGCTTGGGATTTTCTTTTTATAGTCCTTACAAGTATGTATGTATATATATACACACACTCCGTCAATATAATGAACTAGGTTTTATTGTACACTGTCAATTACATATTGTTGATCATCAATATCATTTTGAAATGCTCAAATATAGTCTTACTTAAAAAGTCAATGAACACGTCCTATATATAGTCTTTCTCTTTTTTCTTATCTTTCACATGTCCTCTAATTTGTCTCAAATTAAGTAAATATACCCTTTTTGAAATGAACAAGAAAGAGTAATTGATGGGTCGGGTCATATTATCCATAAGTGAACTGTGGACACATCATCTATTGGAAGAGAAGAGATAAGGGATAAGCATCAGCACCAACCAATACAACTAAGCAGAGAGCAGACAACGGAACAAGGATGTAAAGTAGTGATTAACTGCTTTTATAAATGAAGTTAACATTGTCACATGATTTTTTGATAAAGATTGAGTGATATAACTCATTATAAATCACTACATTTATAATGATTTAGACTTCAGTAAATGAGTGTATGATCTTTTCTAAGTTTTTTTTTTTTTTTTTCGTTATTAAGCAAGAAAGGATAATCTTCTCAAAAAATAAAAGTAAGAAAAGATATGGGCTGATTAGCCATGAAAACTCTACTCAGTGTAACCAAAATAACTTCCTGTCTACAGAAGGATCAATTTCGTGCTAGCTATATTTGTTATGTATAGTCTTTTCGAGGTTGGTACTTTGCTTCTATTCAAGGAACACAAACAAATTACTAATTAACGAACAACTAGTATTCAGTTCTCATGCTGAAGTTGGTTAATTAACGAAACAAAATTCCGCTGAAGCTTGTATTTCATTCTCATCTGCTAATAACAATGATAACCATCACCTGCCATCCCATGTCATAGAATTGACAATATTAAAACAATTGCGTTGTGAAAAAAAAAAAAAAAAAAAAAAAAAAAACTTTGAATAGTGCCTCCACATTGTAAATATTCTCCGAAACAGGGTCACCATGAACCCGTGCCAAACTCAAGAATTATAAAAGCACATAAAACGCAGTTATAATCTGATGCAACAAATACAGAGAGGGAGCACAGTGAAGTTGATGTATTTTTATTAAACTCCTGCCAAAGATCCAGTAGTGTAAAGAAAACCACTTATCATCTTTTTTAACTGTTCATGTCAAAGCACAGTAACCTCAGTCCTGGACTTCTGGCTTCTTTGCAGTACCTTTAAGGTACCATCCAAGAGAAGCGAGAACTGTGATAGTACCAGCTAGAACTGCATAGTTCCGGTACTTGTCAGTGGATACTTTTTCAGTTGACGCTCCAGATGCTGAGGATGAGCTGGTTGGTTTGGCATCTGTGGCCGATCCTCCTGAACTTGTGGCAGGTTTTTCTTCTGGTTTAGGGCCCTGAGAACATCAACTCATTAAGCATTACTTTTTCCCAGGGATAACTGCATAAGGATATAAGCAAACTATGGGTATGTTTGGTAACTATTTTTTCCACTTATTTTTTGTTTACAAAAACAATTTTCTATTTTTAAAACTAAAAAACTTGTTTGGCAAAAGGGTGTTTTCAGTACTCAATTTGTTCTCAATACTCTTTCTTGAGAAACTGTTCCGACCCATCAAAAAACTTGTTCTCAATACTCAATTTGTAAAAGAAACTGAAAACATGCAAAAGACTGTTTTCAGTTTCTAGTTTTCAAAAGTCAAAGAAAACACGCATTTGATTTAATGAATCTGCCTCATTTAATCAGTTAGCATTAGAGTTCAAATCCTAATAACAACATATTTTTTTATTTTTTTATTTTTTTCTTCAAAAAACTATTTTTTTAATTTCAACTACCCAAACATGTTTTTAATTTCAAAAATACAAAAAAATTGTTTTTTCTTTATATTCCCAAAAACAAGTTGTTAAAAATAAAAAACAAAAATTGTTACCAAACATAACCTAAGTTCCCAGATAGAAAATGGAATATCTAATTTGTGCCACATTCCTAGAGGCTTTAGCATGAAACTTGAGTCAATATGGAAGTTGAAAAGGACAAAAAAAAATAGAGCTAACTCAATAACCCAATTCAATTTGAGACAATCAAAAATGCCATTTTTTTTGCTGGATGAGACCATCAAAATTAATTTTTACTGCAATGGATACGTAATATATTAATTTTTTTTAAACAAGCCACATCAAGCAAGATCCTAAGTATCAAGTATGACTATATAAACTTAAGTTGAAAATCAAGATCTTTAATATAATCATGCAGTGCATAAATTCACCAAAGTCTAAACACACAGATGCAGACAGACAAAGTATATTTGTTCATACCTTCCGCGCAAGCTTCTCCAATTTCTCTTGCTCGACTTTCTGCATTATTACGAAAAGATTTGTCAAAACAGAGACACAAAAGCACTACAGACATGTTAAACAAGCAGATACTCTGTTGTGAATTGTGATCAGAAGATATAATCAGATCACTCATTATGGCAAACACATAGAGAGAGAGATTTTTATCCAAAGTCAGATATAACTGTGCTAGAGAAGTTTAACAGAAATCCCAGACTTTGTAAATTGCCAATATCAACCATCCTCTCTAATTTAATACTGGGACCTCTGATTTAGTCATAATTTCTACTCAAAACCTTTGCTTAATCAATGCTCAAAGGAACAACACAACTCCCACCAAACAAACTTCACAGCGATCTCATTATCTCTTTTCAATGACAAGGCATTCCTCTCCACCAAAAGGATGTTTTCAAGATCTTAAAGTAAAGAGCAATTAGATTATCATCCGTTAATCAATGGGGGAGGAAACCCAGTAAACCTAGCGCTAACAATTCCCAGCAAAATTTATGTCTACTTGGGCTTGATAATGATTTTCTAGATAATTGGCACCCGCTCCCCACTTCATTCTTTTCCTCCCATTGTTTCTCTGTCCACACATGCACAGTAACAAGCACACATGTTGTAACATACATAAAACTTAGATGCTCAAAAAAATCTTACGGTGGTTATAATTATAAACAGAAAAATCAACAACTAATATAATAATAAACCTAGGCATTGTTTAGAAAATCAAGATCTATTACACTTCTCCATCTGGACTTCACCACCATTTTGACGTACTATGATTTTAAATTTGTAAAAAGTATAAGTTTAATCTTCAAAACAAGTATTCTCAATTTATTTTACTAATTATATAAATCCTAACAACTTCCAACTGGTGTTTCCATGTGTATATCAGATTTTCCAGCAACATTTTTCGGTTTTTTTCCCCTGCTCATTTACAAATCCATATCCCATAGTACAGGGAAATGAACTTAGTTCTCAATCAATTTCTCAAATTTAGTTTACGGCTACTATATAAATTTCCTAACAGTTCCTGTCCTCTTCAAGACAAGTATCTTGAAAACTATCCTGTTCACGCCCAAATTTACTATCATAATCAACACAAGCAAGAGAAAATAAAAGAGATTTTATAAATGAATAATTTGTGTTATTACACATGCACATTAAAAATAATAATAATAATAATACTAAATAAAATAGCATCTGCATACACTTGTTCCAAAAATGGAGGAGAGTCAGTACACAACCAAACTATAATCCAAAACTATATCATTTGGCCAAATTGATTAACTGACTTTCAATACCCATTGCAAGGATTAGCATGGATCTCTGCTAAAGTAGTAAGGCATTAAACCGACCATTGTAGTCTCACTCTCACCACCTCACCTCACAGAAAAAGGGGGAAAACATAAAATAGTTTTTTTCAACTGTTATATATTCCAAATGGCACCTTGCCCCAACCAACTGACCACGTTAGTTTCAGCTGGAATACTCAACCATACTCAAGACGAATCACTTTTTTTCTATAAATACCAAAACCCAGTTCTTGGAATTAAAATGGTCAAATAAAACAGTATTCCAATAAACAAGATATAACAAGAGGAAGGCAAAATAAAAGAGCATATCAATATATGATAAAATGAAAAAAAAAGGTTCAAACTAAGGAAAGAAATTACATAAACATATACATAATTCCCTCTGCACCTAGATAACATCCTCGTCTTTCAAAAATAAAATATGGGGCTTCCTAGATTACCTTAATGTAAACATTTTCTGCAGCTCTTTCCTCCTCGCTAAGCACTTTGCCACCACTGGAAAACCTTCGAGACACAAATCTTGTAGCTATCCTTGTCGCCATTGCAATTGGATTATTTTCCCTGTAAATGAGATAATGGACAATAAAATAATACCATAAACCCAACACAACTTTACTCACACGATCAAATAATAAAACTAAACCAGACTCTTGTGGACATTATTGTATGATTGTGCTTCGAATGCACGTTTAAATTTTATAACTCGTCGATAGTTCCTTGTATATTTGGTACATCCCACAGTAGATGGTCATTAACAAACAGAAAGACCCACCTGCCTAAATGCAACCCATGATTCATTGTCACCTCACTCTCCACCTTACTCTTACAAGGGAAAGCAGTGCCATTTGAAATAAAAACCCATTTGCCATTCTCAAACCACTTCTTAATTCAAGTGGGTCGATTAGCGAACTTCGCTTTCATATATAGCATTATGATTACAAGTTCACAACCACAGTCAATATAAGAAATGCAACCTTTTACTGTTATACCAATAAGTTCCTTATTCATTTCACAGGACACATTCCATTGAATCACACACAGACATATAAATACCCATTTCCATGGAATATGATTGTTCAAAGAATCTTTAGAAATTTCATGTGCATAAAAGTAATTTTTTTCCCAACGGTTAAAAAATAAAAACCCTAACAATTAATTTCAGAAATTACAACACCGGTCACTTCTCCACAATCAAATTTCGAAAACCTGAACATATACAAGTCCATCTGAGTACTATATATACAATGGAAGAGACTAGAAATGCTAAGTATGAATCGGATAGTCAATGCAATTTCCAGCTAAAGATGTATATAAGGAGATAACTGTGAAAACAAAAATTAGGACCAAACCAATTTACATAATAGGGAAAAATATTACAGCAAAATGTGAAAAAGAGAGAGAGAGAGAAAAATGGCTCACCAAGCAATTCGCAGAATGTGTGTGTGTGTGAGAGAGAGAGAGAGAGAGGTGTAGAAGAGTGTGGTTTCGGTTTTTGTGGTTTTAATTTTATAAATGGAATGGACCCGGTTTGTAGTTTGTACCTGAGAGTTGCTGGAATTTATTCGCCGTCTGATTTAAGATAAGGATTGATTCGTTGGAAGTTCGAACCGGTGCTAATTTACATTTTAGCCTAATTTTTATGCATAATAAAATAAAAAATAAATTTGAGAGTTTTAACATTTAGCATCCGTTTTTTATGATAGCTCTTTATTAACAGATCAAAACACCAATCGATTTTTGATATAGACAAAGATTGAATCTCAAATCTCTTATTCAAGATCGAAGACTTTACTAATTGAGCTAATTAACTGGAATCTATCTTACTCCAATTCAGTTGGTATTTCACAACAAAAATTTTAATAAGTCATCTGGCTTTTTTAAATAACGACTCGTTAGGTTGAAGATTCAGCATGCTAAACTACAATCTGTATGTTAATATCTTAAGATTATGTTTTTATTACGGTTGTAATTTGTTAAAGTTCTTTAATTTGAATGGTTGTAAATTGTATTTTAATATTGTGATAATTTGTTAGTATTGGGTTTAAGTTGTTAATTTTTAAAACCTCACTATCTATCTAAGTTATTACTTTTTATATTATATGGTTTAAAATATAATTTTCTTAAATTTTAAGGAGTATTCATGATAATATATAATATATTAAAGTGGAAGCTCAATCAATAATCTAATTTTGGTTCTAATTGCACTCAAAATTTGTGCCAAGTGTTCACTTAACTACCATATAATTTTATGCCAAGTGTCTTTAGTTTTTTTTTTTTTATATATATATAATTACTTCAATTTCATACCAAGTGTCATTTCCCTTATACTATAATTTTGTGTCAATTATATTTAAATGCAAATTCATGTATTTAAATTATAAATTATGTAAGGACTCAATTTGAATTTATCATACTTTAATTTAATGTGTAAGTATGTACGTACGTACGTATGTATTTTGATTGTTTTCAATTACACTCATGCAGATATAAGGATTAAAATAAGCTAGTAAAAAATTATTTCACAATATACTTCATGTTTTGACAACTCACAACTATGGTTTATAAATATTTAGTATTTTTTCACATTTTGGTTGTAATTTGTGGGTATTAATTATTTTGTGTAATGACAAATTATATGAATCTTGTGAAAGACATCCAGTTAATTAGGATATTTGATAATTTATCATTTATATGTTACTAATTAACCAAATAATCTATTTTTAATATTTAGGGGAAAAAATATAGAAGAGTTGCTATTTGACTTGAACATGTGCAAACCACTTTTAGGAATAAAAAATAGTAGGGTTCTACGCAGGCTACATTGGGAGAAATTATAAGATCCACATGGTGGACAAGTGATGTGGTCCACCATTCCACTAAAAAACTTTCACTTGTTTAAAATTGTTAGTTAGAAAAAAAATTTTAAACAGAAATTAATTACTGACTCAGCAATTTTAAACAAATTAAAGTTTTTTAGTGGAATGGTGGACAAGTGACGTGGTCCACCAGATGACTCTATAATTTCTCCTAGATTGGACAGGTTGAGGGCCAAAATTTAAACCAATCCATCATGGGCCAAATCCTCGTCGACTCACCAAACTCCATAAACGGCAGGTCGGTTGGAAATTTGGGTTATTCAATTTGGTGGATTGGGCCTGTTGTAAGTTAGCTTTTGTTATATGTTATAAATTAAACATATAAAATTATTTTATTATTGATGGATAAACTTAAGAAGTTGTTTTTCTATAAATCCCTTAAGCCATTGAATAAAATTATAAAAAGTAACCCACTTTCATGTAGATCAAAAAACACATGTCTTAAGCTATGGGTACTTTGTTTTTCAATAAATTAAAAAAAAAAAAAAAAACTGAGTACTTTGTCAATTTCTTAAAAAAAAATAAAAAAATAGAGTATGAGTACCAATTTTTACCATATTCATATCCTTAAGTCAGCTTACAAATACGTTAGGAAAGCATCATTTATTTTCCATACTATCATCAAATCATCGGGTTAACAAAAAAAAAAAAACATAAAATTGATAAGAGTCAAGAGATATTGGTGGTTAAAAATAAAAAAAAAAAAACACTAAACTTGCCACCCAATCCAATCCGTTGCTTTAATAGTTGAACCTATCCAATCCGCTTAAATATTAATATTATATCCTTGTGGGTTGGTATGGGGCGAAAAAAGTTGGACAATTTAAGTGAATTAAGTGGATTGATGCACATGTCTAAAAAATGGTCATCTATTTAAATCGAGTGATTTTGACTTCAACCCGATCATAAACAATAAGTCTATAGCCACAAATTGCCAAGGTGGCAAGTTATGAATGGTAAATGATAAAATAATAGGCTTAATTGAGAATTTATAAAAATTTGTTAACTCAGCTATTGTGAAAAATATAGTGAAAATTGTTATGTTTGTAATGTTACTTAGGGTGCGTTTGTTTTGGGTGAAAATGGTTTTCGGAAATGGTTTTCTGTAAATGTGGGTGTTTGGTTGCGCATGGAAAATACATTTTCTGGAAATGCTTTTCAGTTTGACCGTGATTTGGGTGTAAAATCATTTTCGTTTTTATTTTACCTTCAAATCTCATTTTCCGAAAAACAGAGAGAGAGAGAGAGTGAGAGTGAGAGTGAGATCGCGCAGAGAGGAAGAAGAGAGAGCCCATCGCCGGTGACCCACAAGCCTTCGACTTCGCCGGCGACCCAGAGCCTTCGCACCACGAACCCTCGTCGAACCCAGTCATCAATCATCGAGATCGTCTCGCCATTTCCGGACCATGCGCAAAGAGAGAGAGACAGAGAGAGAAAGAAGAGAGAGTAGAGAGATCGTCACACCACCGGCGAGATCGTCTCGCCATCGTTCTCGAACCCACTCGCACTAGATCACCGACAAACCCACTCGCACCGAGCTGATCGCACCGTGCCAACGAACCCACCACTCTAACGAACCTTTCAACTTCGCCGATCTCTCTCTCTGTGTGATTTTGATTTTTGTTGTTGTTGTGGTGGTGTGGGTGGTGGTGTTTTGGTGGTTTTTCTGTTGTGTAGTGGTCGGTTTTGTGTGGGTGGTGGTGGAAAATAGCATTTTCAGAATATTACCAAACACATTAAAATATTTTCTAGAACAATTTTCATAATGCAACCAAATACTTGAAAATATTTTCCTTTCCCGAAAATAGCATTTCCGGAAAATATTTTACGGGAACCAAACACAGCCTTAGGGTGCGTTTGTTTCGCCTTAAACTGGTTTCAAGAAATTATTTTACACCCTTGTGGGTGTTTGGTACCTACAGAAAATATGGTATATGGTCAACGGAAAATAACCCCTAAGAGTAAATGCAAATAGAGACAGTGGACCATATTTGACCCGGCCCGACGCCCAAAAGTCCAAGAGAACAAGACCAGAAAATTTCACAAATTGCCGTATTTCCGTAACAAGAACATAAACCCATCCATAACAAGTTTTGGATAAATCTGTTGTCCAAACAATCAAAAACCGAATCGCGTGGAAACGACCGTAGGAGATAGTAGCCCTAAGAGCTTCGATTCTCAAAACCCTAGTATTTCTTTCCTTGCTTTAGGCTTTTTCCTAGCAAGCTCTGAGCCTCACACCTTCTTCTTCACCAAACGGTAGCCTCTGCTCCACTCTGACCCTCGAGCAACATGGTAAGCTCACACAACGCTTCTTCAACTCCTTCCTTTCGTTACTCTCTTATTGCATTTGTTTGGTTTCTGAGAAAGTTTGAGGAAAAACAATAGAAATTAATGGAAGATCCGTGATGTGAATATCTCAACATTTTGTTGCATATGGCTTTCTGGGTTTTGCTTTTCTTCTTTATTCTTGCTAGATCTGATATTAGTGAACTTAAGTTGAAATCCAGAGTTTATGCTCTGTTTTCTTTTTGTACGTTTTCTCAAGAGCCAAACACAGATTTATCTAATGTGATATTTAATGAAGCTGAATAGTCTTATTAGGCTCTGTCTCAATTTCAAGATTGAAAGTATTGGGTTTTTTTTTTTTGTTGCACCAATTTATTTGTTTAGATTCCAAACAAGGGATAATACATGTAGTATTTAGTGCAGAGTTAATATGATTTTTGTGCTATGAAGATTTATTTTGTTTTTTTTTTGGTTATTCTAATAGGCACCTAAGAAGGAAAAGGCTCCTCCTCCGTCCTCGAAGCCAGCCAAATCCGGCGGAGGAAAGCAGAAGAAGAAGGTTTGATAATGTCTTTGGATTCAGAATTTGATTTTTTTCAATTTTAAACTTTGTATGGTGGTTCAAATTATAGATTGTAGGAATAGGTAATGTGGGTTTGGCTTTGAATACTAATACTATTTGGTGATGTATACAGAAATGGAGCAAGGGAAAGCAAAAGGAGAAGGTGAACAACATGGTTTTGTTTGATCAGGGAACCTATGACAAGCTCCTTGTGGAAGCTCCAAAGTACAAGCTTATCACACCTTCCATCTTGTCCGACAGATTGAGGGTATAGTCTGAACTTGACTCTTTCTGTATCAGTTTCTTCCTATTTTATGTGGTTACACCCTTAATGTTATGCAAATGAGAAATGCTTGTGTAGTTGGTCTTGAAAGTGAAGTTAGTTGGATTACAATAATTATCATTGACATTTTCCAATTGCAAATTATTACTTGGAGGACAAAAATCATTGCTTCTCAAGATGACCCACACTTTTACTGATCGAGCTATTAGGACATGTTTGATGGGAACCCGACGTGGGTATACTATATAGAGAACCCATTTCACTTCCAAGTGTCTGCTTGCTCCTAGTACCTTGCTGAGCAAATCATGTTCCTCCTTTATGATATAATATGTTTTGACAATTTGGTATCAGTTATGAGTAATGGGATCATTCTTGTTTACCCTAAAAAGTGCTCATAAAATAAAGAAAGAAAATGGAAGTAATAAGAATATTTTATTGATGCTTAGTTGAGTACAGGATGAATAAGAGGAGTACATAGAGCATCAAAATATACATTTATTTGCTTTTGAAAGTTGTCTCTCTTTTTACCTAATGTCTGGCTGTCACTTAGATTTGTGTTGACCAACACCAACACATTTGCTAGTTTGAAATTTAACTTAATACACAGTGAATTATATTTTATCATTAATACTACCCTCTGTTAATGCTGAACTCAATTTGTAACTAAGGGCTGGCATAGAGGGCATAGTGATTAGTAAAATATATAAAACTGGGAATGAAATAAACTAGAAAATGCAGTGATTCTCCCCTCATGTTCAGATGTTCAAGGTAGACAGGAAACAGAACGAAGAAACTTCATTATAGCATGACCAGTCACATTTCAAAGAATTTAAGCTAATCTATTGGCTATCGGCTATCGCCTTATTGGACATTCTTCTTGGCAATATTACAGACATCACTCTTGTAACAATTTAAATAAAGATGTATTTTATCTGTTGTTTAATACTTGCGAATTGTGTGTCCCTCTACTCTTTATCCAAGAAGTTGTTCTTTTGTTTGATTGAATATCTTTTGACATGCTAATGAAGTTTATTTCCTTTTCTTGACCATTATCAGATCAATGGATCATTGGCACGCCGTGCAATTAAGGATCTGATGGCAAGAGGTTCCATTAGGCTGGTATCTGCTCATGCAAGCCAGCAGATCTACACTAGGTCCACCAATACTTGAACATGAAGAGTGAGCGACATACCAGTTTTCTGTGTTCAAGGAACCAGCGTCTCTTATTATGTTCTGGTAGCTACATTTTGCTCGTTTTGTGCCTGTATGAGCACAGATTTTTTGTTTATGATTAAAATCCGTACTGCACCATTAGTCATGTTAAGTAGTTTAAGTTATTGTAGGGTTTGCCTCTTCTCCCACAAGAGAAGAATCTCTTTGTCCCCTCCCCCGCCTTTTGTGGGGATAATATTGATGAGTTTGGCCTGGTATTTGTTATCACCTTATACCAATTTAAATATCATTTATGTTTTTATTTTTCGTGATTTGGGATTTTGCGTTCACTTGAACATTTAGAGCAGTGGTTGGAACTTGGAATCAATGTTTATCTTGGCAAGCTGACTTATTGCTAAACCCAGATAATTAAATAACTAATAATCAACATTAAAACACAAAAACTTGTGTGAGGTGCTGATGGGGTGTGCGTGCTCAGCTGCACACGCATGCCCCATCAGCAGCAGCCGCACCCCACATCAGTAGAGCACGCACACCCCATCAGCACCTCACCATGTAGCAACCACACATCAGCAGAGCAAGCATACCCCAGCCGCACCTCACCTGAAAATTCTTCTTTCTTTCTCATTCTTTATATTTCTAAAATACCCAAATCAGATGCTAAAATAACCAAATTAGATATCGCATAACTTAAAAACAGAGCATCAACAAAATAAAATAAAATTACGAAGCTTGTACCCACAAAGCTTTTTCAGTACCCGGCAAGAGAACAAAGAGATCTTTAGCAAGAACAAAGCATGCAAGATCTGAATTTTTTTTTTATAGGTAAAAAAAAAAAAATTTCAGAATTAGTGTTGGTACCTGGTGGTTTTTGGTAGCAGATCGGTGTTGATTCGTGTTTTGTTGATCAAAACTCTACCTTCAAAATGTATTTCTCAGATCAAATTAGACAAATAAAAAAAAAAAAAAAAATTTACACAGGAAGGCCCGTTGAAGAAGACGAAGAAAGAAGAAGAAGAGGAAGAAGATTTTCAATGGATGAGAAAAGAAAAGAGAGACTTACGTTTGAAGGGCAAGGACGGGCTTGGAGCAGCACGGATATGAGAGGAATGAAGGAGCTTGCGCAGAGCAGAGAGATGACCCAAAGTGGAATGAAGTGCTTGTGCGTTCTCTGAAGACAAGAGCATTTGAAGGGCAATTTGGTATTTGCACACTCACTTCCAACGGATACCCCAAAATGCCCAAGCACTTTTAGAAAATGGACCTGCTGAGGTCCATAACAAATCTGCGCGTTCAGAGTGCATATTTAAAACGCAACTTTTGACCCAAAGTTGCGTTTTGTAATTACCAAACGGGTTTTTTGGGCCAACTTTTTGCAAAAGGCAACTTTTTGGGTCTAAAAGCTGAACCAAACGGGTACTTAGAACTAATACAACTAACAAACAAAGTTTACTGCCAAAATTTTGGGGTCGGCTATGGATACTCAATAGATTAATTAGGTTTTTCCATATATATTCTTTTCTTCTATTCTACTCTATCTAAACTCATAATCTCAATTACTTCCATAATTGACGTGTCTTTTTTTATTACTTTTAATGCTGCTTTGTGTCTCTAGTTTATCAGGATAATTGTTTCGCACATTGATCGCATTTTCCCCGTGACTACCAGCCCCCCACTCTGGCTCCATTGCCATTGGAGGATTTATGAGTCATGAGTTGGTGGTCTCTTGGGGGAGAGTCCAAACAATCAGGCGGCTTGGGAATTTTGCTAGAGTTGTCTTCAGATGAGAGGGCGGGCCAATAATGTATTTTAGAGCCTCGGCTCTGCACAGCGATGCAAAGATGGTCTGTATTCTATTTGTTAGACTGTAGGCTTTAAAATGCTTGTTGGTTTCAAGCCCAGATTTGAAGATTTTTTGAAGAAATTTGGGTCTCTACTAGGTATTAATTATAATTGAGATGGTTGTGGGCATTCTCAAATTAAATGAGTGGTTTCCCCCACTGGATAACCAAGGATAAAGCGGTCACTATGGAACGTGTGACATGAGGGAACTAGTGGATAATTTTTTTATGATTACTAGGCCAAGAGAATTTTTGGTCCTAGGTCTTAGACCAAGTATCAATTCCAAGTTTGTGTGGTTGCTGTAACAAAAAGTCTACTATCCAATATGATGAATTAAATGAAGATTGATCAAATACGATGGTATAAACAACACAAATAGTCAATAAGAAAACCAATAATAATAGGCCAAAAGTGCAATTCAGAGTAAAAGTTTAAGTTAAATTTCAAAGTGAAAGCTATTACCACCTTTAACGACATATTTGGTTTATTACAACCTTTAACGACATATTTGGTTCATAAACTGCCGTCATTAATACAGATTCATATGAAATTTGATATAACCTTTCATTGTTTTATAAAATTCTCTTCTATTGTGAATGTTATGTTACATACCTAATTTATTATAATTAGATCATAATAGAAAATAGAGACATTATAGAATTGCAAAACAAGAAATTCAAAATCTCATTATTTTTTGATTGATTAACAATGCATGTGTCTAAGGATGTAACAAATTCCCACCTTGTCCCATGTGGGTTTCCCCTACCCAAAAGAAGCGATGGGATGGGAATTGGTTTTCCTTTCCCTATCTTGCTCTAAATAATAAATATGTGTATATATATAAAAATTAATATATTTTAATTATTAATATATATATTTTTTATATTTTTATATATATCCCATTTATAATTTTTTGTGCATATTCCATTTCTCCAAAATCTCTCTCTCTCTCACTCTCTCTCTCTTTAATCTTTGCAATTAAATTATTAATGTTGAAATCATTTCATTAGGGATGACAAAATACCTCAAACGAGGATTTTCTTACCCTAAAGAGGGAACATGACACCCTTTATATGATCTTATCCTTTCTTATTGCCATCTTGATGTGCCTTATTCAATATTGGTAAATTCATTATCCATACAAGAGCAATGCTAGGAATATAATATTTTCCAAGGTGTTGAAGTGACAAGTTGTAATTAGTGGGAACATAGACCCACCACTAGTATTTTTTTCATCTGTTAGGGAAGTCAATGTATAAGAGATTATGCACTTATTTGTTCTATTTATATAAATCTTAAGGGAAAAAATCATATTTTAAAATGATTAGAAGAGTGTCATTTTGTGAAACTTTAAAAAAATATAAGTATAATTAAACATTTAAAAAAAAAAACTTAAATCCCTTTAAGTCTGGCTCCAATGTCTATAAATTACACGACGCTTAAAAATGGCAAAAATTTCTTAAATATTCTCAAATTAATCAATTAAGTCATAAAAAAAAAGTTTTTTTTTTTTTTTTGGGAGAAGATAAAAGTAAATTACAGATTTTGATGGGTCAACGCGTTGTGAACTAAGATTGTGTACTTATCTTTTTACATCCATAAAAATCTCTAAGTAATTATTATCGCAAATTAAAAAGAAAAAAAGGAAAAAGAAAATGCAGCTCAGGTGGGGAGTTGGGGACTGGTATTTCTGACGTGGCAAGTTATTCCATCCCTGAATTTTTGCATTAATGACGTGGCGCAACGCCACTGGTCCTTCCTATGTGGCGCTTTTCGGTCAGCGACTCTGCTAAGTGCTAACGTACGCAGCAGCACCACACGGCCACTGCATCTGATCTAACACTACACTCCTCTCTGCATCTCTCCGTTTGTTTCCCGAGAAAATACCAAAAGAAAAGAAGCGCAGGCATGGCGGTGAGAGCGACGGTGTCGCGGTTCCCGATAGATCCGGGCGCGCAGGACGGGTCGGGTCTTCCTTGGGGCGTGACGGTGACGCCATTCGCGGAGAAGGACGAGAACGGACAGGGTCCCGAGTACGGATCGGAGGGAGACCTGTTGCCGAGGTGCGAGAATTGCTGGGGCTACTTCAACACCTACTGCGAGCTCGAGCAATGGTCGTGGAATTGCTCCCTCTGTGGAACCCTCAATGGCCTCTCTTCCAAGGCCATCGCTCGCTACTCTCGCCCCGATTCTTGCCCCGAGATGATGTCCTCCTTCGTCGATCTCGAGCTCCCTGGCGAGTCACTCACTCACTCCTTCACTCGCTCACTGACTCAGCCTTTGCTTAGCGATTAACAATTTGGTTTTTGTTTCCGTTTTTTTTTTTGTTTGCAGAGGAAGAAAATGAGGAAGAAGCCACGCAAGCTCGTCCTGTCTATGTTGCAGCGGTGGATTTGTCATGTATGATCGCAATGCTTTTCGACTTAAATTTAATTTTTAATTTTTTTTCGTGTTCTTGATTTAATGCGTGAATACTGGGTTAAATGTTTGGTTTAGGACTTAGGAATTTAAAAATGTGATGCTTTTTTGGCTTTTAAGTTTAATGTGATAAAAAGTTAGTGCTTGAACTAATTTGGTTAAACTGCTTAGTCCGTCAGGGGTGAATATGCCTATGGATTACCCGACAACTGGTTCTGGCGAGGGGGTCAATTGTGATCACTTGCTAAATGCACGCGGCTTTCCATACTATAAGTGGCATTTGTTATCACTTGTTGAACTAGAATATATTAACTTAATTCCTGCCAAAACTGAGAATTCGTATGCAATATGTAATTTATGGGATGATGGATACTAAGCCTGTTTCTGAAGCCTTCAGTGACTCTTACATAAATTTTGAAGCATCTAGCTCAAGCTGGAGGTTTTCACATTATGTGTATTTGTATGTTATAGTAGCTTATGATTAGTTTGTATAGGCATTTCAAGCTAAGATTAAGCTTTATGTGCTCAAAACTTCTGTTAAGGTTTGGTGAGGAAGAAAGATTTAATTAAAATTGTTATACTGCTAAGCAACAACTGACAGTGGTTGCTTTCGAATTTTATGTTGTTACAATATTTAAGGTCTATGAGTGCTTATAAAGGACAGAATAATAAAGCATCAATACTAATTTGATTGATCTATGATTAGATGAATGTTATATCAATTGAAATATACTTTGACTAGGTCTTCTTGTAAAATTTTCATCTGCGTATCTTCTTTGCCCTCTCTTTCAATGCTAACACATAAAGCCAAACAACCAGTCATCGAACAACATACCACCAAGTTATAATGAATTTGTCACTGTGGTACATGGAATGGATGTAGGAATACCGTGCTTTAAAACAAATAAAAAAAGGGAATACCATATACCCAGTAATTATCCTCTTAATGTGGTATGTGGAGATAGGACTTTTCATATTTCAAAAAACTCTGATGATTTCTTTTAATCTGCTAAAGAAAATCAACATTACATTGTCTACAAAGTGCACATATCTTTCTTTACTGATATAACCCCATTAGATAGGAGTCCAACATTTGCGTGCAGTACAAAGTGTTTCTAACTTTCTATATGCACTTATCAAAAAAAAAAAATCTATATACATCAGGCTCTTGTTCCACCTCTTGTGTTTTGGATTGTGAAACCTCTGTTTGGTGGTCACAAAGTTTTACTAATTCTGAGCTGAGAATAATAGAACATATCGAAGAGACAACAATTTACTAGTCATACATGTAAGAATGGATGAGAAAAAGAAAATCCAAAAAACCAGAGACTATATAGGAAAAGATAGCCTGAAGTTTGAAGTTGGAACTAAAAAAGAATAAATTTCTTGGTTAACAGACCCAAAAAATATTCCAGATCTGAAATTGTTATACTTGATGGCAAAGGACTGTTGCCAAAAGCACTAAAAGTTTATAATACTAGGTCTATAGCAGCCCAAAATTCTTCTTAAATTTTTATTTATTTATTTATTTCAGTAAATGGCCTTTTAAAACTATAGAAACATAACAATAGTTTAAAAAGCTAAAATGAAGCATAAGAGAATAAATGCAAACTTAAATATGACATTTATTGCTAGACTTGATACTAATTAGTGTAAATTCAAAGTGGACTAATGGGCCAACTCGGCCTTGGGGGTGCTTATTGCTTATTCAATTCCTGTGCCATCATGGCACAGGGTTGACAATTGTAAAATTCTGTGAACTGTATTGTTTGTCAAAAAAATTTTGTATAAAGGATTATTTGTTGTTGTTGTTTTTGTTGTTGTTGTCCTCTCTCTACATCTGTTCCCATCAAATTTTTGCATTACTAGACCTGAAAAAACCTTTTTTTCCTTAATAAAACACAGTTGTAATTCCTTTTAAAACTGCTTTGCACCTAGGTTTTTGCTTGTAATGCTTTTATTGTTCTTCTGAAAGATGACTTCTCATTTAATTTTCTGACTTTATCCTTTTAACATAATTGTATTTCCTTTTGTGATTTTTTATATGAGGGTATTTTATTTTGTTGATAAACCTCCTTTGCTGCATAATTTTATCCTTTTGACATAATTGTAATTCCTTTATAATTGTTCTTCAAGAAGATGACTTATCATTTAAAATTCCTGAAATTTGACTGCAGCTTCGGAAGAGTTCTTGGAACTTACTAAAAGTGCGCTGCTGGCAGCCTTGGAAGGTTAATAATTGCTAGTTTAAAATAATTTTTTGCAATCTTTTACCAATTTAAATATTATTTGATTCTCACTTATAAATTAATATATATTATTTGATTCTTTTCCTGTTTGAGCACTGTTCTTGGAAGGTTGAATTTTCTACTTTATTTTGTATATCAGCTCTTGGACCTGGTTCATTATTTGGGCTTGCTATTTTCAGCCACAAACTAGGGTTGTATGATGTTCAAGGGCCTATACCAATTGTAAAGAATGTTATAATTCCACCCGATGTGGAGGGAACCCTGCCAATTGAGCTTGAAGATGTCATGCCTTTGCTACAATTCCTGGCTCCGGTAGGTTTGTTATGGGGTTTTGTCACTCAATTTTCCTGGTGTTTGTGTATGTGCACGTTATTTTTTTTAAGGATAAAATCAGGTGATTGAGTAATTATGTACAATGTTGAGGACCCAAAATCATGTATATGGTATTTTAGTTATGCTCTAAAATCAGTAACTTTGGTACAGGTTGAAACTTGTAAGGACCGTATTGCATCTGCTCTTGAAACACTTAGACCTACAACTTCATGGGAGAGGACCACGGCAGCAGGTCAAGGGATGGATGGTATTTTGATGGGTGGGCGAGGTTTTGGGGTGGCAATGGAAGCCCTTTTCAATTATCTTGGATCAGAATATGGAAGCACTTTTGCGTTAGGTATCTGTGATAATATTCAAAGCTCATCTAATTATACTTTTGCTCAGATTTTATTTAATTTGAGGCCTTGCTTAAGCACATGAGCACTTTCAAAGGTCATCATATATGTTGTCTCCATTAAACATAATTGCAGCTAGAGTCTTTGCCTTTCTATCTGGCCCTCCGGATTATGGAGCTGGGCAGCTGGATACAAGACGGTATGGTGAGCAATATGCTAGTAAAGGAGAGGATGCAGACCGTGCTTTACTTCCTGAGCAAACACCTTTCTACAAAGATCTGGTCATATGTTTTAACTTTTGTTTATAATTTCCCCCCTATAATTTTGGAGATGTAAGCATTAACATATATGTTACAGGCAGCTGTTGCTGTTCAAGCAGGTGTTTGTGTGGACATATTTGCCGTCACAAATGAGTATACAGATTTGGCATCCTTGAAGTTTCTTAGCATTGATAGTGGTGGCTCAATATTTTTTTATTCAAATACTGATGATTCCACTCTTCCTCAAGACATGTGAGTTTCCAATGCAATAGAAATCAATGTTGGGGTTATGAGTTTAGAATGGCATTACATGGTCAGCCTCTTTAGAAAGGACAGTTTGATAATTCTAAATTGCAGGAACAATGCACTAAATGGATTACATAAACTTCTAGAGTACATTACCAATATACATGTTTTATTGGTAAATTTATTATGGTGACTTTATTTCTTCATTTTCATAAGAGAAGTAAATGACAGGATGCTTGTTTTCATAATTCAATTTTTAATTGATAGAGCACACTAGCACAGTGACATAAATGGCCCATATTTAAGTATTTCCATTGCCATGATAGCATTGTAACATGTTCATTGTGCAGGTATCGAATGCTAAGTCGACCATATGCATTTGGCTGTATACTACGATTGAGGACATCTTCTGAATTCAAACCTGGCAACTCTGTAAGTTTGTCTCATTTTTTAAAAATTATAATGACACTTGTGGACAATTTTCTTAGTGTATTTCTCTATATTTATTTATATATTTTTTGCAGTATGGCCATTTCTTCCCAGATCCACAGTATGAAAATGTTCAGCACATTATTTGTTGTGATTCTTATGCCACATATGCTTATGACTTTGAGTTTGCAAATAATGTTGGATTTTCAAGGTACATAAATATATTTTTATTTCCATCATAGTTCTTAAATCTCAGTCTAAAACATAACTGATACTTGATGATTATGCTATAATCAATATGCATGGCTTTGAAAAAGAAAGGGGTGGAAAATCATATTGATCAATTGAAATCTCTCTCATTGCGAAAGTTCAATGCTCCCAATCCAGTTGAAGTATGTCAGTTCCAGTAGATATAATTGATTAATTGTGCTGTTAATTCTTGTTTAATATAACATATGTGCACACATCAACATGTATACACATATGCATGTATGTAATTCCAAGTCTTCTACCATCAAGAACACTTAACTCTAAAATTTTGAGCCACTGCTCACCACTTAAAATAAGTTGTCGGCATCAATATCCAGCTAAGAATGCTGTCCTACATCAACTTTCTAGATATAATCTCAAAATGCCTAATATAATATAATCCAACACTTCCAGTTCCTTAAATTAACTTCAGAAAAAAAGAACAGAAAAAAAAGAAGACTCATGATTAAATAGTTTGGATTTTTTTTATAATAGTTTTATTAATCTCCCTAAAATCTTAACCTTAAATCACATAGCCATTTGTTCAAAATCTTTCTCTTTTCTTTCTTTTCTTTTGAAGTTCCTAATATACATGATGAAGACAGTTTTATGTTTTGATTTTAAAACTGCCCCTTAATGTTTGAGAAGATCTAAAAGTTATTTAAGATGGTGAAAGAATGCTCTATTAAATGTATGCCTCTGGTAGGGTATAAAGGGTATATTAGTAAAATGTCATTTAATTAAACGGGTCAAATGGGTTCCATAGGTTGAACACTAACCCAACCCATTTATTAAATGGGTTAGTCATGTCAATCCGAATATGACACAAACCCATTAAGTCTCAACCCATAAACTACTAATTTCACGTCGTGTCGTATCAGGTTCGCGGGTCGTGTTCAATTTTGCCACCCCTAATAGCAAGAAAGGTCTAAGACATCGTTTATACAGAGATTTCCAAGAGGTGGTTTTACCATTATTAGATACTGTCAGCTCTCTCTCTCTCTCTCCAATATCATTTCATAGCTAGGTTAAAGCTAGCTGCTATTTATTTATTTAGTTTGAACCCATTCAAAGATTACCCTCTTTTTTCTTTTTCTTTTTTAGAATACTAAGTATTTTTAATACACACTCACATGAGAAGAAGGGAGAAGGTCTTAAAGAAACTGACAATGATGTATATCCAAAAGGGCATAACTCTTAAATATACAGCACATGCTTTAAACCTCTTTAACTCACACTTATTTTACCCTCAAGTATATATTAAAGTGATTTATGATTTATCGAATAAACGTTTTGTGAACTGTAAAAACCAAATTTAACCTCAAGTATATATTACTATCTATGCTATGCTTATTGTTAGACTATATGTATGAAAGATTCTAGTTGAGAAGTTCCACAAAAAGAGAGAGTCTACAGATTTAGGAGATAAAAATAATATCCAAGTTGGCATATATACACGACCTTTAATTTGGTCCATCTAAGCAGATTCTTGAAGCATGCATGTGGTTTAACTTTTACTTACGGACAACACAATTGTACCAAAAACTCACTCATTCTATATCTAAAACTGTTTCGGAATGATATATATTTTTATAATTAGATTTTAAATTTGGGGGGTACTACTATAATTATAATTGAATTAAATACCCTATTGGTCCCTCTAGTTAATTTTTTATTTTTTATTTTGAGAGAAGTCTCTCTAGTTAATTAATATTATTATTTGTTCATAAAGATTTTTTTTTTTAAACCATTACAATGTAGCCCAATAAAAGTTATAAACTCTTTTTTTTTTTTTTTGGTAAACGGCGCATTGCATTAACTAACAAACAACAAGTCTATTACAAAAAACAATACCAGCTTTATCACTAGCCAGCATCTCATCCACCACATCCGGTGGTTCAAACAAAAAAAGAAAATCAGATCCAACAAGTTCAGCTCCCATCCTTGCAAGCTGGTCAGCACAGCCATTCACTTCCCTGGACACATGCACCACCGAGGAGTTAGGGAAAGCCTGAATCAGGTTCCTACATTCAGATAAGAGGGGTTCAAGCATAAGATTAATCATTGAAGGCCTTGAAACAAGCTGTACAATAAACTCAGCATCCATCTCAATACAAATATTTTCAATCCCCATTTGCTTTGCCATGGTGAGCCCGTCCTTTAGAGCCCAAAGTTCTGCCACCGTGCTCGACGTGCTTCCCATTTTCCTCACAAATCCGTCTATCCAGTCTCCATTACTGCTTCTCAAAATACCACCACCACCAACCTTAACCGGATTTCCATACATAGTCCCATCAGTGTTAAGTTTTACCCAACCGGTAGGAGGCTTATACCATTTCACTTGGATCTGCACTCTACCTCTTATTACTAACCGGGTATCACAGGTTTAATATGTGGCCATAAAATGGCTTTCACTTTTTTTTTTTTTGGTTATTGAGTACAATGAAAAAATCCTTAATACACCTGATTAGTGATATCTACTTTATAACTATGATCATTCAATAAGTATGCATAGTGGTTCCAACTTCCAAAAACATAAAAAGATTTATATTTTCTCAATTTCTTTTTGTGCAATAAACATCATTTATATATATAACACTTGTTTTATTAGAGGAATATTCCTCTATGTTCTATATGCAATTTATTTACTGATTTGTGTTCAAGACATTTTTTGTATGAAGTGATTTCAGATTCAATTTCAGAAAGCTCAAGTTGGGTGCTGAAGTTAGACTTGCTAAATGGAAATTTTCATATCTCCTTATTTTAAATTGTGGGTGTTTTAAGTTGTATAACTAGTATTATAAGGGATATAATATTACCTAAGCCTTAATTTTTAGTTGACATCAGTTTTAAAGTAATAAGATTGCTCATAGTCTTGCCAAGTACGTTGTGCATATCTCAAATTTTCTAGTATGGATGGAAGATGTTCCACCCCAGTTTCTTTCTGTTGTCCAAGTTGAATAAGCTAGTTTATCTTAATAAAATTTCATTGTCTTCTTTCTCAACCAAAAAAAAAAAAAAAAAAAAAAAAAAAAAAAAAAAAACCCAAGTTATATTGTTTTGACCATTTTGAATAATATTGTTGTTATCATGCTTGGTTACTCTATTCATAATAACAGGCAACGTGATGTTGGACATAATCAAGTTGTCATCACGATTATATTTTAAACAAATATTGCTCTATAGTATGCAAATATTTGTCATTACCATAAAAACATGTGTTTATTAAAATTTTGCACGTGATCCCTCAAAACCTGAATTCACCAAACCCATTCATTGTAAACACATTAAGCCTTTTAACCCTCTGAATGTTGGAATTATGAATTTTATGAATGTATATCCAAACCTTAATCTTTTACTTCTGTCAAAAAAAAAAAACTAAGTTTTATCAATTTTGACTTAATTTGACCAAGCTTCACTAAAGTTATTACCTTCTCGTCATAATAATCAAGTTACATATATTAAAGAGCATAAATCCCTTTAGTTTGACTATTTCAAAGTAGGAATTGGGCTTGATTTGAATCAAATGACATATCACCAAAATATGAAAATTGAAAACTACCCTAATTATAACTTATTTTATTGAAGGATATATGCTACCTTGCAAATCGTGCCTTATTTGCATATAAATTTCAATTATTTGCATTAGAAATGTTGCTGAAATTTATGGTAAATGCGCCCAAAAAAAATTCCAAAACTAGGTCATAAAAACTATGTTTGGAAGTGTAACAATTTTTCAGGAAATGTGCACTAATATTTTTATGTTAATTTAGTCACGAGCCAAATCCAAACTAAGATTCAACATTGGACCAACATGCCAATACCATGCGTATGCCTAATATTAACACGAACCACTTAACATGAATGAAAATTTTCTCTCTCTCTTTTTTTTTTTTTTTTTAAACCTTAAATCTTTAAATTTTACAACAATTTTATCTAATATCATGGAAGGGTCTCAATCCATAAAGTAATTATAAAATCCAAACCGAACATTGACTCGATCTATAAGTCAAGTCACTAGGTCTCTAATTCAACTAGTGAATCACCGATTGAACCATAGGGACAAATAATTTTTTATTTAAAAAAATAGGTATATTTAAAAATAATTTTGAGACTCATAACATAAATATTTAAATTAAAAATAGGTGTATGCCTAAATTAAATTAGCCATCGTAATTCAAAATCAAGGTTTCATAATAATATAATAGTCTTTTGATAGGATGAAAGTCTTAAAAGTAGGCAGACAAAAAAAGAGCACATTTTTTTTGAATTCTTTAGATTATCTCTTCTTTAAATTACCATATTATAACATATTAAACAGAAAATAAATCAATAAAGTGGACCTATAGATGTAATTTTACAAATTTCACAAACCCAGATAAGTGATAAGAACACATCCAAGTTACATAGGTCACCACTCACCACAAACCCACCAGGTTTGACTGGGTCTTGTGCAGAAACAATTCATTTAAACACCCAAACCAGTCTAGGTGTCAGGTCATCAAGTTGGTCAGTCTAGGTTTAATAACTATACCAGAGCATCTAAAACCATCCTATAGTTTAGGAGATGCATAAATATACACCACAAATGTGTTCATAACATCTCCAAAGTAATAAAACCAAAAACCCATGTACAGTGGAAGTGAAAGTCACTGGATCTGAACATAGACATCCTATCTATATACAAAGATGTACTTCAACTGTTCCATTGCTATACATAGTCTTCCCTATAGCTCCGGAGTCTGTGGCCACCACCAAATGATACTTGTTGACTGAAAAATGTTGACGGTGTTTACTTATCCAAAAAAAAAAAATTTCGATGCGCGGATGTCTTAAGTACAAATAAGGGTTTCATGCTAAAATGATTTTATGAATTTCATAAATAGTTCATACTCACATTCATAAGTTACTCTTGCATCATAAACCTAAATTCATATTTGAAAAGCATTGTTTTAGAGACACAAAAAACATATCATAACTCATCATTGGATAGTATTATCTAGACGAAAAAAAAAATTATATATATATACACACACACTAGACCAACTGATACATTAAATCCCTTACCCACTTTGACTTATCTGATACACTCAGCACAAACAAAAAAACAAAAAACCATTAATTTTTAATTTCTGTGTTTTGTGCCCCTAAGTCTGAGCTGAAAATGACTTCTTTTGATAGAAAACTTGAGAAGCAGCTTAAGGAGGATGGGAATAGACTCCTTAACCCTCCTTCCTCCATTGATGACCTCTTCACTCTTCTTGATAAAATTAAAAATTTGTTAACATATGTGGAGCAAGCGCCATCCAAATTAATGCGAGATGCACTTTTACCCTCAGTGAAGGCACTGATCACTAATAAACTTTGAGACATGCTGAAATGGATGTGAAGATTTCAGTTGTATCTTGCATTACTGAGATTACAACGATAACAACACTAGATACCCCATATAAGGATGAGCAAATGAAGGAAATATTTCAACTGATTGTAGCAGCTTTTGAAACTTTGTCTAATTTGTCTACTCACTGTTATACGAAGGTAGTTTCAATTCTTGATACTGTTGCAAAGGTCAAATTACCTTGAGTGTGATGCATTGGTTGTTGAGATGTTTCAAAATTTCTTAAAAATAATTAGGTCCAACCATCCACCTGCTGTATTTTTAGCCATGGAAACAATTATGACTCTAGTCATAGATGACAATGAAGACATTTCTTGGATCTTCTCATTTCACTTTCTTCTAGTGTAAGAAAGGAAAATCAGAATGTTTCACCTACTTCGTGAAAATTGGGAGAGCAAATAATCACTAGGATTAATGCCTAGCTAGAGCAGATAATGGCACACATTCAAGTACGACTCAACAAGCTTAAGGGTGCACATGATGTGAAAGTTGAAGTCGTTGAATGTAATATTGATCAACTCTCCATAATTCCTAAAGATCTATAACTTTGCGAAGTTGAAAAGGTTGATAATGCAGTGTTTCTAATGGTTCAAGATGAGATTGTGATGATTCCACACATTGACTTTGTGATTCCAGAAGAGTTTGATGTGGTGGAATACAAAGTTTTTGTTTTCTCTATGCTCCCTAAGCTTATTCCAAACTTGAAGCAAGTGTTCTTTGTCAGCATCCTAATCTTTCAACGCTTTAAAACTCAAGGTAGAGTTTTCTCCAACCAAAGGAGAATGATGTGGGAGATGCAAGAAGATTTTTATTTAATATTATTTACGTTTTCTAGTCAATTGTATTTTTATGTTTTAGGTCCTAAATGTTTAATAGGCTATTAGTATTTTAATATTTGAAAGCAAGGTTAATTTTGTAATAAGGCAATTAGGGACCATTTAGAACTATGGTTTAGCGATCCTTTATAAACAAACTATTTTTCTCCTTTTGGAGATAGTTGATATTTTGATGAATGAAAAAAATGTCATTTTGGTCTCTCTTTGGTCTGGTGCTAACTCCAGGTCCACCTTAGGTGCTGACTCCTAGTGATTTCCCCACTTAGTGCTGACTCCAAGCCAGACCTAGATGCTGACTCCTAGGTCATATCCTTTTATTTTCCCGTTGTTTAATCTTGTTCTAATTGTCCTGCATCACCATGTATCATACACGACCATAGTGTGCCCTTTACTCAATCAGCTTGGGGCAGACATGTGAGTCTTCTTTGCACAACTATAGAAGTCACCAATACACAATTACCTTAACTCACCACTAGTAGAACCCTTACTCAACCATGGGTGGAGGCATGGGATTCTTCCCCCTCCTACTCGGTGGGACCCACTAACAGACACTTGACCTCAAACCATCGGTGTTGATACCACTTGTTGGGGGAGAAAACAGTTTGGGGAGACTCTTTGAGTAGTTAATATAACATAGAAACACCAATGTTGTACTTTACTACTTAACAAACCAGACTACTCACACATGTGAATATTCCAACACATACACATCCTTTTTAAACACCGTAGATTAGCTATCTTATTGTTCTATAATGTCAACCCTCCGGCCATTGGGCCAAGCACCATCTAGCACCCTCTTGTGCCAAGGTCATTAGCTAAGACATAAACAGATACTTCAGTCATGGGGACCAACCAACTTCTATCCAAGTTGGGCATTTAACCGACAAGGACAAGGTGAACATCAATTCCATGGAAAAGCTGGACCGTTACCTCTACCTAACAAGCATGAAACACATAGTATGGCATACTCAAAACCAAAACATAGTAAATTAAATTCATTTACTTTTCAAGAAATTTTCATAAATAGCATTGCATATCCACAATTTGTTCATAATATAAGATAAAGCACTTGATAAACTTAGTATAACCTTATTTATTTTTAAAAGTAATATAATAGATTTTTCCCATTTATTTGGTGCAAGAGAATTATTTAAAACTAAAAACGTGAACTACAAAATGTTCACATCACTATCCCTTACCTATAGTCAGAAAGCAAAGAGTCTTCAAGCTGGAAATGAATCGACGTCTCTCACTATTGTCACCTAAACCATAATTCACCACTTGTCACTAACATGCTAAGTTCTAACTTGATAAAATCATCAACCCTAACTAACTGGAGAAATTATAGAGCCCTCTGGTGGACCACATCACTTGTCCACCATGTGGATCTTATAATTTCTCAAGTCACTGCTAGTCTACTATATGTACTTAATTCCCTCATTACTCTAGCCTTATTAGACTCCCAAAAAATCTTGAGAAAACTATCCCAATGCATACAAGGACACCCAAGTATATCCAAAAAAAAAAAAAGAAGGGATACATTCCTCATGCAGCGCACATCACATGGTAGAAAAGCACGAACTTAGAAACAATAGTAGCATGATTTATAACCATCATTTTGAGTACTAAATAGTAGAACAAAGGCATATAAAAACTCAGCATGTGTGATACATGCCCAACATCCATTTTTAAAACAAATTCATAGCACCCATAACATCAACACTAAACCTTAATTTCACAATCCCTCTCAAGGTTCATCAATAAAACGCAATTTAAACAAGGATTTAGACAATTTGCTCCCAAGGGAACCACATAACCAACTTAGCCCCTTATTTTTTATTATTCCAATCCTAAAGACTAGAATCTTAACATTAAACACAACCGAGAACCCAATAATGAAATGAGCATTAAATCTATTAATTCCCCATCAACAAAATTCATACATTATAAGCCATAAGGTGCCTAATATTAAATCAAACATGGGACCACTTGAACCATCCAATCAAACGTTTTACAAAATGTCTAGTGAGTATTCATGGGATAAAAAGTTGCTAATATCATATGTTATTCTTGGCATTCAAAGACCTAATACCCTAACTTGTTAAATAATGAATATTGAATTTGATGATGCACAGAAAATCAGTAGGCTGAATGCTCTGGGCTTCAATAGGCTTGTGGTTGCTTGGAAGGCCTAAAAAGAAAGAAACACAAGATCAAAGGTGACTGGGGTGAACCGGCCAAGAACCCTCTGATGCTTAAGTTAGTTTTCTCTCTAGAACTCAAGAATTCGAACTTTAGGAGTGATGGAAACTTACTTTCATTTGATATAGATGAGTCCTTTTATAGTGAGCTTTGGAGTGGTTACTTGTTTAGTAACTTCCTCAACGTGGATGGAAGTTAGAAGGTTCAGACTTAACTTCCACAACTGCTGTGGAAGTTAGAAAGGTCAGACTCATCTTCCACAACTGCTATGAAAGTTAAGAACTTAGTGGGAAGCTATAGTGATGAACAAGGATTTTGCCCATACTTTAGAATAGTAGAACGTGGTCCGAAATATAAGTTCTTGAACATAAATTTATTATGATAATTTCTAAGTGTTGGAAGTCATCTAGGTGCTTCCATGCTGGACAACCTTCTTACACTTGGACGACCTTCTTATACTTGAACGATCTTTCTGGACTTGGTCGACACTATGGTCGAACTGGAGATGGTTCAATTTTTGGTTCACCATCAATGGCCCCCTTTGTCCAAGGGTCGTCCTGAACACTGTGGTAGAACTGTTTGCTTTTGACACATGTCGATATTTTAATGGTCAATTGATATGCCACGTGTCGTCCTTGCTCTGATTGGATTTCGTCGTTTCAGATTACGCCACGTGTCACGATCTTATTGGTTAACTTGTCGCGTCGATTTATTTTCGAGGAATATGCCACGTGTCAGCTTCTGATTGGTCCGCGTCGCTTCGTTGACCCACCCCTAGGGCCTATAAATATATACATTCTCTCTCTTACCCTTTCACTTTTCTAATATTTTCCTTTTTGCCATCTCATCCAAGAGCTCCGTCTAGTCATCCTCGTCTCTAGTCTCTCATTAGGTCCTTCCTTTCCTTCATCCTTAGGTTTTCGTCTTTTAGGAAATTCTATTCATTCTTATAAATATGTCTGCGTCTAGTGGTAGTACAGAGAGAGAAATAGACGAGTACTAGGAAGAGTCCCCTGGTAGTAGTGGTAGCTATGAGAGTAACAGTAAGAGTAGTGGTAATAGTGATAGTAGTTCCCAAGACGAGCATTATTCATCTGGGATTCTTGGAATTCCTTTAAAGGAATTCCAGGTAATGCTACATAGGACGACTTCTGGGGCTGAGGCTAGCTCGTTCGGAAGGAGTAAGTCACCCAATCCCCCTCAAGACGAAGAGAAGAATGAAAATGTTATTTATAGTTGTGCCTCAAAGGTGGCATCCACCCTAGACGCGAGTAAGTTGACAACTCTTGTAGGTAGACACCAGATTCCCAATGAGTTTAGACCTCGTCTACCTGAAAGGGGTGAATGGTGTTGTTCCCCTCTTTCAGGTTTTGGTGTATATACTTCTTACTTGTTAGCAGGCCTTAGGTTTCCTCTCAATTCTTTCTGTAAAGGTCTCTTCCATATGTTGAGTATTGGACCAAACCAACTCAACCCTAATGGATGAAGGACAATAGTTACCATGCAAGTGTTATGGCATGAGGTGTTTAAGGGGAACCGTCCAATCACAGTGGACAAGTTCCTTTATTGTTATAAAACCTCAGAGATTAAACAGTCTGCTGGTTTTTACCAGTTTTCATCTAGGGGCACCCAATTTAGTTTGATTAGGGGTTGTAGTTCTTCTGATAGGTTATGGAAGAAAGAATTTTTCTTTATTTTTGGAAATTGGGCTGGGGACCCAGTTGATGTAAATAATGCCCCCTTCCCTCCTTTTACCAGTGCCCTAGGTCGTCTTCGTCTTGAGGGTATGTCTTTCTTCCTTTCCCTTTGTTTATTTTATTTAATTCTTTCCTCGTCTAATCCTCTCTTATATTGGTGCAGCTATTACTCGTCCACATTTGGACAAGTTTCATTTGTAGCGTATTGATAGAGCCCATGCTTATCCTGAAAGGTCCTTCCACAGCTTGGTAACCCTTCGTTGTCTTGCTATCTGGGGACTTGGTCCTGAGCCCACTGAAGAAAATCTTGCACACGAGAAGACCACTCGTCGAAGTAAGTGTCGTCTATTGCATTTCATCATTTCATTTTTTTAATACATTATTAACCCTGTATCTTCTCCATCATAGGGTTGAAAGAAAATAAAGGGAAAAACGTGGCCAGTGGTACTGAAGGTGAAGAGGATGTCCAGGTTCAAGACGAGGCAGCTCCATTGGCCGTCCAGAAACCTGTCGTCCAGGCTAGGAAGAGGAAAAGCATTTCAAGCAATATTGACCTTGGTGATCTTCCAAGACGCCGAGGTCTTAAGAAGCAAAAGTCTGATAAGACTCCTCCTCCCAAGGTTCCAAAGCTTCCAACCACTATGGTAGACCTGGACGACCCGGCAGTGAACCTGGTGCCCGTCCAAACTACTCTTTCATCCATCCAGCCTGAAAACCCTCCTCCCCCTGCAACCAAAACTTCTCATAGGATTCATCCTTCTGTTTTAACCAAGCATCCTCCCAACTTGGGGCTGGATGAGGATTATGCTTGGAAGATGTTCAAAGGGATCATCACTGACAAAGAAGTGAGTGCATGTTATGACATGTCAATGAAGGACTTTGAACACTCTGCCATCCACGGTCTTTTCAAGGTATGTAATTTTCTTATCATTCTCATTTTATTTTCTGAGAAATTTACGAAAAATTTCTAACTCTACTTCGTCCATTTGTTTTTCATGCATTGGCAAAGTTTTATACCGCATTCAGCCAAGCCAAGGAACTCTGTGATGAGGCTAAGGCTGCTAAGGCAAAGAGAAAGGAACTGAAGGACGGGTTCCTTTTGAAAAAGGGGGAAGTGATCAGGCTAAGTTTATCCCAGTAAAGTTTATTTCTTTTTTAGAAAAATTTGTTTATTTTAGTTTGTTGGGAATGCCTGTTGTTTTGGGCTTTATTTTAAAATTTATTTTAAGTACAATCTCTTCGTCCAAGTTTATGGATGTGCAACAGATACAATGGCCTTCATTGGCTTTGAATAACATAAAGGTTAACTTCCTCATGTTCAACATTTTACCATTCTTTATATTTTACAAGTGTAACTCGTCTATGAATGGAATTTCTTTTGCTAGCTTTCTTCATCCATAGATTTAACTTATAGCTTGCATTATTCTTTGTCCATAGGCTGGACTGTTCTTTACTCGTCTTTAGGCAAGATGTTTCCAGCATTCACTCGTCCAAAGATTGGATTGTTTAGCTGGTCATATTTATACGTGGATTTTGAATATTCTTGCGTGCATATTTTACCTTGTCCATTAGTTAGACGAATATACTTTAGGTATATTTTCCTTTGCTTTTACCTTATTTAAGGAAAGCTTATAGACGTTACATCCCCGCGTCCATAGATTTTGCTCACTTGGGCCTTTAGCCTTCTTGTGGATTAGTTTAAATCAGAACTTCAACAATATGAAATTAGAAATTCACACAACATTATATACATTGAAAATCCATAACATAAATATCGTCCACAAGCATGGCACATGCTTAGAAGCTAGTGCCTTAAGGGAATTGAACATACTTATGTACAAACGGACTAAGTTCATGACTTCGTCCATCACAAATACGTCCATAGACAGTTCACAAGTTGGAAACTAATGCACTTTTAGGGAATTAAAATACTAAAAAACATGTAGTACTAGTAACTAACACAAATAAATATGAGAAAAGTAACACATAACTTCAACTTTGTCCATGATGATACTCGTCCAGGATGATGCTCGTCCAGGATGATTCTTTACTGATAATATCTTCTTAGATGTTCAACATTCTAGGGATGCTTTAATTGTCGTCCATCTAGGTCTTCCAAGTAGTAAGATCCCTACCTTTTGCAATTGATAACCATGTAGGGTCCTTCTCAATTAGGTCTCAGTTTTCCATGGGCTGGGTTTCTAGTTGCTAAAGAGACCCTTTCTGGTTGAATCGCCTGGGTTTGACCATTGCATCATATTGTCTAGCCATGAGGTTTTTATACCTCGCTATTCTCTGTTCTTCATTTTCCCCATCCTTGTAGTTCATCACCCTATGGTTAGCCATGTGTACTTTTGCAGGTATGACTGCTTCGCTTTCATAGGCTAATTTGAATGGAGTTTCTCCTGTAGGGGTCCCTACAATCGTCTTGTAGGCCCATAGAACACCTGGTAGCTCGTCTAGCCATACTCCCTTTGCCCCCTCAAGCCGAGTCTTGATGATCTTCAACAAGGATCGGTTTGCTACTTCAGCTTGTCCATTTGCTTGCAGGTGGGAGGGTGAGGAATAATGATTCTTTATCCCAAGTTGATCACAGAAATCTCTAAAGGGTATGTTATTAAACTACCTTCCATTATCTGACACTAGTGCCCTAAGAACTCCAAATCGGCATACGATGCTCTTCCAGACGAAGTTCTTGACATTCTGCTGTGTGATCTTTGCTAAGGGTTCAGCTTCCACCCATTTAGTGAAGTAATCAATCCCCACTACTAAAAACTTTATCTGCCTAGTTCCTATTGGAAAGGGACCCAAAATATCCAATCCCCATTGTGCAAAAGGTCATGGGGCCATCATCAGGGTGAGGTACTCCAATGGTTGTTTAGGGACATTACTGAAGCGTTAACATAAGTCTTAGCACTTTCCTGAATGGTCGGCCAGTAGTAACCTGCACGGATGACCTTATGGATGAATGCTCTTACTCTTGAATGGTTTCCACATGCTCCTTCATGAACTTCCCTCAATACATAGTTTGATTCGTCTGGAGCTAAACACCTTAGGTAAGACTGAGAGAAGCCTCTTTTATAAAGCACCTCAATACTTAGCTAATCTGATCCTTAGTTTTCTGACTTCATCTCTTTCTTTTGGAAGCCTTCCATCCCTTAGGTAAGCTACTATCGGGGTCATCCAATTTTTCTCACCTTCTATCTGCTGCACCTCTAGAAGATCTATGCTAGGCATGTATTGGTCTTCATCAAGCTCGTCCACTGATCCATCTGCTGACGCTGCCTTTGCTAAGGTGTCTGCTTCCATGTTTTCCTCCCTTGGAACTTGAAGGAAACTAGCTTTCTTGAATTTCTTAATAAGACGCTTCACCTTGCTGAGATACTTCTTTATTCGTTCTTCCTTAGCTTCACATGTTCCATTTACTTGACTTATGATCAACTGAGAGTCTCCTTGGACGACTATTAACTCTGCCCTTAAGGACTTAGCCAATTCCAGCCCTTTAAGGAGGGTTTCATATTCTATTTCATTGTTGGTTGTTTGGTACTATAAACGAGCTACATATTTCAACTAGTCCCCTTCTGGGGATTTCAGTATAATTCCTATTCCTCTTGCATATAGTGTGGACGAACCATCTACATAGACGACCCATGTCTTAGCTTCATCCACCTCGTCTAAATCACCATGATTTGGAGTGAATTCTGCAATGAAATCTGCTAAAACTTGAGCCTTTATTGCACTTCTAGGTTGATACCTGATATCAAACTTACTAAGCTCTATAGCCCATTGGATCAGTCATCCTGTGGCTTCTAACTTGTTCATTGCCTTCTCGAGTGGATGATTTGTCAAGACATTGATGACATGAGCTTGGAAGTAATGCCTTATTTTCCTGGAAGCTGTTATCAATGCAAAGGCCAACTTCTCCATCATAGGATATCGTCCCTCTGCCCCCCTTAATGCTCGACTTGTATAATAAACAGGCTTCAACACTTTCCCTTCTTCCCTGATTAATGCCGAACTTACTACAAGTGGAGACATTGCTAAGTATAAATACAATTCCTCACCTGGTATAGATGGACTTAGTAGGGAAGCGATGGTAAGATAGACCTTAAGATCTTGGAAGGCCTTCTGACACTCGTCCGTCCATTCAAACGCCTTCTTGAGAACTTGGAAAAATGGCAAACATTTGTCAGTAGCTTTCGAAACAAACCTGTTAAGGGCTGCAACTCGTCCAGTGAAGGACTGGACTTCCTTGACATTTCTTGGTGGCTCCATGTTCAGCATCGCTTGGATTTTATCAAGATTTTCTTCAATTCCCCTTTGTGAAACCATAAATCCTAGGAATTTCCCTGACAAAACCCCAAAAGCACACTTGCTTGGATTCATCTTCATGTTATATCGTCTAAGCGTGTCGAAGGTCTCTTGTAGGTCGTCTAGATGTTTCTTCTCGTCCAACCTTTTCACCAACATGTCATCCACGTATACTTCTACATTCCGTCCTAGCTGTGGACGAAACATTTGATTAACCAGCCTTTGATATGTTGCCCCCGCGTTCTTCAGACCGAAGGGCATCACCTTGTAGCAAAATAGGCCTTAACTAGTAATGAAGGATGTCTTCTCTTGATCTGCCTCGTCCATCTTTATCCGATTTTAACCTGAGAAGACGTCCATGAAGCTTAGCAATTGATGACTCGCTGTTGAGTCTACCAACTGGTCAATGCATGGCAACGGATAGCTATCCTTAGGGCAAGCCTTATTCAAATTAGTGAAGTCTACACACATTCTCCACTTACCATTAGCCTTCTTGACCATCACTACATTAGCTAACCAATCCGGGTAATGAATTTCCCGAATAAATTCTGATGTGGTTAACTTCTGGACCTTTTCCATGATAGCATTATCTCGTTCAGGAACAAAAACCCTCTTCTTCTGACGGACAGGCTTGGAGGAAGGATATACGTTCAAACGATGGGTAATGACACTTAGGTCAATTCCTGGCATGTCTTCATGGCTCCATGCAAAAACATCAATGCTCTTCCTTAAGAACTGGACGAGGTCTTGCTTCGTCTTCTCTTCCATACTTGTTCCAATTCTAGTAAACCTCTCAGGTTACCTTCGTCCAGAGAAACATCTTCCAGTACTTCAGTGGGCTCTGCAGCAACCCTTCTCTCCTCTATATTCATCATCTGCACATGCTCGTCCATAGCCAACATGGCTAAGTAACGTTCTCTAGCAGCTAACTGATCTCCTTGCACTTACCCTATTCCATAATTTGTTGGAAACTTGACAGATAGATGGTAGGTAGATGTCATTGCCTTCCAATTATTCACAGTTAGTCGTCTAATGATGGCATTGTAAGAAGACGAACAATCTACGACGAGGAAATTTATTTCTTTGGCTATCTGCTGTGGATACGCCCCTACCACGACGAGTAGAGCAATAGTGCCCATTGGGAAGGCTCTACACATTATTTCACCTGGAACCCCTTGAAGGTGCATTGTGGTCTTGAAGGTCGCAATGTGATCACATGGGTCACGCATTCCATCATACGAATTCAATGAAGGCATCTTAAACTTGGAAGGCAGGGGATGACTATTGATAGAAGTTATGAAAGGGAAATCGGTTCGATGAACTAAATCATCTACATGATTCGTCCTTTTCATATTTTCCCTCATCTCATCCATAGCCCTCCTCATTTGATCCATCTTCTTCTCCAAGTGTGGCACCCTACGTGAAGCTGTACCCCTTGAATGATTCTCACTCTCAGCATTTTCTCCTTCCTAACTTCTTGACTTTGAGCTTGCCCTTCCACACACCATTCATAACGTTGCCTTTGGTTGATCTCTCAAGTCAACTCCTGATTCTGACAGGTTAGCTCTGTCATGGCGGCTGCCATTTGTTGGACGGAAGGCGGTTGCATAACAGGTGCTGACTGGTGAGTGCAGTTGGGGTGGCTGGAAGCGTTTCTACTTTCCTGATAGGCTGGACTAGTGGCCATTGACCTTGTCCGGACCATACAGCCTTTTGTCAAAGAAAGATAAATTGCAAAGCACAAATTTAATCTTTCCTATAGACAGCGCCAACTGATGATGCACAGAAAATCAGTAGACTGAATGCTCCAGACTTCAATGGGCTTATAGTTGCTTGGAAGGCCTGAAAAGAAAGAAACACAAGATTAAAGATGACCAGGGTGAACCGACCAAGAACCCTCCGATGCTTAAGTTAGTTTTCTCTCCAGAAATCAAGACTTCCAACTTTAGGAGTGGTGGAAACTTACTTTCATTTGATATGGATGAGTCCTTTTATAGTGAGTTTTGGAGTGGTTACTTATTTAGTAATTTCCTCAACGTGGATGGAAGTTAGAATGTTCAGACTTAACTTCCACAACTGCTATGGAAGTTAGAAAGGTCAGACTCATCTTCCACAACTGCTATGGAAGTTAAGAACTTAGTGGGAAGTCATAGTGATGAACAAGGATTTTGCTCATACTTCAGAATAGTAGAATGTGATCCGAATTATAAGTTCTTGAACATAAATTTATTCTGATAATTTCTAAGTGTTGGGAGGTCATTCAGGTGCTTCCATGTTGGACGACCTTTTTATATTTGAACAATCTTTCTGGACTTGGTCGACACTATAGACGAACTGGAGATGGTTCAATTTTTGGTACACCATCAGAATTAAAAATAAATAAATAAATAAATAAAAAATCAAAATTTTCTCATGAAAAGTAACATGTCCTAAGGACTCATGTCCATGTTCATAAAGAATCACTAAGTTCTTCTATTGAAACATTTTATCAAACAAGTTAAGTGCATATGGAAAGGAACAAGATTATGAGAACATTCAATCTAATCAATACTATTAAAGAATCACCATGCCTTGGCATTTAGAAATCAAAGGAAAAGTAAGGAAAGTCCCAAAATAGATGTTATTATGAAACAAATAAATAAATAAAGCATAAGAGATCTTTAAAACCCATATATTTTCTTGCTTCCAAACCATCAATCATAAACCCTTCATCAGATTTTTACTCAAATTTTCTTAGAAAATAAAGTGCTTACTTTGCTGAAAGTGAAAGTGAAAGTGGGGAATTATTTTCTTCACCACTGGCTCAAGTGTTTGCCTGATAAATCATGGGAAGATGGAGCTGCTTCCTTGCCCTTGGGAGAACGAAAGAGAAAAGAGCAGAGAGAGACTCCGTCCCTAGATTTATTTATTTATTTAAGAAAATATCGTAAAGACTATGGAAAATTATTAAATACTCCAGGAGTACTCACCTCTCACATGAATTATGGGCCCTACCATAAATTTAATTAATGGAATTTATAGTTATGTGAGAGGGAGAAGTACGCATTTACGGTACTCCCAGAGTACTCAATAATTACCGAGGACTACATGACTAATAAGGAGTATCTTAGGAAATTTATAGTTTTTGTTTGAAAGTTTATTAAATTGCACTTGCCTTAAAAATTGGGATTTTTTTTTCAAAATAACTTTAATTTTCAAACAATTTTGTTAGTTAGCACATTTTCAATACTATTTAGGAAACTAACATCTCTAGTGTAATAGACTCGATTTTGGGAGTACTAAATCGAGTTCACTGAACTCGATTTGAGGATCTGGCATAAAAATCGAGTTTGTAGAACTCGATTTCATTTAAATTGAAATCGAGCCTTGCAGACTCGATTTCTTATCCATGCCTTTTCTGTTACACTCCGTCTCTCACTCAAAAGAAATCAACGAAGAAGAAATCAACGAAGAAATCACGAAATCACAAAAAAGAAGAAATCAATGAAAACAGAAACCCACGAAGAACAAAACCCAAACCACGAAGACAGAAAAAACAAACCAGATAGGCGGCGACAATGAAGGAGGTGGCGGCGATTGAACCCAGGTGGCGAAGGCTCCAGGCGGCGGCAACGGGGTTTGTTGATGTTTCTCTCTGGATCTTTGGGTGGGTTTCTTGATTCTTGTTCGTGATTCTCTCTGGGTCTTTGGGTTTCTTGATTCTTGATGTTTGTTGGGTTTTGAGGGAACTCGTTTCTTGATTCTTGATGTTTCTCTCTTGATGTTGCCAACGGACGTGAGAGAGTGAGAGACGGAGAGAGCATGGCTGAGAAAGCGAGTCTGTAAGGCTCGATTTCAATTTAAATGAAACCGAGTTCAATTGACTCGAGTTCAGCACTCCAAAATTGAGTCTGTTGCACTCGAGATGTTAGTTTTCTAAATAGTTTTGAAAACGTGCTAACTAACAAAATTGTTTGAAAATTAATGTCATTTTGGAAAAAAAAAAAAAAAACCCTAAAAATTGTACCTACCTTTATATTCCTTGCTTTATGAAATGAAAGCACATACCACAATACATAACCAGATTTTTTTTATTGTTAACTATTATATTTTGTTTTTGCTACTTTTTAGCTGTGTTTATGGCAAAATTTGTTGAATAGCACCTTTTTAGGGAAATATTAGGTGAATAGCATGCGGCTGAATTTATTTAGTAAGTTAGACTGTTTTTGGAACTCGAGTTTAGTAAATTCGAGTTCCAACCCAAAATCGAGTTTAACAAACTTGATTTCCTCTTGGTTTAGTCGTCTAATGTGGATTTAAAAAAAAATAACAAAATAAAATAATTAAAAAAAAAATTAAAAAAAACACATGGAACTTAAGTTTGCTAAACTCAAGTTCTAATTAATTTCAGGAACCACCCCAATTGTCTCAGCTTTCATAACTCACAAATATATATCAGATTACACACACAAATCACAGCTTTCCCAGCTCTCTCCCATGCCCAAACTCTCTTTTTTTACTTCAAACCCTGCAACTTTCATTGATCATTCTACAAAAATAAAAGTTTCATTCTTCTTCAATTTGTAGGTAAATATCTAAACCTTTTTCAAGATTTTTTTTGTTAGACCTGGTTAATTAAGTTTTCATTTGGTAGATATATTTACACATACCACTTTTATAGTGTTTATGAGTAATGTGTTATTTGTTCTTTGTTAGACCTGATCCTTTCACACTTTCTGCCACCACGTCCACAGGGTAATTATTTGGATATAAATATAAAATATTTGACATGCATATAAAGAAACTCCTTGTAAATCTATTCAGGAAAAAAAAATGCATGTCCAATGATCTTTGTAAAAAAATGTAACCAGTTGGTGCAAATGCCAGAACAAATGTTTACAGCAATAGTTAAAGATGCAGACACTAACAATGCTAAAGGTGAAAATGTTCATAGGAAATGACTCATAAATTTTCCTATGACTTTTTAGTTTAAGTTCAAAAAAGAAGCAATTATAAAACTTCCCCCATCCCATTTTATGTGTTTGTTTGCGAAGACACAATTATAAATAAAAATATAAAAGTAATCTTCCCAAAGTGTCTTAATTTCTTATTTAATATGGCAAGGGAATTTCCAGTCCAGATTGCTCATTTTATTGTGCTTGAATTGGGAGGATAGTGAAGAGACCAGATTCTGCATTACTCTTCACAGAAGCAGTCCTTATGGCTTCAGATTCAACCAATCTAGCATATGCAGTTGCTTGGCTTTGCAAATTAACCGAACCTAAGGTTTTAAAACTATGATCCTGAGAAACATAGAACAAGACAGATAAAGCAAACACATGAAAGCTAAAAATTGTAATATCAGATAGAAATTTAAATAAAAAAAAACGAGAATTTTAAAAACTGAAACTATCATTTCAAAACAATCAAGTCAACATTTTAAAACACATACTTTTTCAATGATAAAGATAATATTTTACTATGAAAAAACATGAAATAGACAACAACTACAAAATGATCCAATAACCAAGTAGGTCCAATCATAAAAGAGAAAATATTGTACCAATCCAAAGCCATAGTTATTCACTAAGGCTGTGTTTGGTTCATGTAAAATATTTTCCGGAAAATAAATATTTTCCGGAAATGCTATTTTCGAGAAAGGAAAATGTATTCGGGCTGTTTAGCTGCCTCAGAATTCGTTTTACGGAAAATCAATTTCGGTGTTTGGTTCGTTCAAACATTTTACGAAAAATGTACCCAATAACCAACTCTCACCGCAACAACCATAGCCAACCACCACACCCAACCTTCACCACAACCAAAACCACCTCCACTGCCACCACAATCACAATCACAATCCCAACCAATCCAAAAATCAATCTCATAGCAAAAAAAGAAAAAAGAAAAAGCAAAAACTCAGTAACAACACAGCAGCCACCACCACCACCACCACCACCTAAAATCCAACAACACCACCACCGCCACCACTGCCAAATCCATACCCACAAACCCAAACAGACCGGACTCCACCACCAAACAGACCAGACTCCACCACCTAATAACCCACCAAAACCCAAACCCACACAACCCAGCCACCGATTCCCACAACCCAGTCACTGATTTCCATAACCCAACCACCGATTTCCATAACCCAACCACCGATTTATCCATTCCACAGCCCAACAACCACTGTGAGATCTCCACAAACCCACACCCTCCACCACGCCGATCCCCACAAACCCACAGTCTCCACGCTGATCTGAGAGAGATGGACTGAGACAGAGAAAGGAGAGAACAAAACAGAGAGTGGGGAGAGAGGAAGAGATGAAAGAAAACAAAGAGTGGGAAACTCACCCTGCGTGGAGAGGATCGGCTGCGTGATCGGTGTGTGGAACGGAGCTTGGAGCTTGGAGTCGGTGTATGGATCGAAGCTTGGAGAGCACTTGCTGCTTCGAGTGCGTCTAAGAGAGCTCAAACGGAAATTATTTGAAGTGAAAATGAGAACTGAAATGGTTTTCTGCCTTGGTGCCTTTATTTTACGGTCAACACTGAAAATATTTTCAGTTTGACCAATTTTTCGGACCAACCAAACAGCCTATTTTACGGAAAAGCATTTCTGAAATTAGTTTGAAGTCAAAACAAACACAGCCTAAATTCCTCAAAGAACTTGTAGGCCCTTACGTCAAAATAAAAAAATAAACAAACAATAGCAAAGCCTCATAATTCAGCCTTTAAATGCCTCATTCAAAAAACAAGAGCAATGACTAAAATCCTATCGCAACAGCTAAAGCATGACACTTCTACTGCCAATCTCATTTGACTAACCTTTGTTTTTCTTTTAAGTAAGTGCCAAGAGGCACAACAAGCTCCTTATATGATATATAGAAAGAATAGGGCAACTTATCCTCCTGAAACAAGTCATAAATATAGACAGTCATTGTTATTTGATTCATAGAAACACAAACACAGCCTCTCAACATTTTTCAATTACCAAGGCCACCATTTCTAATAAGTTGATCAATTTACCATCCTTGCTATCATATTATAGAATTATGGGAGAATAAGGACTGGCAGTTTTAGTCCCTCAACTTCCTAAATTCAAAGACCCAGAATTTCAATTATCCACAACTCCATGTGGATCCCACTCGAGCAACGAGGATGGTAAATTGCCATGGATTTACCTAATACATTTGTTTAGTTGGCAAATAAGGAACAAGATTCAAAAGATTTAGTGGGCTAGTACATTCAGTATGCAAACAGCAAACAGAAAACCAACTCAACTTTACCAAATCAAGGAAAAGGAAAAAACCACACCTTTTCAAAAAATATCTTCTTTAGGCTGCACCCTCCCCGCGTTTACTTCTTTTCTGGTTGCATCTAGTGTATTGATTGGTTGTAGGGTGAGCGTTTCTATCAGTTGGAACTGCAACCTGCTCTAATGACTCATTTGGAGTTGTAACCTGCTCATAAAACTATTTGTAAGCTTATACAAACAAACAAATTCATGCACATAGAACCATGAAAAATAGATGAAATTAAAATAACAATAAAGCACTTGGAATACCAGGTGAGAACCTGTGCCGCATCTCTTTGGTTGGATGTTACGAGTCGATTTCTGTTTAGGTAGAGTGTGATCATTTGCATCGTGTGGTTGCTCAGCTTGATCACGTTGCCCCTGCTTAACGTGTCCATCATGTGGTTGCGTCACTTGTGCAACATGTATCAAAGGAGAGGAGGAGGTAGGAGGCAATTGTGTATAACTCGAGCTGGTAGACATGAGCTCAACTTGGGGTGTTTGAAGGCTAGGGGTGGGTATAACTGTCTTGGGGGGGGGGGAGCTATAGGACGAGGCCATAGGCGAGTTATGGTCAATGGAGGTGGTGTGTGGGGAGGACTCGAATTCGGCATGGGTAAACCACAAGGGAGATCCGATGTCAATGGGAGGGATGGGTGGTATGGGGGGCCCAGTTATGTCATGAGGGGTGAACAAGGGTGGGTCAAGGGTCTCAGCGGCAAGATGAAGGGTGGGTCAAGGGTCTCAGTGGCAAGATGAGGAGTGGGGGCACGTGGACAACATGTATGCACTAAAGCAGCTAAGCTCGTACTAGGCCCTACATCTAGTGTTTCAGTGCAATTTGATGCTTCATCATTGGCTGGCACATCTATACGATCAACCTCATCCATATCCTCAAAGGCTTTCTTGATGAACTTGTATTCTTTAGAGTCTTCATTGAACCAGCTAAGGATAGCCAGTTGTTTGGCAATTTGTCATTAAATCACCGGCGTTATTAAGTAGGTTACTGACATGCAATCAAACACAACTTGCAAAAAAAAAAAAAATTTGTGCACATTACCAAAATTTCCATTTTAGGGCTATCATAGTCGATATACAGTCGAGTGATCCTACGATACCACACCATACATGGATGATGACGTGACATCACCTCCTCTATCCTCTCTACATGACAGACATACTCGAAACAATCATTCCATTTCTGAATATGGATTGCAAGTTCCACCTTCCAATTTTTATCTACCTTGCCCCTAACATCTATTTTATGCAATTCGCGATCAATATCAAAATCTTCGGGTTGTTCCTACTTTAGCCCAAATTGTTGGAGGACACGACCAGGTAGGTGGAACTCTACAAGCCAAAAACATATAAGTGGAATTTTCGACCTCCACACATTACTTCCCTCAATGCGAATGTTAGGAGAAAGGTGGCTCAATTCATCCACATATGACTCCCACTTAACCTACAGTAGCCAACAATAAAAGCAACCACGTTAAGCAATTTTCTCATAATTTGCATAACTAGTACAATAGTGGGCAATGAAATACTTTTTTATGATTTTGATATGATGGGTGTAATTTTGAAGACATAAATTTATATAAACGTTGTATAAAAACAAATATTATACCTGGTTGGGCTGTGTCGTGGCAATTTGATTGCGATATGCAGAAAGCACGTGTGTTGGAGTGTTCTTTGTACACTTAGCCCCTACCCACCTACAAGCACGTAACATAGCATGGTCATTAGTCGTTTATGTAAAACTCGAACGATAAAACGATTATGGCATAATACCTAATGATAGCACAGTAATTATGCAATATATACTTACTTCATAGAAAGAGGAATTGGTAGTGGTGGTAGACCATAAACACCATCTGATGGGGGCACCTTCTATGGGGACATATGAGGGAACCTGGCATATATCCACAATTGGACCAAAATCAATGCTCCACCAATTTGCTTTGCCGTTTTTTCGGTTGCCTTGCACAATTGTCTGTACAATCATGATAGGGCTGCACTACCCTAACTATACTTAGGTGGGTTATGAAGGTTTTGCATAAACTCCAACCACATGAGATGGACCCTATCTCCAGACTTGTCAACAAATACCATATCCCCTAGTAGGACTAGTACATAGCAGTGAGCATACTGATAAACCTGCATCTCATTGGCATCCAGAGGCAGTAGTTGTGCAATTCGGTCAACAAGCACTTTTATTTTAATCATTTGACCATCTAGCACAATTTTCAGCTGGAATTTGAATTCCAAGCATTTCATCACACACAGTTTTCCAAGTTCTTTTCGTGAACCTAACCATTGCCTCACCCTCAATGGGCATCCCCATTATAACTTCCACATCTTACAATGTGATCATCAGCGAGCATACTGATAAACCTGCATCTCATTGGCATCCGAAGGCAGCAGTTTTGCAATTCGATCAACGAGCACTTTTATTTTAATCCTTTGACCATCTAGCACGGTTTTATTTTCAGCTGGAATTTGAATTCCAAGCATTTCATCACACATAGTTTTCCAAGTTCTTTTTGTGAACCTAACCATTGCCTCACCCTCGATGGGCATCCACATTATAACTTCCACATCTTGCAATGTGATCGTCATCTCACCATGTGGAAGGTGGAAAGAATGGGTCTCTGGGTGCCATTGCTCTACAAATGTAATGATCAATGCATGATCAAGCTTTATAGACGGGACCATGTGCAGACGCTCTAAACCAAGTAACCTCACTATGGCAATCACACGCTCATCTACCATAGGATCTCGACATGTCAACTCTTCATGGCGACATCAACAATTTAGCATGCTAGGAGGATCCTGCAAATGTTATAACAATAGATAAATATCTTATACTTCGATCAAGTACGTAATATGACATTAAAGAACAACTCAACATCCAAAAGCAATAGTATAATCTATAAGTTTATTTTCAAATCAATTTCAGTTAAAATCCCGAGCGCCAAACAAAATAGCAAAATAATAGCAAAACAATGTAAAATATAATTTCAAAGTCGTAAAGAAAATAAAATTAAATTGAAATTTTAATTCACTAGTTCTGTCAAAACGCTACAATCAATGGGTCCAAGATCTACTGTCATGCTGCAAAAAGTTTTTATGTCATATCAAATAGAAATAAAAGAGAGGAAAAAGAGGAAAAAGAGAAGACACAAGATATATGCATAAATGAGCCAAGTATGAAAGGAAAAAGAGAAGACAGGATTTAATTTAAATCATACAATATAAAATATCGACTAAAATCCTTTAAATTTACAACATTCAATAATCAAAGTAATAATAAAAAATAATGCATATGGTTGACATTGCATAATCTTTTAAGGATCCATAGCGGATCCAACAAAAGAAAAAGAAATGGAAGATGAAGTACAAGAACCCCACAAGCCTATATGCTAAAATCCGAAACTTATTCTCTAGTGTTGTATTTGGGTTATTCTAATGATACTTATGCAATAGGTCCTCCATAACTATTATAAGTGATGCTGGATAATGACACTTTCAATTAGAATTGTAAGCATCGTTTATATATATATATATATATATATATATATAAATATATATATATAAATATAATTCATGTTTGGGTGGTCACCACAAAAAAATTGATCACAGTCTAGATATCACATAAGCAAAAGATCATGAACATGGTCAATTGCAATTTACAACAGCAAATAAATAGAAAAGGAATAAACAATCTAAAGACCTCAAAACCAAAAATAGGAGAAATTCTATTTTTTATATCTATGCAGAAAAATTGATTATAGCAAAAGATATACTACAGTGAACCTAATACAACCATTTCTCACATTCTTTTCTATAAAATCAAAAAGGAAGCAAGGTAAAAAACAAAAAGATCTAAACTTTCTTTTTAGGACTTGTGTACATTTTCTCAGCAACCCTAACAAAAGTAAATAAATTTAACCCCCAAAAGAAAAAGAAAAAGAAAAAAGTAGCAATCTTTTTCACATTTGCTCTATTTGAAGTAATGGGTTTTGTTTTCTTGACCGTTTAAAACAATCCAGAATATCTTGAAGTCATAGCAAATAGGCCAATAACACTAAAAAGTAAAGAAAAAAAAAATCTCAGATAAGAAAAATAGAGAAGTGAGAATGAGACAAATCTTATAGGCACAACCAAGGTTAGGAATGTGAAATTGGGTCAAAATTGGTGTATTTAAACGAGGGACCAAGGAAGACGCTATACTGTTATAAACACAAGTCGCCATCTAGTTTTTGCAATGGTCTAGGAACCATATATATATCGTCCCTTCGAGGAAGGACCTTTTGATCTTACTACCAGAGTATGGGTTCAGAGTTTAGGTATGCTCTTGGGAAGGTGTTAGGCACCCAAGATCGCTCAACCCTAAGGTTGGCCTCCCATCGTTGTATCTTAAACGCTAACCTTATTAAAAACAAATACAACACTTGTGTTCTAAACTCACACACACACTAATCATGCATCTAACAAACAACATGGCATCTTTGTCCCTAAACAAACATACTTATCTATCCACAAAGCGAAAAGACAGCCAAACAACACATAAGAAAACCCTAGCATTCATCTAACATGGCATCAAAGCATATTCAAGGCAGCAACATATATAATCAAATCAAGGCAGAAGCATAAGCATAAGGAAAGATTCAAGTAACGTGGGATTCATCCAAACATTCATATTCATCCCCAATACCAAAATAAGATCATATCACAAATGCATAGACATTTCCAATGCATGTCTTACCTTGCAACAACTTAGCACCTATGACATTTATGCGTGAGCATGTGAATGCATGTTCATGTCATCAAAATAAGGAAAACACTAAACAAATCCTAACTCTAATATGTGATAGTAAACCAAGCAATTAAACATGTGAAACATGGGAATTGAAAGCATAAAAGTATGGAAGAGAGACTAAACAAACAAACATGTGAAGGCAGAAACAAAGCAAACAAAAAAAAATTAGGATTTCTAGGCAACAGCATCATACACGCTAGAACAGGCCTGCGTACGAATAACAAGCCTTCGTGCACAAGCAAGATTATGTGTACGCAAGTCCTTGCCCAGAAAAACCTAAAAATACAAAAATAGAGCAGAACCTAAAACGAAAATCTAACAACCTAACATGCATAAAACATGAAGAAAAAAAAACTATAAAACTAACCTAAACAAACATGTTATAACATAAACAAAACAAGAAATAAGATCAAAAACATAGAAAGAAAAGCAGAAAAGAAAAAGAAAAGGTTGGACTCAATACCTTAAACAAAAGCTTTCCAAGCTTGATTTTGACCGTTCCCCTCAGTCAAGTCTATTCACAAACCAATAAGAAAGTGATTAGCAACATTAAACTAAAAGGATTGGGGCCGGAAAAAGGTCTCAATCAAATAATAAAGACTTGAGGGTATTTTGTGAAAAACTCCTTTTTGATTTACTATTTTCTAGTGAATCTTAGGTTTTTCCCATGGGATTTTTGTGTATTTTGAAAATGTACCATGTAAAGTTTTTATAGTTGAAAAAATGGGTTTGGAGCGGCTCCCAAACGATGTGGGATTTATTCCAAACCTCAGCCATTATTGCAAAAAACTTGCCTTTCTTATGCTTCTAAAACCCTAGCTGCGTGCATAGGAATGTGCCTGCGCACATATGCTTTGGCCCGCGTAAGCAGGCCGTGACCCACGTACGCAGGCCAAGGGCCACTTTGGTCATTTTATTTCCAAAAATAGATTTTTGCTCATTTAAACTGTCATATTTTCCATTTTAACACTCCTCAAGTCAATTTGATATCTGATTGGGCTCTAAACTAGCCTTAGGCCTTAGAGTTCGAGCATCATTAGGGAACAGTGGCCCGAGTCGTAAGGGGTACAAAATGCGATGTCTACAACTGTGTGACTAAAAGAAACCGGAGAGAGAGAGAGGGACGCTGGGACTTGGGAAAAATCAAAAATCGCAAGATGTATACTGCCCTAAAACTCGAGTTTACTACACGCAGTTTCCATTTAAAAAAAATATTGGAACTCGAGTTTAGTTCCATTTGGGTAAATTTTTTTAACAGCATGGAACTCGAGTTTACTAAACTTGAGTTCCATGTGTTTTTTTTTTTAAATTTAAATTCCACATCAAAGTTATACTAGTTGGACCTCGGTGTAGTAAAGTCAATTTTGGGTTGGAACTTGAGTTCCAAAAACAATCTAACTAAATAACTTCAAACGCATGCTATTCACCTAATATTTCCCTAAAAATGTGCTATTCAGCAAATTTTGCCTGTGTTGATAGATATTCATGTATTAGAGCATTCAAAGCTTTTATTTTTATCAGCTCTCCTTTAAATTTAATAATATTTTTATATTTTATGTTAGATTTAAATTTGATTATAGTGGTTTACTATTTGTTTACTTTAATAGTGGTTTTAGTAAATCAACTATTTTTTTTTTTTAATCAGGAAAACCAACTATGATTTTGTTATATGTTTGTTTATTTTAGCTAATTTTTCTATATTTATGAATTTAAAATATTAATTTTATATTTTATTTATCATAGTTCGGCCCTTATTTAACATCAACCTATTTGGTAGTGATGTTTAAACAACAGTTTTCAGTGTTTGGTAGCAATGTTTTATTATGGGTGTTTGAGTTACTATTCTTAAATTAGGGTATTTAAAACATGTATTTTTGTAAAAATCGTAAAGCCCATTGACAAGACCAATAACTTGAAAATTGTGGGGCCTATTAACAAGATCGAACTTTTTTTTTTTTTATAATCTTTTTATTCTTTTTCTCCCATGGGCCCACCTCTTTGTCCTTCTCTCTTCCTTCGTTTTTTTAATATAATTTTCTCTCTTCTTATATAAAATAGTATTATTTTACGATACAATATTACTTAAAAAAAAAAAAACACATACACATACTAAACACATAATTATGTTTTTTCACATATTAAAATATCTTATTTGAAATATGGTACCAAACATATTTTTTGCATTATGAATACTTTAAACACATGTTTTTACAACACTTTTTAAACCACATTTTTCACATCAATACTTAAACACTACTACCAAGCAGGCCCTAACATGTCCACTCATTTTTATCTCATGAATCAAAGGAAGCCTTGATTAATTTAAAATTTTGAAAGTAGAAATCCCAGTCCCCAAAAATACAAAATCATAATGCTTGTCTAGAATGCAAGTTCAACCGATAGTTTTTAGTATTTAAATATTGAAAACTGTGAGGCAAAAAAAAAAGTATTTGGTAGGATTTTTTTTTTTTTTTTTTTATTTTTTATCAAATGGCCTTTTGAGTTACAGTTCTCTATTTAGTGTTTAAACACTGTATTTTGAGAATACCTCTGAAGTAGTTTTTAGTTTTTATGTAACAATACTAGATAATATTGTTGTAAATATTTTGAAAAACATGAAACCTGCAACACATAAACCGTTTCTCTCTCTTTCTTTCTTTCATGCTTCTCTTTCTCTCTTTAACAAAGATACAAACTCAGATCTCTCTCTCACTTGGTTCTCTCTCTCGTTGTTCCTTGATGCACCACCACCAATGGTTTTAATCGCTGGTTCCAGTCATCTTTCTCTCTCTTCTTCTTTCTTCGTGATTGCCAGGAATGATATTCTTGACAATGTCAAAGCCAAGATCTTCCTTGATTCTTTCTTTTTTTCTTCATCTTTTTGGCATGGGTTGATAATTTCTTGGCTAGATTTGATATTGTAGTATATATTTGATTTAATTTCTTATGTTGATCATATTTCTATTTCCTTTTCCTGATAACCAAGAGAGGGTAGATTTGATTTTGCATATGGATATAGGTCTATCAAATTGAAGGAAAAAAACGAATAGTTTGGCTAGAAAATTGAGGTTGAGGGTATGGAATGAGAAAACCTGTGAATTGATTTGTCACTTGGTAATGAAGGTGGATGGGATTGGGTTGGTGGAAAAAAATGATGGTATGGATGGAGAGACATGTTTCATTTAAGTAGATAGTGAATTTGGCTTAGAGTGGTTGAGTGGAAATAATGATGGTGTGATTTGAGTAAAACAAAGTTTATTTCCAAACTAATTTGGAGATAAACTCTTCAAACTTCTCATATATCTCTTTTTTGTGTGAATTTTGAAAATCTAACCGTTGAATATCATGTTTCTTATATTCTTAACATGCATATCAAATTTTGTTCAAATCGGATGTTATTTACTATTCGACCAATAAACTAATTTTTTTATACACAAGTTTAGATTACAAAAATTTGAAATTTTAACATTTATTTGATGACATAGCAATTGATCTTTGATCTTCTTGAAATTTTGCAAGCATGAAGAATAAAATAAGAACATGTAATTCAACAGTTAGATTTTCAAAATTTTCACTCAATAGAAAGATACACGAGGAGTTTGTAGAGTTTCCCTCTAAACTAGTTTGGAGAGAAACTTTGTTCATTTGAGTATGTGAATAACCATTTTGCTGCGATTTCTTTGTAAAATTTGTGGGTCTTTAAAGGATTTCGAAGAAGAGATGGGGAGAAAAGAGAAAGGCCAAGAAGAGACCCAAAAATAAGAGAAAAAATAGAGTGCAACAATAACAAGAGAGAATTTCTCTCTCATAAAATAAAGTAATAGTTCTTTTTAAAATAAAATAATAGTAAATATATTGTATATGCCAAATAAGGACTCACTTTACATATTTTCAAAAGTAAAAAAACATAATTATGTGTATATATACTCATACAAAACACACAATTATATTTTTTTACTTTTGAAAATATGTTATTAGAAACATTGTACCAAACACTTTTTTTTTTTTTGCATTATGAGTATTTTAAACATTTGTTTTAGAATACTTTTTAAATTATCACATCATTTTGAAAACTATTATTTGAACTCACATTCCAAACCGGAAAAAATTGGAAACTAACACCAAGCCCCAAACAATTTCGTTAGTTAGCAATGTTTCCAAACTATTTAGGAAATTAACATCTCGAGGCTTAGAGACTCGATTTTGCTCTTTGAACTCAAGCCACAAAGCCTCGAGTTTCATGGTGGAACTCAAGTATGAAACAATCGAGTTCCATATTGAAACGACAAAGAAGAACAAGGCAGCGAAGAAGCTTGAGAACAAAGAAATTCAAAGAAGAAAGAACACAACAAAGAAGGCAGAGATTAACTAAAAAAGAAGCAGATGCAGATCAACAAAGAAGAAGAAGGCAGATCAAAAACAACAAACCCAAACCCCTAACAGAAACAATGAACCCAGATCTACCCAACCACCTCCGAACCCAGATCGCCCTCGGCTCCACCCACGAACCCAGATCTCCTTAACCAACCTTCGGCTCAAATTGAATCCAGGCGACAGCGGCCGGCTTGGATTGAACGGCGAAGGCTCCAAGCGGCAGCGGCAAGGGCTTCAGGCGAAGGATTTGTTGTAGAGCTTTTCTTCTTCCTCATTTGTTTGGTTTTCCTCTATCTTTTTTCTTTAAATGTGCAAAGCAGGAACTCAAGTGTTTCATACTCGAGGCTTTGTGGCTCAAGTTCAAAGAGCAAAATCAAGTCTCCTATATTCGAAATGTTAGTTTTCTAAATAGTTTGGAAACGTTGCTAGCTAACAAAATTGTTTAGGCTTGGTGTTATTTTCCAATTTTTCTCTTCCAAACATGCTCTAAACCTCTTTGAAAGTTGTGTTGTGTGCTTCAAATCCGTAACCCAAAAAAAAAACCATGTTTTAAAATGTAGGCGAAACTACAATATTAGTCCCTTAAGTTTACCCTATGTGCGCAATTGGTCCCTCAAGTTTTAACTGAGCACAATTGGTCCTTCAAGTTTATAAAATGAGTTGTATTAGTCCTTTTACTAACTGCCGTTAGTGATGTTACTTATATGGCTAATGGAAAAATGACTTGGCATTTTTTTAAATGACGTGGCATTTTTTAAATTAAAAAATTATAGTAACTAATTTCCATGTAAGATTTTAGTGATCCAGTTGAAATCAAATTGTAAATTCTAACCCGGTTACAAATTAAACCCTTTTTTTTTTTTAAATCTAATTTTGGTTTAACACAAACGCACGATGGCGCCAAGGAGAGAAAGGGGAAGGAGAGATTGACGCTAGCCTACGCGACGCCGCCTCCCTCTGACCTGTCGCCGGTGGAGACCCAAGCCCTAGCCACCACCGGCGATAGCCCAAGCCCTAGTCACCGCCGGTGAAAGCCACTGACCCGCGTCCCTTCTTCCTTCACACAACCACTGACCCGCCTCCCTCCTCCCATCTCAGGTATTACACTTTTTCCTATGGTATCTCACCTCAATTTAGGTCCGTGTATGATTTAGATCCAAAGTTTTTGAGATAATTTGCATCATAGTTTGGTAACCATAAGATTCGAACTTGGTGAATTTAACAACAACAACAACGTTGTCAGTGCTCCAATAGATTTAGATGGATTAAAGTAAAAACAAATGCTCAAGGATTGTTTTTTTTTACTAGTTTTACTACTGGTCGTCATAGTCCTCTTATGTTTCTTTTCTTTTAGTAAGTGTTTATTTCATTTTCAAAAATTTTATGTTATTTTAAATTTCTTTTATTTTTTATCTTGGTTTGGCTGCGTGAGGCCTGTTCCTTATGTTATCTCTGGCGCTGTTTCTTTGAGTCAGGAGTTGAATGAACCTGTGCTTTCATTCCATAAGTCTTCAGCTAAAAGTTTTTGAAGGCCTCAGACACTGCTTCCACCTGTATGTAACATTTGCATATAATTCACGGTCATAAAGAAATATCCTAACCATATAGTGGTGGACCCTTTGTGTCTGTTAGTGAGTTAATACTACACAAAGAGAAGGACCACATATTGTTTATTGTTTAAATTCTGTTTATTGTTTAAAAATAATAATTCAGCCCTTTACAATGTCACTTTTTAACAGTAAATTCCTTGCTCTTTTTGTAGGGATGGACGACTTTGACTTCACAATCGCTCTTTACTATTGGGGGAAGATTAAGAATAATCCATATAGATACGAAGGAGGGGAGGTAAAGATATACGAAGACAATAATTCCGATGAAATGTCACTTGTTGAGATATGGAATAAGGCCAAAAATTTTGGGTATGGTGAAAATGATGTATTTATGTACAGAGTGCCTACTATGCCATTTGCAGGTGGTTTAAAACCTTTGGAGAATGATGTTGATGTAATGAACATGGTGAAGTGTATTAGAGGTTATAATGAAGTGGAAGTGTGTGTTATGTTCTTAGATGATTATGAGAATGCTATTGGTAATGAGGGAGATAGGGGAGGTGGTGATAATGAGGATAATTTTAATGAGGGAGAGAAAGTAGATGGGGCTGTTAGTGAAGAGGATAGTGCTTATAGGGTTCATTTTGGATGCAGTGAAAGTGATGACGATGATATGTTTGCACAGTATACTAGCAGTGATGAAATAGCCTCCAAAGTAAAAGGCTTACCTGATGAAACCTTGTGTCTTAGAAAAGAAAAGCAGGTGAAACTCAAAGAGGGGAGAAAGGGAAAGGCTAGTGCATGTGGGGTTAGTCCTAGTAGGGTTGATGGTAGTGGGGTTGATCCTAATGGTGTTGGTCAAAGTGAGGTTGGTGCAAGTGATGTTGGTCCTACTGGGATTGATGCAAGAGGTGTTGATCCTACATTGGTTGATGCAAGTGGGGTTAATCCTAGTGCAAGTGTGCTTGTTGCATTTGGACCTGATAGGGATGAAGATAAGTGGGAGTCAGAGACTTCTGCAAGTCTGGTTAGTTCATCTGATGATGAAACTAGGCGTACGTATCCTCAATACCATCCACCAGAATCCTTCTCTGAGGTGCACTTTGAACTTGAGATGCAATTTGCCACCAAAAAGGATGTCATGGATGCTATCAAACTCTACTCTATTTTCAAAGGGGTTCCAATAAAGTTTTAAAAAAATGACAAAGTAAGGGTAAGAGTAAAATGCACAGATAGATGTCCTTTTGAGTTGTATTGTGGAAAGATGAAAGATGAAGATACTTAGATAGTGAAGAAATTGAATCCAGAACATAATTGTGGGAGGCGATTAAGGAATAGATTTGCATCTTCAAATTGGCTTGGGAAGCATCTGGTGGATGATGTGAGGAATAACCCAAATGTGAAGATGTCTGTTATTAAAGACCGAGTTGTAAATAAGTTTAAGGTTCATATTAGTAGGTATCAAGCATCTAGAGCAAAAGGTAGGGCTAAAGAATTAGTGCATGGAACTTTTACAGAACAATATGCTCAGTTGGGGGATTACTGTGAAGAATTGTTGAGAAGCAACCTTGGGTCTACTACACTAATCTCTACCAATAGACCTCAACCACACTTGCAACCAAAATTTGAGAGATTATATGTATGTTTGGATGCTTGTAAGAGAGGGTTTTTAGCTGCTTGTAGGCCTTTTATTGGTGTTGATGGATGTCATTTGAAGGGTGAGTATCCAGGACAGATCTTGACAGCAGTTGGCAAGGATGGCAATAATGGTGTTTTCCCAATTGCATTTGCTGTGGTTGAGGCAGAAACAAAGGACTCGTGGACATGGTTCATGAAAAGGTTGCTTGATGATATTGGAAGTTTAAGGGATGAAGGGTGGACCTTCATGTCTGACCAGCAAAAGGTAAATAGAACTTTCATTTTATTTTATTCTTTAAATTTGGATGATGGACCTTGCTATAAATTCACACCAAATTAATTATATTCTAATACATCCAATAATTTTGTATTTTATGTCTTCGTTGTAGGGATTAACACAAATGTTTGATGAGCTCATGCCAGGTGTGGACCATCGATTTTGTGTTCGACATCTATATACTGAAAAGGAGGTGATCCAGCCGCACCTTCCAGTACGGCTACCTTGTTACGACTTCACTCCAGTCACTAGCCCTGCCTTTGGCATCCCCCTCCTTGTGGTTAAGGTAACGACTTCGGGCATGGCCAGCTCCCATAGTGTGACGGGCGGTGTGTACAAGGCCCGGGAACGAATTCACCGCCGTATGGCTGACCGGCGATTACTAGCGATTCCAGCTTCATGCAGGCGAGTTGCAGCCTACAACTTTAGTAAGGATCATAAAGGTAAGCTACTAAAGGATCGCATGTGGGCAGCTGCTAGGGCCACTAACATGTCTGAGTTTCAGTTTGAAATGGGGAAGATCAAGAAATTAAACATAAAGGCATGGGAATGGTTGGTAGGAAAGGAACCTAGGTTTTGGACAAGAGCAGCTTTTAGAAGGTATCCTAGGTGTGATGCACTAACCAACAATGGATGTGAAAATTTTAATTCTCAAATATTGGAGTTTAGGGATAAACCAATAATCACTATGTTGGAGGAGATTAGATTGCATCTAATGGCTTATTATATTAAGAAGAAGGAGAAAATTGCAAGGTATCAAGGACCTATATGTCCTAGAATCCAAAACAAGTTAGAGATTGAAAAAATTAATAGTACAAATTGGGTTCCAGTTTGGTGTGGGGATAGCAATGAATCAAAGTTTGAAGTATCAAAATTGCCTGACAAGTATGTAGTTGACATAAAGCAGCGTACATGCTCATGTGGATCATGGGACCTAACTGGGATTCCTTGTGCACATTCTATAGCTGCATTGGGATATATGGGTCATACGATTGAAGATTATGTGCATCATTGCTATAGTATGGAGTCCTTAACCCAAACTTATGGGTCATGTATATACCCTATTAATGGTCCCAAGTTGTGGCCACAGAGTAATAGAGAAACCATACTCCCTCCTAAAAAAGTAAGACAACGGGGTAGGCCTAAAAAGAAGAGGAAGAAAGAACTTGGTGAGCTAAACAATCCATATAAGATGAAGAAGAGAATTGGCCATATTAAATGTAACCAATGTGGAACAGTAGGCCATAACAAGAGGAGGTGCAATCCCGCTACTCAGGCTAGCAAACAACTACGAGTAAGGCTTGTAATAGTTAGATTTCTTTTTTCTTTCTTTTTTCCCCTTGTTGATAATGCACTACTAAGTTGTGATGTACCATTTATAGATGAGAGAGCCAAATGTAACAACACACTGTTTGGAAAACCAAGAACATGGGACATCTTCAAGCCATGCAGAACCTACTAATGGGGCAGCACCTCCATCGCAACCAAGCCATGGAGCATATGCAAGCCAGCATAGTCAAAAAATACCTGTGAGTGATTGCAAGTACATATTTATATTTGTTAGTCTCATATGAAAAAAATCACAGATTTATAATTAATGTGCTGAAATGAAGCTATAATGCATTTTCAGGTTAGAAAAAGAAATGTCATAACACAAAATTAGCCAACACCCCAATGTGAAGGAGTCCATCAAAGTCAACCAGCATCTCAGGTTATTATTATTACATTTATATGTTACAACAAAATTATCTATGTTGTTTCTTTATGGTAAATATCATTGTGCACCTTATCAGGTTGGACCCAACGAAGTTACTAGAAGTTACAGTTTTGGAGTATCAGTAGAGACAATGGCTGCTGCAAGTGAGACATCCAGAAGAATTACAAAATTTTATAAGAATGCACAACTACAAAAGTGAACAGTGAACGACATTTGTTGTGGTTAAATGTGCAGAAGTGAAGGTGCTTGTGGAGATAAATGTGTATTTTGAAGTGGATGGAACTCTTAGATATTTTTTTGTTATTATTTGAAATAGTTCAAGGATTACTACTATTATTTGGAACAATTTGAAGTATAGGTTATTTAATGTTACGATTTTGAACATGTTAATCGGTGCAATTTAATATGATGTTTATTAGAAACCTTGTCAAATTATGCAGTCGGCTAGTCTTTCATTTAAAATTGATCAATTGTTTAGAGATATTGTTATGCCCTGGAATGATTTAATTTGCAAGGCTCTTGAATGGAAGAGCAAATTCAATATGGAAGAGCATATTGTACAAAACTATGGCAATCAAATTTCAAATATACCCAATCCAATTTGGTACAAAACTACAGTGAAATCACTGTTGTCTTGACTAAGATTTATACTTTGATGGTCTCATATTTCAAAGAAGGCAGGAGTTTTTATTGAACTTTGCTTTAATCAACAAATTTGGGGTTTTACACGTTGTACCTCTATTTTAGAGTTTCACAATTCTCTTAGTTTTATTGTGTAATTTTTCTTAATCCTGTGTTCATCATTGTGAACATAACGTGTTTTTATTTCAATAAAGCAATTCTACTTATAAAAATAAAATACAATAAGCAGATTAAATTCAATTAATGAAATGTACAAAAGAGGGGGGAGGGGGTAGCAGAGAAAAGGTTAAAAAAAAGTTGTATAAGCCATGGATTCTGCATTTGTCAGTAGGAGAAGTCTGTGAGTTGCTTTTTCAAGTACTTGAAAATGAAGAAGATGTCATAATGAAAGATGGAGCACCATCACAAACTAATCAACATTTAGCTTCACAAGGGATGCACTCATCAAAGTTCTGCTTAGATCCTGTTGGTTCCACGCCAGCATCATGTCAGCTTTTTGATGCTGTAGTTTGCATGTGTGTCCCAGTAATAGTTAGTGGCAGAAATATAGAATTGCCTTTTGAAAATGTCATAGACTATAGAAAAATTACAATATTTGTAGATTCCACCTCTGTTGTAAAGTAGGGATTTTTAGTTACAATGCTGAAAAATGTCACCATAGAAAGGATTCTTGAATACCAGAGAGAGATGAAACTGGTAAGTTCAATTTGCATAATTTTCTGAAATTTTCGTTGTGATAAGGGTACTAAAATTTTTTAGCATCTCTAATTTTCCATAAAAAGTGAGTGAAATTACAAATATCAAGCAATCCATTTACACATCACTTTTGAGTTCAGAGATACATATATATATTAAAAAAAAAATGAAATTATATAATAATCCATGTCTCTAGTTAAAAATCTTCTACCTTACATGAAAATTTTCCAATCTCTTAACTACACAAAAGCTAATACATATCAAAAACATATATAGGTTTCTAAAATAGAATACCAAACTTCAAAATCTTTCAAAGCTTTTGATACCCAAGAAACACCTCCCTTTGGTCTTTGTTGATACTTCCACTTTAGTTACGGTTCTTACACTTCTCCATGGCCCTTGGAGCTGCAATTAAAGCATATTTCTTAGATCATTTTGAATGTACATTTTCACTACAAAGACAAAAATCGACAATTACGCTGACAACAAGTCCATGATGTTCAATCACACTATATATTAAGCTGACAAATTATCACTCTGAATATATTATGATAACACATACCTAGCCCAATTGCCTCTGAGCCCTTCATGATCCTTAGCCTCCTACAGGAGTCAGTGAACATTCTATGACAACAATCAACATAACAATAAGGGAATATATTTATGGTTGAAAATGACAAATCTTCAATAATCCAAAGTAAGATATCATATCAGAACATCTAGATCAAGTTGGCAATATCTAAATAAAAGTAGAGAATTCAATGCCAAACCTATGTTAACATTCACAACTGGTAACATTTGGATAATCATACACAAATAACAAATTTACAATTTTTAACACAAATAACAAATTTAAAGGCACTGCTATTAAATATTAATCCTTCATGAAGCTAAATTGGTTTGACTAATAATTCATGAACAGTTTTTTTTTAGAGGACATAATATTACTTGCCCATTGTGAGAATTTACAACTTGACTTTTTCAGGATTATGACAGTGATGAGGTATTCTCAATCCAAGATGATCGCATCAGCCACTTGCTGCCTGCATTTTACCAAGATATGATAGTGAGGGTGTACTCTAAGAAGCTTGAATTGGTTTGTGGAAAATAAAGACATTGATTTTGCTAAGTCATTTATATGGTTAGGATATTTCTTTATGACCATGAATTATATGCAAATGTTACATACAGGTGGAAGCAGTGTCTGAGGCCTTCGAAAACTTTCAGCTGAAGACTTATGGAATGAAAGCACAAGTTCATTCAACTCCTGACTCAAAGAAACAGCACCAGAGATAACATAAGAAACAGGCCTCACGCAGCCAAACCAAGATAAAAAAAATAACATAAAAAATTTAAAAATGAAATAAACACTTACTAAAAGAAAAGAAACATAAGAGGACTATGACGACCAGTAGTAAAACTAGTAAAAAAAAAACAATCCTTGAGCATTTGTTTTGACTTTAATCCATCTAAATCTATTGGAGCACTGACAACGTTGTTGTTGTTAAATTCACCAAGTTCGAATCTTATGGTCACCAAACTATGATGCAAATTATCCCAAAAACTTTGGATCTAAATCATACACGAACCTAAATTAAGGTGAGACACCAAAGGAAAAAGTGTAATACTTGAGATGGGAGGAGGGAGGCGGGTCAGTGGTTGTGCGAGGGAAGAAGGGACGCGGGTCAGTGGCTTTCGCCGGCGATGACTAGGGCTTGGGCTGTCGCTGGTGGTGGCTAGGGCTTGGGTCTCCACCGGCGGCAAGTCAGAGAGAGGCGGTGTCACACAGGCTAGCGTCAATTTCTCCTTCCCCTTTCTCTCCATGGCGCCGTCGTGCGTTTGTGTTAAACCAAAATTAGATGATAAAAAAAATGGGTTTAATTTGTAATCGGGTTATAATTTAAAATTTGATTTCAACTGGATCACTAAAATTTTATGTGGAAATTAGTTATTGTAATTTTTTAATTTAAAAAATGCCACATCATTTAAAAAAATGCCAAGTCATTTTTCCGTTAGCCACGTAAGTAACATCACTAACGGCAGTTAGTAAAAGGACTAATACAACTCATTTTATAAACTTGAGGAACCAGTTGTGCTCAATTAAAACTTGAGGGACTAATTGAGCACACAGGTTAAACTTAAGGGACTAATATTGTAGTTTTGCCTAAAATGTATTTATGACGCAAATACCTTCTATTTCATTCAAAATTTATTAAAACTTGAAACTTCGTTATTACGCAATAAATAAAAGACAAAAAAGAAAAGACAAAAAATTGCAAGCAAAGCCTGCCTTCACGGTTTGTCACTGATCTGTTCTGTTGGCAACTTTCTCAAACCCATACATTAACATTATTCTCGTTCTCTCTTTCTCTCTCTTCCAAACCCTTCAGACCTGGCTTTTTCTTAAACCAGGTCTTAGAGCCTCACCTAGCTCCATTTTACTTTTTTTTTTTTTTTTTTAAAATTCCACAAATATTTTCGTATTTTTTATATATTCCAGTTTCAAATTTCTCAGCTCCACTTCGACAATGAACGACCTCTTAACGGTAATACCTTATTATTATTATTAATATTTAATATTTTAATTTCGAATTTAATTATTTGACGAAATCTGTGCGATTTGGTTGGCTAGTTTGTTTGGACGTGTTTGGGAGCTTCTTGTTTCATTGGATCGTGTTTTAATTAATGGAATATAATATTTTCTGTTTGCTTGGATTCAAATCTTCAATGAGCTTGTTTAGCGTTACTGCAGAATTCTTGTACTTTCTTTTTCATTTTTCTCAGCAACCAAATGGGGACCTTTTTTTTTTTTTAGTTTAAATTAAGTTGAGTTTGATAATTGAATCCAATAAAATTATGAATAAATAAAAGATGAGTCAGATACTGAGAATTACTATAACATTTTTATTTTTTTGAATAATTATGTGAAAAATTTTCATGGATCTTGTTTTTGTTGGTAATGTGGTGAGATATAAAATAATATTGATTAAGATATATGAATTTTTTTTTTCTGAAAATTTTAGGGCATTTAAAAAGAATATGAATCATATATTTTATGTTATTGTAAGGTAAAAAAAAGAAAAGAAAAAGAAGATGATTTACCTAACTAAGCTAATTACTTTATTAGGCTCAGTTAAAGTGGAGATCTTAGTTTCATGGGGTCCTTAAATTTGAAGATCTAGAGCTCTTAAGTTTTGCATTTCCCTAAGCTTCTCTCAGCAGTCTAATGGTATATTGTTGTGTTTTTTTTTTTTTTTTTTTTTTTTTGGGGGGGGGGGGGGGGGGTGGTGTTTGGGATTTGAAAGGTTTAAAAAAATATTAGCATACTTGTGATTTCATTGAAATCCTAGAGTGGTTATTTATTTATTTATTTTTCTCTTGAGAGTTTTAGTTTATTTTGGGGTCTCAAATGTCTAGCAGTGTCCAATTTATGTACATGTAAGCGTTGCTCCATTTAGCATTACTCAAATGAATTCTAAGCCACCAAGTTTTGGTTGTGACATGTACTTCATTAATTCATTTGCAAATATTTTCAACATTCAGGAGAGTAACCAAAAAAAAGAAAAAGTTTAATGTAATGAAGTGTGTGCTATGAGTTAAAAAATAAACAAAGAAAGAGAAAATAAAAAATGAAGAGGTGAAGTCACTTCAACTTTTTGTCACCATACTTTTTTGGTAAGTCTGTCCGTCACTCTTATCTGTTCATAAATCAGCTAAATGCTTGGAAATCCTTTTTCATTCTTAGAGCAATGGATGTCTACCTTCCTATATTTAGATTTTAGTTCTCTCACCTTGATGTCAGTTTCCTGTGTATTGGTGCCAGGTGATACATATTGTCATTTTGAATAGGTCGCTAACTAGCAATATCTTATAATGGGGGAACGGTGCATCATCATAGATTTAGCCACAGATATATATATAAATATATATATATTTTTTTTTTTCCAAGAAGTCTTCACTTTCATCTCAACTTCCAGTGGTGGGCTTTTGGAATTTTGGTTGCATCAATTTTTTTTTTAATTATTTATTTATTTTTTTCAAGAAGTCTTCAATTTCATCTCAACTTCCAGTGGTGGGATTTTGGAATATTGGTTGCATCCTTTTCGGGATCTGCTGGTAGTGATCTCTATAGGGCCCAGAATGCTTTTCGTGTATAAATTTTGGATGCTCATTAATGTACACCTATATCTAAGGAGCAAATTGGTAAAGCATTCACATAAATTTTTTCTATTTAGGTTTACAAGGTTGAATCTTTTCAGCATGGTTTCCTCACAAGGACCAAATTACCATTTTAATTTGGAATCCTAAGTGTATATGAGAATAATAGATGATTCCAGTACTTCTTTTAGGTACTACAAATTTTTTGAGAATCTAATAAATGCATAGATAGGCTGAAAAGAGCACATTTCCTCCCCTAGCACGTGTTACAAACTTCAAATTTTTGTCAATGTCTTTTATTTATTTATTTATGTATTTTTTTCTTCAGTCTAGACCATTTTCATGTATTTCCTTTCAATGGATCTGAATGGTTTAAAAGAAAAAAAAAGAAGCATTTATGTAGCTGACTGAAGTTTCAGGATTGAGGCTTGTTGAGTTTCTGTTGACTTGATGTTGCAGGACTCATTTGAGATCCCCCGGGGTCAAGCTTCTAGAGGTGGAGATATAGAGCTAGGTGCACAGGCTTCAATGAATTCAGGAGAGCTGGGTTTGGAGAGTTTCTTTAAGCAGGTGCTTTGGCTAGATTTTTGTTTACCCTGAACTTCCTGGGAAGATAAAAGATCAATGTCATTTTCTTCTCTCTTTTTGTATTTATCTTATAATCCATCTGTATATGGGCTTTATCAAACTCATATCCATGGTATTACCATCTTAAGTCTATGATTTTTATACCATATCTTGGTGTCTCCAGGTTACAGAGATTGAGAAACAATATGGGAAGCTGGACAATCTACTAAAAAAGCTCCAGGTAAGGATTTACATATTCCACATTCCGAGCTGGCCAAGGTTATTATGTCATTTACCAGCCTGCCATAACTGTTTAGCAAACCATGTTTTTAAGATCTATACTACTATAGAATTGGATAATTTGAATTTCTATTTGAGTCAATTTTACACAGCCACTAAAATCTCAAAGATACCTATCTAGTCACTTGGAACTTATTTTTCTAGATATACGCTTTAGAAAAATCTTACAAAATATAATGTGAATAAAAGGGAAACATAGTTATAAAATAGTTTGAGGGTAGGGGGGTATGTGTGTCCCATTACACATATGACTGTAAGAGGAAAAATTAGGATGAGCCACCCTTAGAGCCGAAGGGGCAGGTACACAGAGAGATTCCCTGCCATGTGCTCCGCGATATGGTGGAGGGCTTGTAGTTCTAGAATAACCATAATCTGTAGCTTGGTTGGACTCCAATACTCTGCCAATGCATTGCTCATAAGAGTTCTGTAATTTGTGTGACTGCAATATTTTACTTACGTGGGGGCTTCATCTCGCTTAACATGTCAGGGCTTTTTATCCTTCCATTGTACCGAACTTTTCACTCACTTTATGTTTGTCTGGTTTTATTATGAGTATGGAGTAGATATTCCTATTTGCCAGACACCAAGATGTTGGGGGTGTTATCCAACCCAATCCCTTGACCGTAAAAAGAACAATAAAAAATTAAAAATTAAAAAAAAAAGTAAAACGAAAAAACGATGCCCAGCCACGCTGACAGTCCCATCTAGTTTCCTAAGGACCCATCGTTGCCGCCATAACCTATCATTGTCGTAATTGAGCTGGATTGAGAATCCAACCATCAACATTCAAGCCCACAATTTGATTGTCAAGATCCTCAAATGTTGTCCCCATGAGCCAGGAATGGACCCAGAACTGCACCATTGTCAACAGCAAGCCCTGGCGGTTCCAAGTCAATTCTTCTGTGCTGCTACACTCACCACCCTTGTCACATGCACTGTGCTGCTGCCCAAGTCTTGTTGAGGGCATTGCATCGTTTGGCTGTGGACAACTCTCTTAAATTAGTTATTCATACAAAGTTGCCCATTGCCCATAGGAAGTCTTAAGTTGTAAAGCCCAAACCACCCAGGTCAGGTCTGATCTTTCCTTTCTCTTGTGGACATGACTCTATTTGCTATTTAATTATTTTTTGACATAATTTCATTGTTGTTGGTTAACTGCTGGTTTGTCAATAATTTTCCCTTGATTAAAGAAAAATTAAAGTACTTACTAACAATTTTTCTTTGATCATCTTGAAAAAGAAAAAAACAAAAAGAAAATACCAATCAACAACCAAAAGCAAACTGACCCACATCAACTCTAAACCAGTACCCATACTCACAGACCACACCGCACCTTGCCCAAAACTGACAACCCACCCATGCCACACCAAAACTCTGGCCTTACTTTTATCGCCAACTCGGTCTGATTCTCAGACAAAGACGGAACCCCAGTCACTGGTGGTTCAAGATTTCTCAAGTCATGGTTGACTCCCCTGGCCCAACTGCCATGTCAACACCAATATTTATACTGGAAAATCTTCTCATGTGTCATTGTCGAGTTGTGTTGAAACTGCCACAATGCGCCGTTGCAAGGTTCACCACGGCACAAATCTATCGTTCTCATCAATTGCTCTTCAGGTAGTGTTTTGGCAACTGCCTTACTCGCCATAGCCTTTAATTTCCACCTTTGGAACTTTGCCAATTCAAGCATAGCTTGTATTGAGGTCCATCGCGAAGGACCTGTGACTATCACATCAACACCGATCTTCTGCTGCTTGATTTCTTTTAAACAATAATAAATAAATAAATAAATAAATAACAAATAGGAAGGCCCAAAGGCCCAACTGGACGACAAGTGATCTTGGTATGCCCATATGACATTCTGTATACACAAACCATTATTTTGACATGTGTTTGCCCAAGAAGCCCAATCACAAGATGATTAGTCCAGCAGGCATGATTCAGGACTGCACCTAGCAACATCCAGTCTATAGCCCACATCAACAAGTTCAGGTATTGATAACAATTCTTTGTTGGAGTTCATTATACTAGTACACAATGGTGATATGAGAGGCACCTTTGCTTGGTGGTTATGGATTTTCAACATTTGGTTACATGAGATGGACCAATTCTTTGAACGAATAGATTTATCAAATAACAAGAGGATTAGGTTTGCCAAAATAAAATGCAATGGATAACCGGAACGAGATTGAGAACCTTTGCCTTTTGGACAAGCCTTCTCTTACTTATCGGGAAGAAATAAAAGAAAAACTTAAAGTGGAATATCTACCAGTCTTATCAAATGAAATATACTCCCAATCTCATCAAGCTGATTTTTTAGATCAAAGAAACAGTCAGAGACAAGGGAAAAATAGTTAGTAGCACAATTTGAATAAGACAAAATCAGTGTTTGCATAGTTTCTAGTTCAAAGTCTTAGTCTACCATGGAACCAACCCTAGGGAATCTACTAAAACTGTCCAAGACTTGTCTGCAAAGATCCTCCCAAAGGATGATAGGTAACAATGAAATTACTGATTCCCACACAGGAGACAACTCTGGTAATGAGAACTTGGTGATGAAGGAACATCAAGTGCTTACCACCAAAACATAAGCTGGAGAAGTACACACGCTGACAGATGTTTCTGTAATGCTATAGCAACATAAAGAGTATACCACAAAGTCTAAAACAACAAGATGGGATATTTGAACCATGTGTAGTGGACAGCCTATTGGGGAGTCACTATTTGATGAAAAGAAATTTATCCAAGAGAGCAAACAATTAAAGGATACACATGATGTGAAAATTGAGTTTGATGCATATGCTACTAACCAATCCTCCATGGGCCATGAGGAAGAAAAGTTTGATACGATGGTTCTTTCTGTGTATGTATGTATTCTTTTATAAAAGACAAATGCAGGTATTTCAAAAGTAAACAAAATCTTGTATTGCATTGTAATTTCCTCTTCACATAATAGAAAATTGTATGCGGTTTAACTGAGCCTAATGTTTAAAATAGTAAATTATCATTTTATAATTTTATAGCACATGATAATAGAAGTTACGTAGGGGTAGGGCATTATTGAGAAAATTTGAATCAGCATTAGTTGTAATATCTGATGAGCATCGTATCTTATCCAAAAGAATGCGTATATGATTAGATGGTGCTACATTCTGAAAATGGTTTCTTTCATGACAAAAAAAAAATGTTGGGTAAAATGTGCTTATGCTCTTATATTCTTGCCAATCTTGTCTGCAGGATGCACATGAAGAGTCCAAGGCTGTGACTAAGGCTCCTGCGATGAAAGGTAATCTCTACTTGTTGCATTTCTGTTGATATTCATGCAAAGTTTGAGTGTTTCATAATTAGGTATGCATTGTTTTATTTTTACTTGCCACATCTATGCTATACCCCAAAGGACTAGTCATGATTAGGATTTTTGATACCTAATGGACTAGTCATGCTTTGAGGAATCTGAATGGTGGATCCTTGACATAAAGTCCTTTTTCCTCCATACTCTCCTTGAATGGAGCTTATTCTTACCTTCTTGCTCTTCCTTATCCCTCCCTGTTCTAGTTGATCATTGTAGTTTGGGTACTTAATTTTTGCCACTGTAGTACGTTTCCAGTGCTATTCTTTAATAAAAAGTTCTTACGTTATTTATCCAAAAAAAAAAAAAAATGAGACTAGAGTGAGAGTATTGTGAGTCTATTTGATATTTACCTTAACCCTAGGGGATCTTTTTGTGTTTTTCCCTTGTTGCTTAAAATAAGCTATGTTTGGATACTTTTATTGTGGTTAGCACAAAACCCAAGTTAATTGATAAACTAGCAATGTGAAGCCAGGTTTGTGGTGTGCGTTGATTTTACTTATCAGAAAGATCATATTTTTCATTATTTTATTAATGATTTTCAAGCAGTATCTACTATGTTTTTTGAAGTTAAGGCGGAAATTATTTGAAGTTAGCAATTCTTAGTTTTGAGGAAATATGGCATAATTGATTTACTTATAAAAAGGGGATTTATTGTTTTTGAGAATCCATTTTTTCCTTAACCTACTTATCTTTTATTTTTGTTTTTCTTAACTCAATAATTATGATGGTTCCTGTCCTTATGTGTAGCAATCAAGCAGCGAATGGAGAAAGATATTGATGAAGTTGGAAAAGTTTCCCGTTACATAAAATCAAAAATTGAAGGACTCGACAAAGAGGTTACACTGTTTGCTGCTTTCGTTGGTTTTAAGTGCATGGGTTGCTCATGTGATGTCTCCTCATGCCTCCTCTTTCTTTGTGGTCCAGAATTTAACAAATAGGCAGAAGCCTGGTTGTGGAAAAGGAACAGCTGTAGACCGAACGAGAATGGCAAAAACTATGTAAGCTACACTCAAATTTAGCCTCTCTCTCTCTCTCTCTCTCTCTTTTCTTTTTCTTTGTGAGCTATGCTATGATGAGACTTGTCAAAAAGGGGAAAACAATTTTGAACTGCATTGTTAGGAGATCACCAATGATTTGCCCCCAAAACATGCTTGGTAGAGACAGTTATGTTTAATTGGCTCTTTTTTCTTTTTCTTTTTTCATTATTTTTATATTATGCTAGGTACAGGTTATGCTAGGTACAGGTCTTGCAACTTTATGACACCTGCAGGTAGTTGAAACCATCTGATTGGTAGGTTATTCTTGGGGATCTCTCAAGTCTCAACCGATTAAATACCTTAAGTTTCAATTATTTCACCAAGGACATAGGTTTTGCTTGTTCTGTTTGTGAAGTGTTTTTGGTTTTGTTAAATCTGTTGTATGAACTTAACCACCCCCCCCCCCCCCTCCCCCCCTACTCCTCTCCAAAAAACAAATCCTTTTAGTTAAATTGGATGTCCATACCAAGATTCTTATTCTATGGTTGGATCTCTCTTACTTTCTGCAGTTTTTATTGAAAATAAAAATGTCTTTTTAGTTTCGATAGAATTTTGCTCTGAAGTCTGAACTGGTCTGGAGGAAAGTTCTTACAATGCACTGTGTGTCAAATCAAATGAGCATTTACATAAGCTGTTAATCACATGACCTAGTTAATAGTTATGTTACTTCTTTAAATGATTTAATAAGTCATGTGATTAAAATACATGTGGATGGTCTTATGAACTGCCATGTAATGGGTTGGAGGAGATACCTCCAACCTGATTTGGAGAAAAACTGTCCTTTTTGTTTCTATTTGTTTTAGCTTAAAATGCCAACTTATTCATACTACCAACTTATGAACAACTTTTTTATGCTTAACTTGTTCGAGGCACTGCTGTACTTTTACACAACTTATTTTTTTAATAATAAGGGTGGCAAACTTACTTTGTTAAAGAGTACTCTTTCGAGCCTTCCTACCTATTTATTATCCTTGTTCACTATTCCTCAAGCCGCGGCGGCTAGATTGGAAAGGATTTAGAAGAATTTCCTTTGGGGGACTACTAAGGAAATTTTTAAACATTCTTTAGTTGCGTGGGACAAGGTTTGTTTACCGGTGGAGGTAGTTGGCTTGGGATACGGAGGGTTGGGTTGTTTAACCAAGTCTTGCTCTATAAGCGGTTATGGCGTTTTGGGAAGGAAGTTAACAGGTTATGGCGTCAAGTTATAGCAACCAAATATGGAGTGGGTTGTGGGGGCTAGTGTACTAGGGATGTTAAAGGAACCCATGGTTGTGGTATGTGGAAGAATATTAGAGCAGGTGCTGAGAGTTTCTTTGGCAGGTGTATGTAGTGGGGAACGGCCATCATATTTGTTTTTGGTACAACCCCTAGAGTGGGCCTGCTCTGACAGATCTCTATCCAGATCTTTTTGCCTGCTCTGTCTAAAGAAGCTTGGATTTTTTATTTGGTTGTTTCTGCTACAAAAGGGGGTAATAGGAGCTAGAATTTACAATTCTGCTGAGCTTTTCACAACTGGGAGTTGGAGTGTTCTTTTTTTGAGCATCTTTACTCCAATATGCCAAGGGGTGACGGAGATGATACCTTGACTTGGAAGTTGAATCAGTCTGGTGTTTTTTTATGTCCGTTCTTTTTATAATTTTTTGTCTATTTTGTCTGGCCCTCCTACTGTTTCTTTCCCTTGGAAGAGCGTTTGGAGTATAAAGGTTTTTTTTTTTTTTTTTTTTTTTTAATGGATGGCTGCTTGGGGTAAAATTCTTACCATTGGTAATCTTGTTCTAAGAGGTCTATCTCTGGCTAATTGGTGTTGCTTGTGTCATTGTGATGAGGAAACTGTGGATCATCTTTTGCTCCATTGTAAGTATGCTTCTGCTTTGTGGTATGAAGTTTTTTTGATGTTTGGGATCCAATGGTTGATATCGAAGATAGTAGCCTCTCTTCTTTTTGGATGGAGGAATTGGCTGGGGAAGCACTTTTCTAAAATTTGGAATATGGTTCCAGCTTGTCTTATGTGGTTAATTTGGCAGGAACAGAATACTCGTACTATTGAAGATACTGTGAGATCTACAAATGTTTTGAAGTCTTTGCTAATTGGCACTTTGTTTCAGTTGTCTAGAATTTGGGGTTTTACACAATGTATTTCCATTTCTGATTTTCTACTTCTGTTCGTATCTCTTGTATTTGTTATAAGCACAAAGTTTTCACCATCATGAACATGCTGTTCTTTTTATGCAATAAAACTTTGATTACCTATCAAAAAAAAAAAAAAAAAACCAATAAAATTAAGCTCATCCAAACACACTGTGATCAGTAAAACAAAAGTAACAAGATAATTATTAGAGTTTGACTAGTAAATTTGTTACATAAATATTGAAAAAGAACATTCCAAATGCGAATCCCTAAATTGATTCCAATAGGACCACCCTATAGATGATATGAATAAAATAATGTGCAATTGTTGGATAAGTCAATGAAAGAGTCATTTGTTGTCTTTCTGTATGAATTTTGCATGATTTATTTTCATGGGGTTGGAATCTTTTTATTCACCATCTTTGATATAATTTCTTGTCTCAATGGATTCTATTGATCAAGACAACCAAATATGACTTCTTGTCTGTGATATTTTGTTACAGTTCCTTGAAAAAGAAGTTGAAGGATAAAATGGCTGAATTTCAGGTTGGTGATCAGACATTTTCATTGGATGGTATGTTTCCCTTTCATTGTTCTTATGCAATCTCAAATTTACAGTTCTTAAAAATGTATGCAGACTTTACGGGAAGCTATCCATCAAGAATATTGCGAGGTTGTTGAGAGGCGTGTCTTTACAGGTTTGAACCTTCATTTGTTACTGATCAATGGCTATATATCCGCTGTTTGATTTGCATCTTCCATGAAAAGGAGTTAACCTCTTTGAATCTCTTGGTGTCATGATTGTCAGTAACGGGCACAAGAGCTGATGAAGAGGTGACATTTGTTCCATTCTTGAAAATTCCTAGTAAACCTATAACCTTTTAAGGTCTTTTTCTGATTACTTGAACAATGATCAGACAATTGAGAGATTGATTGAGACTGGAGACAGTGAACAAATTTTCCAGAAGGCAATTCAGGAACAAGGGCGAGGCCAGGTTAGTCACTCCTTTTACTTCAAATTTAACAGTAAGTTTCTATGTGAAGATAAATTCGTTTAAATTGGCCACGCCCTGTTTTGTACACTTTGGTTGTGTTTGCAGATAATGGCCACAGTGGCAGAAATTCACGAGCGCCATGATGCAGTTAGAGAAGTGGAGAGGAAGCTTCTCGATTTACAACAGGTATTATTCATTTTTTGCATTGATCTGTATCAACGTATCAATTTATATTATTCCACTGCCATGCAGCCCAGATTTCAATGCCGATATGGTTAAATGGGAAAAATTTTGTGACCTAAATAACATTTTACTTTTTGAATTTTGCTTTATGGGGTTCTCTACCATCTCTACATTGTCAATGATGGGTTTCTTATGCTCATGCAAACCTGAGTTTAGTCAAAGTAGCCCTTGAGCTTAGTGTTTTGTCATATTGTCATCAAGCCCTACCTGGTGGTCAAAAACAGTCATATAGCCTTATTTGACTTGCCAGTCAAAATAGATTGTGAAGCCAAAGTGTTAAAGAGGCTCTTTAGGCAAAGTTAGTGGCCTAAAAGCAATCAATCAGGATGTACAGTCATTAAAGAGACTTGAGTTGATTAAAGACATACTACATTTTAAATTCCGTTGTCCAAGTGATAGCGAGCAAGGGCAAAGGCTTGTGGGTGTCCCCTCCAGTCTAGAATTAAGGCCTCAGAATCATTAGCTAATAGGCTTTGTCTCATGCCTTTATTCATTCATGATTCAATGGTCTGGTGTCTTAGGCATAAAAGAGATACACCAATCTTTTTGCCAATACACTCAAGGGCCATAGGCATGGACACAATTAAGGATCTAGCTCTTCCAGAGTGGTTTCTCATTGATGGCTCAGGCCCCCCTGATAGGAGAAGAGTCAAACGAGGTGGTGCAGACAATAGAGTTTGAAAAAACACAAGATTAAATACCAAAATATTTAAGAATTGTGGTCTAATTTCGATATGATGCTTTTTGGCACATTTCATAAGCTATGTAAGTTATTATTGAATCTTAGTATTAAGATTTTTTTTTTTTTTTGAAGCAAAGTTAACTTGGGTCTTTGTTGATAACTATCAATGTTTGTGGGTACATCACCTTGAAACTAAGGGGTGAAAAAACCCGGGACTTCCTTGAGCCACACTATCATATCATCTAATTTTTTTGCATGTCTAGGCAGGGCATGGGCTGTCCTATTTCCGGTTCATAGTACATGTTGAATACTCCATCTGCATAATGACTGCCTAGTGTTACTTTTATCTTTCTTTATTTCACATTCCATTTATTGTTTTAACACCAAAAAAACCCATCAAATATATTCAAGATTCAATTTTTTCTTTACCTAAACCCTTAAACATCAAACCTTATTCAAACTCTTCAAGATCTCATCAACAAATCTAATTTAGTGCTGAATCCCTAAAGATCCTTCATCACAAGACCACCAGAGAGAGAGAGGAACAAAAAAAAGGCATGTGTACTTTAGCTGTCTAGGTTAGTAATGACTGAGTCAAAGAGTCAATAATAAAGTTGTGCAAGCTTATAGTCACATGGGGAATGTGCGTAGCAGTATTGTTACACATCTCTACTTGCTTATGAAATAAGAGAATGGAGTCCAAATTCATTCTCAGTCTCATCAAGGAATCATATAGCTTACTAAAACACAAATTATGTTTTTGTATTGAAGTCATCTGGCAAAGGCTTTCATTGCTTTCTTGGGTATTTTGTAGTACGAGATCTGCTGTGTAATGGATAATGAGCTTTTGTCCAAGTCCAAGAGTAGTGATCCTTTTTAGCACTACTCAATCTTCTTCAAAGTTTATGTTAGTTTATTCCTTTCTTTGTTGGTAACTCAAGATTTTTTTTTTTTTTTATAAATTAAATGGGAGGTAACTCAAGTTTTATGATTAGTTTGAAAAAAAAAAAAAAAAAAAAAAAGAGGAAAGATTATTGCAAAATATAAGTAGATATGGACCATCTTTTGAAATGCAATAAAATGTAGAAAATCTGTCTATTTGTGTTTATGTTGGGCTTAGCGATTATGGTTTACGTTTGTGGTTTGTAGCAGAATTTCGGATGATAGGTTTATTGAATTCTGTGAAGTGCAGATATTTCTGGATATGGCGGTCTTGGTGGATGCACAAGGGGAAATGCTTGACAACATAGAGTCACAGGTAATTAAATTACTCTCTCAAACAATTATTCTTCCAAGAATTTCTTTGAGGAGTTGACAGTTTAAAGCAACATGGAGTTTCATTGTTTGGGTAGATAACATAATGAACCATGTATGTATGTCTTCACTCTCCTTTTCAGGTCTCAAGTGCAGTAGATCATGTGCAGCAAGGGAATACTGCCCTCCAAAAGGCGAAGAAGCTACAGAAGAACTCCAGGAAATGGATGTGCATTGCAATTATCATCCTTCTTATCATTGTTGCAATCATTGTTGTGGCTGTAATCAAGCCGTGGAGTAGCAGCAAGGGTGCTTAGTGCTTTATCATTTAAATGTATAAATGTATGAGTTGCATACCATAGATAACATTTTGAAGAGCATCCAAGCGACCCAACATTTTCATCTAATTATTTGCATTTGCAGTCCATGCTTCAAACCTGCTTCTTGTCATCCATCTATTTTATGATTGATCAAGTGTGTATTAGTTTTAATTAAAAATGTAAAATGTTATGCCCTATATATATAGTATTGATTTTATTAGTTGATTTTCATTGTGAAAAGATGACTTTCCTAAGGTCAAAAAGGTTATTTGTCCAGTGAAAGGTATTGTGTTGTTTCAATTTGGCATGACAACAGAAATAAAATTCCTGCCAGTTACGTGACAATACTAGGATGATCCCTAGCTTCAGGGCAAGAGAACTGAGTAAGGGCTAGAACGAATTGTGCTGCCTGAATTATATGACCTTAAAAAACAAAAATTGGAGATATTTTTGCCTTTGAATTTATGGAAAAAAAAAATTTATTTATTTATCTTTAATGGAGAATTGGTGTCATATATTTTAACACTACCAAGTCTCTGTAATTCTTTGCGTAGCTGGTGAGCTCAACAACTCACGTGCTTCTTTTGGGTACGACCAAAAGCGATGCCAAGTGTGTTTCACCAAAAGGCCAAGTGTGTTTCACCAAAAGGCTTGGTAAGTATCTTTCACCAAAAGCAACAAGTAGGTTTAAGTTTGGGAATTAACATTTTCAATAAATTAGGGGTAAGATTGTTTATCATTATTACCTCTCTTAGACTTAGCAAAAGTTGAAATTTTGTGCACTGAGTACGACCACCAAGTCCTTGTTGTGTGGTGTGCCCTTGTCTCCTTTTTATTTTATTGTGTGTGTAAAACTGTAAATACTTACTGCCATTCCGAAATCTTATTAAATAATTGGTTGTGCTGCTTTATTATGGTATACTTGGATGAAATAAGCTGAATCAACAAATAGGATATGTTCTATCACTTCAATATCCCCAAACTTAATCACAAGTTTGGCGGAGAACTTCCCTACATGGGACCTGAGTTCCTGTAACTTCTCCAACATACCACAAACCTAGTTGACAATGCATTGCAATGCAACTTGACATGTTTGAATCCGCTGATTGGTGAGCCTTGATAACGGATTTATATAAGTAGCAATTTTCTTCAAGATTACTAGTTTTATGCCTGTTCGATGTACAAAGTGATTTAAATTATATTATAAATATAATTGTCAAGGATGTTATAGCTCAATTGGAACTTTTCAAGGTTCAAATCAAATCACCCTTCCCCAATGTAACTGTTGAATAAAAAATAATAATTAATGTAAATTAAGAAAATATTTTACTAATATCATGGAAACTTAGAATAAATTAACAATCGTAATAATTAATAAACCACGTGATAAAATTATATAATTGTTTGATCCAATATAATATAAAAGTATAATAGTAGACGGTATAATTGTTTGATTTGGATTACAACTGAATTTGTGTTAATTGTTTAAAAATGATGCTATATACACCACAATTTTTATTTATCTAGTCAAACATTTTCTAGCTCAAGAGGAGTAGCTATCAATTCTTGGTCTTTTATATTACGCAATGGTACATACCCTCCTTGTAGCTCACTTCTCAATGGGAAAAACTCGTTTTTATTCGATTTAGACAATCTCTCAATGACCGTGGATGATAGCTGAATGAGCTCAGATGGTGATGCCATCACCAATCCTTCATGGTTACGTAGGAAGATGATCAGTGAAAAGAGCCAACTCTTTTTATTTGTAGCATAGTATTGCACTAAACAAACCAACTATTGTGGAACTAGCAATGATGAAAACTATATATCTATAGCATAAGAAAAAAATAAAAGTAAATTTTTTTATTATATATCTAATTTAAAAAATATAAATAAATCCAACGCTCAAATGAAGAAAAAATTGACAATAGTAAATCGAATATATATCTATCTAAAAAAGCAAGAAATGACATACCATTCCGTAAAAAAAAAAAAAAATGACATGCCAACATACATAATTACCAATTTTTTTTTTCATTTTGTAGCCAGACTAAAATGACACCCAATACAATTTTGATTACTTTACATTATACTATTAAGTAAGAAGACCACTTAGCATCCAGGACTTGCTCCTCAAGTATGCTTAATAATTTCTTGCATTTTGACATTTACAACTTATATTTTCAAGGAGATAGAAAAATTCATCCACGTATTAAAATAGGATTACAAGAAATAATAACGAATAATTCCCTATATAATAATTAATATTATTATTTTAAATAATTAATATTTTTATAATACTGTCTACTTATAATATTTACAAAATTTATAAATAAAAAACCGAGCAACTAGTAAAGGAAAAAGATTGATAAGAACAATTGAACAAAAGATATGTTTTATTGAACAGAATCTATTGATGTTTACCGATCAAACAATGCATTTGCACTATATCTTTTATGTCACTGCCAAAATCAGATATCGTATTAGAGTGAGTCATTGGTATCCATGAATCATGATATTGTGCCACTAAATCATTTGATTAACTGCAATCAAAATCATAAAACTTTCTGCCATTAGGCGTAAGTGGGTGCTGTAATCTAAGAAAGAAAAAGAAATGCTTAGAAAGTTTCAAACATAAACCAATAATAATTATGGTGAGAGTCTTATATTAATTAAAGAATAAAAACAGTTGAAGCTCATTCAAATAGAAAAAACTATACAGCTTATGCATAGGGTAATAAAATATGAAGGGAACTCCGTAACTCATAATGTCGTATCTGTTATAGATTGAGCTTCAACAGCTAAAGAATGAGCTGCTAATATGGAATTCTTAGCAACCAAATGAAAAGTATATTCCATTGAACTAAAGCCAAGTAGAAAGACTTGAAATTTGATCAAAATTAGAGAGTGCAATTTGTAATTTAGTCATTTCTTTTTAATTCTTTCACCTTTTTTTTTTCTTTCTCAAATTCCTAATCATGAAAATTAGGCTACAAGATTTTTGAGAAACTACTTCAACAATTTTTTTTTAAAAGAAAACTTCAATAATTTTATTGGTTAGTAAATTCTCCCATTTTACATTAAATTTATTGGCCGCTAAAGAAAATCCTTATCTCACTTTACATTAAATACAACTAACATCATCCACTTTAAAAAAAAAAAATTAATGTCAAAACTTTCTATTCATCCTAATATATGGTTTATGTGTTTGTCAGTGAGATTTATGTATTTACCGGTTACTAAAATATATAGGAGTGCGTTGAGACCTAGCACTAAAAATTAAACACTAAAATAGCATTAAAGTCATTATTTTGTGTGTGGGGATGTTCTTTTTTTTTTTTTTGTGTGTGTGCTAGATGACTAGATCTTATTACACTACTATTTATTTTATTGATTGACTAATGTATATATCTCATTGACAAATGCATAAATCCCAAATTATGATAGAATGGAGGAAAAAAATTCATATGGTTGACCCAAACTAATCTGTCAAGGATCCATAGCTAACCCTAAATTTTGAGATTAAAGTTTTGTTTGTTGTTGTTTGAAATTTTTACATTTAAAAAAAAAAAATAGAAAAACCTTTGAGCATATACCTAGAGCATGTGATGAGGCTAATTGTAATTTATTTAGATTGTCATGTCGCAAATTCTAAATTTTCATAACATGGAATGGCTTTTAGTAATTGCTGCAATACTTTCCTAAAAAATTCTCTTATATTGGATTATCACTTAGATTTGCAAAAGTAATAGGTATGGTTGTCTTTTTGCATTCTTTTTTGTGAATTATAGGGCTTCAATTTTTCAACAAAAGAACCTTTTGATCACTTAAAAGTATAAACTAAATACAATAGAAATAAACTAAATTATAGACACCCAATTTTATAACTTACATTTAACTTCAAATGGGACAAAATGTATTCTCAAAATGAAATCTACCTTGATCTTATTGTTTTTTTTTTTTTAATGAAAATCTACCTTGCTCTTACAAACATATCTTTTAAAGATCAAATCAATCAATCAATCAATCAATATATATATAAAAACAGAGACTTCATGCGGAAAAGCATGAGGTTCTATTATGTGGCGCACTCTATGAAGAGAATTGAAATATTATTAAGCTAAATTAGAGATAAGAACAAATTTAAAAATAAGGACTCTTTATTTCCTTTAGTTTAATGTTTCAAGACTACTTTTTGTTACATTTTTTATTCAATGTTTTAAGACTACAATTTCTTTTATTTGGTTCAATGTTTCAAGATTTTTCCTCTCTCTCACACATAAAAAAACTATTTGCATTTCTATTCATTCTTTTCACTTTTGCTCCTTTATATACACATGCCCACAACCTTTCATGCCATCTCATCTCAAATACACTCAGACAAAAACGATGTCATTTACCTTCAGCCTTTCAAAGACACATACATAACTTCAACATTGTGGTACCATTTGATTCTAACCCATGTGAGTAGGCTATGACCAAGGAAGGGGGATTGCATTTTTTATTTAGTGATGGTAGCTTACGGTTTTGATGTTGAAGTCAGATGTTGTGGATTTTGTGAAGGTTGTGATTCGCTTTGAGTCTTTGGGTGTTTGAGATTTTGGTTTGGGAAAGTCATAAATGTATTTTGTTTTAGAACTAAAGAAAAAGAAAACGAAAAATTCTAATAGATTATTTATGAAGTTAACTATTTTTTATTTATTTTGTGTTATAACTCATACTTTGTAGGTTTTTTTTTTTTTATTGTTTTTTTGTGCGGTATAAGCCATAGTAATATAAATAAAAATTGATGATGATTTCAAAGTATTTTCCGCTATTTTTTTTTTTTTAAGGATACGGGAGTCCAATTAAAAACAATTAAATTTTGATAAATTGATGTGTTTTTAGCCAATTTCTCTTTATTTAATTACGTTCTCTTTATGTTGATACTTAAAAATGATTTCCTTAATTTCATTGAGATAATGAATTAGATGTTTGTGATTGAGGTCTCCATATTTGGTTGTGAGAACAGAGTGGTTGATGAAGTGTTTGGTAGGTTGCTTAAATTTATGTAATTTTAGAATATATAAATATTTTATGCTTTAAATTATTATTTATAGGTTTCAAAATCATTTAATTAATTTAAAAAATAAAATCTACTTATTTTAAACGGTAAATATTATAATATGTTATAGTCTTATAGTGTAATACAAATTTTTTAATAAAATATGAATTAAGAAAATCAAGTTTCAAAGTATTCAATAATATTGTGGGCAAACATAAATATTATATAGCAAAATAAGTACTATATGTAGGTCTTAAATGATTTCAAAATAAGATTTCAAAAGAAATTGTAAAATAGTCCGTGCATCGCACCGGACATCATCTAGTAAAAATAATAGATGGTTGGGCTCATTCCTTATCCATCTTAGTGTCCAATTTTAAAAATACTTGGACAAAAGAAACATTATTACATTGCAGCTACCCTTCTGGATAAATCATGAAAAAAAAAAAAAAAAAAAAAAAAAACCTAATTTACTGTCTAATTTTCTTGGATTTGATGATATTCTAATAGAATTAAAAAAAAAATCATCAAAGAACAATTTATGATTATATTGGAGAGCAGCAAATCCAGGAAGATGCTAATTTTATGCTGAGTCCATATGAAAACACACATTTACCACTCACAACTTGCCACGTAGTGAGTTGTGACAAAAATTGTGTCATTTTATATGTCACTAACATTACTCCACTGCCCCCACTCCTTCCCACCTCTTTTTTTCCCTCTATTTTCTTTCAATTGCTATGTTTCTTCAATTGCTAAATTATTGTAGGGTCAGAGTCAAGAATTATCTTCCTATTAATCTGAAACTCTTCTTCTTTGTTCCTCTAATTCTTCTTCCAACCATTTAATTTTTGTATTAAAATCAATTGGCTTTTAAAAGAAAACAATACTCTGACTCTTGTGGCTTCTGAATTGAGATCCAATGCAATTGTACCGTGTAATTCACCCCAACCCCCTCACAATTTTTTTTTTTTTTTTTTTTTTTTGACTTGTACTCATTTTTTATATATAATGGTTATGATTTAAAGTTGCTTTTTGCAACTTTAAATCCCAAACATTCATACCAATTGCATCAAGTGCAGTACTCCTCTCTCAAATAATTCAGAACACAGCTTGGCCAAAACTGTTATATTACTGTTGATTGGTTTTTATTCTGTTTCTGTTTTTACAGTATCTACTTTCTAGGGATGTAAATTTTGTACTTGAAAAAGTTATGCTACAAATACAAGTTATACATTGAACCTGGACTACTTGCCGAGCAACAATGGGAGCTTTATACTGTTGTAAATTGTCATGCCATAAAAAATATTATAAAAATTTCAATACAACAAATACACAACGTTACTTTCAGATAAAACTAACTGGACATAATCCCATATCAACACAACTGGGAGAGAGAGACAGAGAGTGCGTGTGTGTAACAACTGGAATAAGAAAATCAGTATGCTGTTTTCCTTTCTGTTCTGTGATTCAAAAATTATTACAGAACTATCCAACCCCCAAACTTCCCCTGTGAAGATCTTCAGAAGTAACACATTTTGTTTGTGCTACAAATTGTTATCAGCTCGCCCTAACTTCACCAATCCTTCCCCCAATCATCAACTTTGAAAGATTTTTAATGTATGAAGGTATGCATATATTTTTGTTTTCATGTTGCAAGAGATCCATTGAATCTACATAAAAGAATAATTTGAATGCTAATTTCCCTCAAAAGTTTTTATCTGGAATAGTGAAATGAAAAAGAAAAAAGAGAGAAAAAAAAAAAATTCACTTTTGCATGTTAACCTCTACCTCCAAAACTTATATCCAGAAGAAATCGCCGGAAACTGAATGGCATCAGAAATGGTAAAAAGGAAGATTAAATCATCTGCATGTCCAATTTTTTAGTCATTTGGATCCATTTCCTCATCCTGATCCCAGGCCAGAGTTACATTAATTTTGCCACCACTTTCATAAGATTCTGGTTGTTTGTCTAGATCATCTTCATATTCCAAGGATTCATTTTCATCCAATTTACCTCCTTCCCCAGCTGACTCAAGGGAAACAGTTTTTTCACCATGTTGCATCCATTTGGGGCACTCATCTTCCCCTCCATACAGAATTCGACCATCATTGCCTTTTACATGAGTTGGAACCTCAGCAGAAGATATTCTACAAGAGCATTCCGGGAGTGGGTGTGAGAGGAATAATGCTGGTTTAGACAAGGAGGACTGCCTTATGAGACCTTCCTCACCCAAGCTTTTGTTAAGATGTTCCTGCACTAGGCGTGTCCAATTATGCTTGGGATGGTACATATTGTCACGTGTAATGTTGAAAAGTTCTGCAAGAACTTTCCTGTTTCACAAACCAGATAGTGTCAGATAATAATTATCGATAAGAGCACAGACGAAGCTAACCACTTTTCTTGTATAGAAATCTAAATAATTGAAAGAAAGATACAAAAACCAAAAGCAAAAAACAGCTTCATAAAGTTTAGATAGCTTGAAAGCCAATTGGTTTACACAAAGAATAGTAACTACAAATTGGCCAAAGAGAAACACAAATTTCTCATATGTAGAGAGTTAAGATTAAAACTGCTAAGCCTTTTCTCACAAATAGCTAATAGCTAAGACTTTTTGCCCAGACAAAATGAACTTTCTTTCTAAAAGAAAATACTATATATAATTTTCCATGCCAATCTGAAGAGGAAGATTTATTAACAGAGAAGTCCAACAGATAAAAGACCCAAACACCCTATGAAAGAAATATAATTGGAAAAAATAGTGATGCAGAGTTGCAGATAGCCCATGAAATTTGATAACAAAATTTACATGTCCATGTTTATGTGCACACAAATATTATATTATATGCAATGCAAAACACTACAAATAGGAGCACAGATTTGCATATAACCTTATCATCAATTACAGAAATATTATTTTCAAAGCAGATACCATATAGGCAAACAGATAAATGTTAGTCAAATCTCAATTGAATACTGAAGTTACAACACAAAAACCTACAGGAGTCCATGGCAATTAGAGTGTATTGTAATTTTCCTGTTAAAAGGTGGGTGACCCCAGAACATTAAAAACCAGGAAACGACACCAATGGACGTTCAATATTTGAACAAGTCAATTTTATGCTGTTAACTCAGGCTTTTTGCCAACTTGCCTTATGGCTTAATGGCACAATCCATCTCCCATATGAACCTGGGTTCAAATCTTCCCCCCACTTCTTGTAAGAAATAAAAATGGGCTTTTAAAAAATCTCAATGTTGTTTTAGGTCACATGTGCAGATGCTATTCCATGGAACATCTTATCAACCCATTAACCAAATCACGATATTAGTCCATGTGGATCTTACCTGTCTGGTCTGTATGTTCTAGAAGAAGCAGTCTCGTACAATCGCTGTCCCATGACTAAGCTTGAGAAATCTGGCAATCCACTGCCATCATTGTTAAAACCAGGAAAGAATGCATCTGCTTCCACAGAGACCATATAATCAAGAGCATCCCATAGTAACCTGTGTGCCTGCAGTCTCAGATCCATGGGTGAAGGGTCTGGCTCTGTGTCAGTCTCTGTTATCCAACCATACCAGCCTTCTTTTTCATGTCGATAGATAGGTCTATCAGGAGGTGGAGGAAGGGGCCGAGGCCTGGGACCGGCCTTTTTCCATTCTTCTTTAAGTTTTTTCTCACTTTTGGCTGGAGGCATTTGGAAAAGATTTAGAGGAAGAGGTGTTTCAGGTCCAATCAAGTCAGATAACTCTTTCTTGCTGCATAAGGAAGTACGATCCACTAAGTTGGCAAACATGCCATGCAGAGGGATCAGAACACGCTGACCACCAAAAGTTTCAGAACCTGCCAGGTATATTATTGTTTTAGGAGGGTAGCCCATTGCACGAAGGAGAACTCCAACCTGCAAAGGTTTTGTCAACAACATATTAAAGCGCTTTAACAAAACCTACTTAAATTATGATAAGCAAAGAGAATGTGTATGTTTGCAATAACATGGGGAGCAATGATACTCTATTACTCTGTTACTTTTGAAGAATTGAAAACCATGAAAGCCACAATTTATGTATAATATATATTTATTCTCGCCACCTTCCAACAAAGTGATAAGTTGCAAGTTCAAGTCCGGGAATCAGCCTCTCCGCAAAAGTGGAAGCTTTGTGCGTTGGGTACGACTTTTTAATAGATTATTCACCCCATCAGCCTACAAAAATTGTTGCAATCGTTGGCTTTTCTGAGTCTTGTACTTTTATGTGTTCAGTATAAAATAGATAAACCAACCACTCTCCCTCCCTCCCTCCCTCCCTCTCTCTCTCTCTCTCTCTCTCTCTCCCCATCAAAACCAAATGGTAGACCATAACATTGTTTATCTAGAAAGAATTTATGATAAATACCTACACCTGTTTGTTCCTTTTAAAAGATTTTATTAGAGTGGAGTCCTCCATTTGTCTCAATTTCCATTTCATTTTTGGGTGAACGTGCAGTTTTGGGCCTGCACTTAGGGGTGTTAGTTTGTGCTTAATATACATTGCCAGGGCCCTTCTTGACAGTTAAAGCTTGTCAGACAATTGGTTAACCAACAAATCCAAAAGAAAATTTGTGCCTGCGATCTACATATTTGAACAACAGATAGTATTAAAAGATTTGAATACAACTGGATATTGAAACGGGCGAAAAAGGAAGCTTTATAATTATCAGAAGGGAGAATAGGGGTAGATAAAGGACTTCTTTCTCTATGATTTCAATTGAGAAAAAAAAAAAAAATCATTTGATTATTATAGTTCCACTCTCTAAACTGAAAGAACAAAACGAATCACACCTAAATTGACAACTGCAGGAACATTCACTTCGTAACATTATAAAGAGATTTTTCCTTTTTTTCTAGAATATGGAGAAAGCGTGAAAACTGGCATCCATGACACCACGTATAACCACCATCTTGCCACATTTTGGCATCAGATTTTTTTATTGCCTAGATCTTTTTGAGTAGTGTTAAGGTGTAAGGGTAATATTGTCTGGTCCTTCTCATTTAGGTCTTTTATGTAAAGTACTAAGTGTCTGATCTTTCTTCTTTAGATTCTTTCAGGTAAATTCCTTGTCCACAAGTTTCTAATAGCCACTAAATGCATGCAAGCATGAACGTAATTTAACAAACCATTCTCAGGATTGTTATTACCAAAGGGGAGATATTGACATAATTGTTGAAATTCTTTTTATATAACATTTAAATGAGCTTGTTGATTGATGTTGACATAAGTGAGGACACCGAGTACTTTAACGAGTTACTCATACCAGCTTAACCATTTTAATATAAGTGATTACGGGATTGACTCCACTATTTTCTTTTTTTTTTGCCAAAATGCAACATGAAGCACGATTGGATGATTTTATTGTTTTTAATAAGAAATAATATTTATTGAAAACAGAGGAGAGGTTTAGTACACCCAGGATGTATACACTAAACTCTCCTGTAGGATTTAAATGAAAGGAGTTCACACTCTAAAAGAAAGAGAATCTAAGAAATACAACACCAAATGCACATTACTACATCTAAGAGTATGAGACCATTCAGATAAAGATCTCAAAATGGAGATTTACGCTCAATGGTTGAAGTCTCCACGTTTCGACGTAAAATGTTTTATGTCGGATATAAAGGAAAATTGCCTCAAACCACGAGAACTTCCAAAAAAACCTGCCAGGGGCATTCACAAGAACAGAGAAGCGAACAATAGATATGCAAGCCTTAATCCACCCCCTCCACTTCAACCCAAAACCCATCCTATTCAACAAATAGAATAAGGCATCCCAATTTACATGATCATAGGCTTTTTCTATGTCCAACTTACAAACTACACCCAGTGAATGCTGTCTAGGCACTCATATGCAATAACCACTGAGTACAAAATTTGTCTCCCACCAACAAAGGAATTTTGAGACTTCGAGATCAGACTGTCTAAAACCACCTCAACCTATTCGCCAACACCTTAGACAGCAACTTGTAAACACTGCCCCCCAAGCTGATAGGCCGAAAATCCTTGATATATATAGCATTATTTTTCTTGGGAATTAAAGAGAGAAAAGAAGCATTTAGAGACCATTCAAACACAGAGTACCTGTGAAAGTACTTAAATACAGCCATAACATCAACCTCCATAACCCTCCAACATTTGTGAAAAAAAGTCATGGTGAAACCATCTGGACCAAGGGCTTTATCCCCCTCCATCTCTATCAGAACCTGTCTAACTTCTTTCGAGAACTCCCTCTCAAGGGACAACCTTTCATCCTCCCCAATACAAGCAAAATCCAACCCATCTGTCTTTGTCCCCTCTTCTTTTCCTTTTGATTATGGAAGTATTAAGGTGGATTCTGAAGAAAACTGAGGATAGTGGTCTGCTTCGTGGTTTTCATGTGGGACCAGTTAACTCTATTGGGGTACGCATATCACATTTGTTGTTTGTAGATGATACCATTTCGTTTTGTGATGCTTCTAGAGAACAGTTGTTGTCCACTAGGCTGGCTTTGTCTTGCTTTCAAGCTTTTACTGGCTTGAAAGTCAACGTGGGGAAGAGTGAGATTGTCCCAGTTGGGGAGGTTGGTAATATAGGTGCTTTGGCTAACATTCCCCGTTGTAAGGTGGGTGGCCTGCATATGAAATATTTGGGAATGCCATTGGGTACTCTGTATAAGATAGCATCCATCTGGAATCCTATTTTGGAGAAGATGGAGAAGAAACTATCAGGTTGGAAGTGTCTGTATTTGTCTAAGGGTGGTAGACTTACTCTTTTGAAGAGTACCCTTTCTAGTCTTCCTACATACTACCTATCCTTATTTACCATCTGTAGTTGTGGCTGATAGGTTGGAACGTATTCAGAGAAATTTTTTATGGGGGTCTTCAAAGGAGTATTTCAAACATTCTTTGGTGGCTTGGGAGAAGGTATGTTCACCTTTAGAGATGGGTGGTTTGGGGATTAAGAAGTTATTGCATTTCAATCAAGCCCTATTAGGAAAATGGTTATGGAGGTTTGGCCAAGAAGGAACCCATCTCTGGCGGAGGGTTGTTGCCACTAAATATGGAGAGGGTCAAGGGGGGTGGAATACTAAAGTATGTAGAAGGGCCCACAGGTGTGGTCTTAGGCGTGGTATTAATGACGGTTGGGAGAGATTCTCCAAACATTTTGCCCTAGTGGTGGGTGATGACTCTCGTATTCTTTTTTGGCATGATAGGTGGATTGGGGATATCTCACTTAAAATGCTCCATCCTCAGTTATATGCGTGTTCAAATGACAAGGAAACTTGCATTTCTAATGTATTGTGTCATCAGGAGGGTGGAAATGATAGATTTTGGAACTTGAGATTTTATAGGGACTTTCACAAGAGGGAATTAGAAGCTGCCTTCTCTTTCCTTGATTTCATTCAATCTCGGATTCCTAGGGGTGTTGGGTGTGATAGTTCCCATTGGTGTCTTAATGGGAATGGTAAGTTTGATATTCGGTCCTATTACAATAAGATTCGTGGTGCTTCTATCCCTAGTTTCCTTTGGACAGGTATTTGGAAAGTTAAGGTTCCTAAAAGGGTGGCTTTCTTCATGTGGATAGCAGCTCATGGTCAGATACTTACCTTGGATAATTTGATGCTCCAAGGTCTCTCTTTGGCGAAATGTGCTGCTGTAATGAGGAAACTATGGATCATCTTCTCCTACACTGCCCTGTAGCTCACTCTTTGTGGGTGCAAATGTTACAAGTATTCGGGATCCAATGGGTCATACCAGGTTATGTGGAGAGTTTGGTGTTTTGTTGGAGTTATTGGCTAGGGAAATTTTCTTCAAACATGTGAAATATGGTTCCTGCTATTTGATGTGGGTTGTTTGGATGGAAAGAAATCGGCACTCTTTTGAGGCTAAAAAGAAATCGCTTGTTCAGTTACAAGCTCTATGCCAAAGTACTATTTTTGATTGGTCTAGGTGCCCCCATTCTTCAAATTGTTCTTCCATCATTGAGTTTCTTACCTCCCTTAGAATTGTCCCATAAGTTACTTTTTCTATCTTTGTTGTTGTTTGTTGCTGTTTCTTGTGTTCACCATCATGAACACCTTGTATTTGCATTATTCATTTTTTCTTCATGATTAATACTATTCTTATTACTTATCAAAAAAAAAAAAAAAGGAAAATTGCTTGATTTTTTAGGTTTTTGGTTGTGTTTGAAAATTCTCTAGAAATAATTTTACGGCTTTTGTCTCATATGAAAAAAAAAAAAAAAAAAAAAATTCCTCTTTTTTTTTTTTACATAATTATCAAATAGCAACTTTAATTCTCTGCTTTAAAAATATAATTTTTTTGATAAATGCCACTTTAAAAATATAAACACAGAGCAACTAAAATCAACCTAAAAAATAAGCACGATTAAAATAAGATTGCAACACCAAGGGGAAAAAAACTATCAAATACATTTACACATTCACATGCTGCAATTCTCAAGTTTTGAAGCATATCGTGGTAATTTTGAGGCACAGGAAACACCAATCAACCACAATAATCCCACACCGTCAAAGATTATCTAGAATAAGAATCTTCCCCCACACTGCAGTCCTCACAAAGAAAGAAATATTCAAAGGAACTCTGACCTTCCAAATAAACTTCCAAGGGAAAGACTTGCTGCCTCCATTAGAGAGCAGCCTATAGAAAGACTTGACCTCAAATTCTCCAACATATACGATCTTCAACTTCTGGCCTAATCTTGACAAAATAAATAAGATTCATAAAGTCATCTAGCATCGCCAATTCCCAATCATGAACAGCCCACACAAAAATAATATCCCAATGCATCGACCCCATATGTCAACAAAGGTAATCAGCCACCACAGCCTCTTTATTTAGGGCAATACTGTAGAGAGTAGGAAACAAATCCATCAAAGCCCCATCACTGCACCACCAATCCTTCCAAAACCTGACCTTGTTTCCATGACCTACCTCAAAACTAATGAATCTAGAAAACACCACTCAGCCGGATCTAATGAACTTCCACAGACTAAATCCAACCAGATCTAATGAACTTTCACTGACACACCCATATTTACAGGCCACTACACTCCTCCACAAGGCCTTCTCCGTAGCAAAACACCAAAGAACTTCTCCAAAAAAGCTCTGTTAAACAAAACCACATCTCTAATGGCCAAACCACCTTGTTGGATAGGGGCACAAATCATCTTCCAATTGACAAGATGAAATTTAAATTCCTCACCCCATTTACCCCCAAAGGAAGTCTCTCTGAATTTTCTCAATTCACCAAGCAATGCTAACATGGGCTAGAGAAAACAAAAAGAAGTAGGCACACAAGAGAGAGTGTGATGCAGGAGATGCAAGAAGATTTTTATATAGCATTATTTATGTTTCCAAGTCAATTATATTTTTATGTTTTAGGTCCTAGTAATTTATTAGGCTATTAGTATTTTAATTTTTTGATATCAATAAAACTTATTACTTATCAAAAAAGTATTTTAATTTGGAAGCAAGGTTATTTCATAATAAGGCAATTAGGGTTTCCTATGCCAATCAGAACTAGGGTTTAGCAAGCAAACTATTGTACTCCTTTTGGAGATAGTTGATATTTTGATAAATGAAAAAATGGCCTTTTGGTCTGGTGCTAGCTCCAGTTCCACCCTAGGTGCTGACTCCTAGTGGTTTTACCGCTTGGTGCTGACTCCAAGCTAGGCCTAGATGCTGACTCTTAGGTCATATCCATTTATTTTCTTGTTGTTTAATTTTGTTCTGGTTATCCTGCGTCAAAGTGCTTTTAATTAGAGTGAGACGGCCCCTTTAGGCAAATACATCTTCTCCCATCCCACCAATCTCTTTTCCATCTTCCCAAAAATAGGGTTCCAAACCTTTGTCAATTTAAATTTAGCTCCCAATGGCAAACCCAAGTACTTCATAGGCAAGCCTTACACCCCAAAATACCAGCCAGCTCATTCATAATTAGAACTACACCTTCAGACTTAGTCTTTTTTTTTTTTTTTTTTTTTTAAATCTCAACACAACTTTGAAACAAAGTAAAACACACTTCAAATGCAAAATTTCAGCCAGATTAGTGCCACAAAAATTACTGTATAGTCAGTGAACAGAAGATGAGAGATTGTCATAGCATCATTGGTAGTACCAGCCACTTTAAAACCGACAAATACTGCCCCCCAACAGCTTTATATAACAGTTTACTAAGAACCTCCATCACAATCACAAATAAGAGTGGCAACAAAAGATCACCTTGTCTCAAACCCCCTCGAACTTCCAAGGAAACTACCCTGACTTCCATTAACTAGAATCGTAAACCAAAACAGTTGTAATACAAAATGCAACCCAGCCCTCCATTTCTCCCTAAGGGTTCATTTGGTTGGAGGGATAGAAAATGGGTAGGGGATGGAAAAGTAGGGGGGTTAGAAGAGATTTTAGTTTTCTCTTAGTGTGTTTGGTTGGGAGGATGGAAAAATGGAGAGGTGGAAAACTCTTTTGTTAGGTTGAGAAGAAAAATAAAAGGATTAAAAATGTGGTTTGTATAAATTTACTCCCATGCCCCTATTTCATAATATAATAAATTATTTATTTTGTAATCATTAAATTTAAAAAATTACTTTTTAGCCACCATTTAATTAAAAAAAAAAAAAAAAAACCCCGCCACTTGATTTAAAAAGAAAAAATTAGCAACAACGTTAACACACAGGGACGGGTAGTTTTGGCAAGGCCCCTCCACTTCCCTATTTTCTCTCCTAAAATATCTCCAAATTGGGGGAGATAGAATTTTGGTGGGCCCGGATAGAAAACACTTGGGCCCCAAAATCACCTTTCCTTTCTAGGGTAATTTGGTCATTATAGAGGCTTTCATAAGACATTTTTGTCATTTTAGATGTTTCAAGGGTAATTTGGTGATTTTTGGAGGTTCAGGTGACATCTAGGAGGTTATGAGGGTATTTGATTATTTTGGAAATTTTTAGAATATTTCTGTCGTTTTATAAATTTCTAGGGTATTTTGGTCATTTTAGATGTTTCAAGGATTTCTTGGTCTTTCTAGAGGTTTCAATGGCATCTTGGAGGTTTTTTTTTTTTAATTACTTTGGAATATTTCTGTCACTTTGGAGGATCCTGTTCTCTTGAGGCTGAAAATGTTTAATACTCTTTTGAAGGTGTAAATCATTTTTAGTACCAAAAAGAGTGTTTTTCCTAGTTAACGGAAAATGATTTTGGTTTGACTAAGTTTTTCAACTGCCTCACACACCCAAAAATGAACAATAAATAAAAATTAAAAAATTTCAGAATATGTTTTATGCCAAAAAAACAGGCCTAAAGGTGTTATTGTTCCTCCCTCACCATATTGCCCACATTAGACATACGGGAACCATATTCAAAGCAAAGGAGCTTCCATCTTCACCAAACCTATTCCTCCATCCAACTAATATCTCAACAACCCTCCTAGGCATCACTCACTGAACCCCAAACATTGAAAACAGGAATAAAAGATCTCAACTCCTGGGAAACAACACAATGCAATAATAAATGATCCACAATTTCACCACTACATTTACGCATGCAACTCCAATCCACCAATATTATTCCTCTCCTCATTAGATTGCCCCTGTTAAAATGTTTCCCCAAGTAACCGTCCACATAAAAAACCCACCCTTTTACAACTGGATGATTTTATTTTCATAAACATCCAAGAACCCTTAATTGGTTACCATAAATGAATGTCAAAAAGCTAAAGCATTGCATGTTACATTTACAATATGCCTAATATTTCAAAATTATCATCTGCGTGGAATAAATAAATAAAAAAAGATTATCATCTATGAAACTTTCTTTGCCTAGGATGCTTAAAGACATTGGTTGTTGGGACACAAGTCAAGTGCAAACACTAATTTAAACCAATGAAATAATGTGTGAGCTTGTACTTTGGATTAAGTCCAAAGTCAATTCTTATTTTGAGAGGCTATGAAACTTCAATAAGGACCTAAAATGAGTTCTTGGAATAATCAGCACAATCCAGACAACTAAACATCAGCCAGGACTAAATGTAGTACAGTGCTTAAAGTAACATAATTTGGTAGAGTATTTTTAATACAAAGCATACCTCTTCAGGCATGAGGGGGCACGAACCATTTTCTCTACGCAAGTGAGAGTCCACGCTTAGTTCCTCATTAACAATTCCTCGCTTGATCATCTGTGCCCTCAGATATTGAATCAATTCAGTGTGAACATCCTACAAGAGTACAAAGTTAACAAGATAAATATGGGAATATGTTTAGTTTTTCTGAATCACAAACGAGGTAGAGATGCATATGAAATACATAAAAATATTTTTCCCATAAAAAAAAAAAGTCCAAATAATGAATTTCTTATCAAATTTATGAACAAGGAAAATTTTAAACAATACATAGACTTGGGAGTAGAAAATGGAACTTTGACTCTCAGCAATGATACATAAGAAAAGAAACATCCAATACAGGAGAAAAAGGCTAAAACAGCTAACCTGAAATAGTTCGGCACAACCATGATACGCTAAGGTGTCTCTTAGTAAGCCAGGATGAAAAGCTAGGAAAGGTTGGCCCCATCCTCGCAACCTGTGGAGAAGTACACAATCATATTCCTGAACTGCAGGCAAATAATTTCTGAGACCTGTGTAGTTATGGGAGAATATGCACAATTACAATAATAATTTCTGAGCAACCTTTGATTGAAAACCCTCTGCTAGCAAGCTAATGCATTTTTCGCACACATAACATTATCATGTTATTTCCCCATAAAAGCAAAGGCCAGAACAAGTTTTAATGTATAAAAAATTGCAGTCTTCTATAGGTCAATATTAACTCCAAGGCATAAAAGTCAAAGCAGTTTTGAAGGTGGCAAGATACCTCTCCACCATCTGACGTCCAAGAATCTGAATATCTGACCGGAATTGAAGTGCATGGAAGGCAACCCTGCACCTAAGCCTTTGAAACTCAGCCATGCTAGGTGGAAGTATGGACTGAAAAGAAGATGAAGATTGCTTGAAGTAGATTCTTGTAGCTCAATAGTGAAGACAGTTAAACAACCAACAACATAGCAATGAAAAACATTAAAAGCATGCTCTCAGACAACCCCACCGCACCCCCCAAAAAAGAGGCATGCATTCTTGACTTCCTAACCCAAATTGGTCAATCGCCGTGACATATTACAAATTGAAACCATCACAAATGCTAGAAATGATAACTCAGAGAACTAGTATAGATGGACTGGAGGACCACTAGTGCCAAACAACAAATAACTTACCATAAGGCCAGGGACCCGTGAAACTCAATAGAGGTAAAAATGATAAATAATCAAACATGATTATGACAAAGCAATGAATTCAACATCCTCATAACCAACTGAAGGAGAGACTTTTCATGCTCTTTTTATTTTTACAGGTTTAACATTATCTCTTTTTAGTTCAGCTAAAGCAATATCCAAGAGAGAGATTATAAAAAATACAAGGTTAATCAAATACTGGAAATTGCCCAAAAATGCATCACCTGTGTTGAGAGATAGAGGGAGGAAAACATTGAAGTTTATGAAAATCAATTCTATCTTAAACGATCACATAACTTCACTTTCTATCATTTTTTCTCCATAATATCAACAACCATGAGGAGCATAAAAAATCATCTTAGATGTAGAAAATTCAATTAGTGCCATTAGGTGCCTCCTCTCTACATCTCTTATATATAGGTCAAGATACAATTGGTGTAACTAATTCCTAAATGGCTATCAATTATATTAATATTTTGACAATATTATTTTTTATAAATAAGTAATACTTTATTAATTAAAAAGGAAAGTAACACAAAAAACCAAAGCACACAGGCAGTGTGCTAAGGACAGAACAAAAAAACTAGGGTGCTTGAAAATTACAACCACCAATCAAAGCAGCTAGACAATCAATAATAAAAAGACCCGAAGCATTTGTCCACTCAAAAAGAGTCTGGAGAAACTGAGAAAGAGCCGCTTCAAGTCATGAATTGATCTCTCATCTCCTTCAAAAGTATGAGCATTCCTTTCTCTCCAAATACTCCACATGAGGCAAAGAGGAATCATGGCCCAAATAAAGAAAACACCAAGCTCCACAACTCTCTAGCTACAATATTATGACAATCTTATTGTTGGATCACACATTCTCTTTGTACAAAACACGCATAACTAATTTCATATTACTCAGATGTCATATACCATGCAACCCATACATCAAAAAAAAATTGTTTCGTATATTTTTTTAAAATAAAACTAAAATTTAAACATTTTATAGATGAGATAGTTCTTAATCTACCATCTTGATATTTTGTAACCATTAAGAGTACAAAGAGAAAATATAATCCAATGGTGGGTTCGTTAAAAAAATCATCCAAGTTAAAGTTTTTTAGACAAGTAGAGTTATAGCAGGTAACTCGAACCAAAACTATAATTTCAAGTAATTGACATGTTCTAATGCTTCTTTTTAAACTTGTTCCATTCAAGCCTGGTTATCCCAAGACCCAATGTAAGTTTTTCTATTTTGACTTGCTCTCCTACTGTGATCAAATGAGAATGTATCGTGGGATTGAAGTGAGGGGATAGGGATGGCCATATTTCTGGGAGAAAACTCCAGGCAAATCTGATTATTGAACAAAGTTGGCAAAAGAACACAGGCTGCACTCTAACCACCCCTCTAGTTTATTGATCATTTCTTTTCCCCAGCAAGTCCCTGCAGTCTTTATCATACTAAACTAGAAATGGTGAAAGAACAAAATTTTATCTATTTAGATATCAATGAAGAGTTACACTAACATCAAGAATATCAGCATTTTTCACAACCTATCCTCCACCCATTCATGAATATCAATATTTTTCATAAGCCATTCATGCATATCAACATGTAGCTTGTCACATATCTTGGCAGATCAAGATCACTTAAGAAAGTTTGGGAGAAAGGAAGGTAAAGATAAAATCAATTTTCAGGTCAATAGATGATGTTTAAACCTCAGGGAAAGCTCAAGATATGACCAAAATCACAGGTGAGGCCAGCTAGATATTCAAATCCTTCATTTTAGAGTCTCTGGCATCTACCCATAAGATAAAAACATGAAATCACTTTACAAATCATTTGCCCCATTACTAAAAGCAATCTCGACATAATTGAAATCCCAGAATTAACACAGCATCTGAATATGCTAGATTTCAAATTTACTCAACTACAGCTATCAGACCACATATTAATAAAAAAATAAAAAGAGAAGAAGAAAAATGACCCTCAAGAATAGAACAGGTGGACCATGGACCTGTTTCAAAATGAGTTCAGTGATAGAACAGGCAGACGCCTTATAGTATCTTAACTAGTTTTTTCTTATGATGGTGTCCTGATAACAATTGGCCCTAATGTCTCACATACTTGACAAGAACAATGAAGAAGAAATGACTAATCAAAATGTGAAACAAAAGTAAGCTAATAGCTAGTCAAAGTGAGAAGAAGCAAAAACAGCAATACAAGTACCAACGACTTTCCATAAAAATTCACTGATGGGACTAACCAACTTAACCTCAACTAGATAAAAGTTTTCTAGAGATCTTATATTTGTTAGTAGAAACCCTGTGCTTTTCCAAATAAGAAGACATGTATTGCAAACTGACTCAAGATAATATTGATTATTGTACAACATCTAAAATACCTGCAGGCATCCACCATCCGTAAGCACCAATCCAATAACGTTGGCTTTCTTTAACTTTGGTAGAATTTCTTCAATATAATAGTTTGGAGAAGCAGAACTTTTGGGCCTAAAATTAGGAAATTCATTCCTTTTCCTTCCTGCCTTTAGATTGTCAGGCAGGCTCTTCACAATGATTAAATCATTTTTGAGTGATGCTATAAACTCTTCCTCATCATAGAGATATGAAAAACTCTTGAATTTATAACTGAATGAAAACAAAGTGTAAGATCAAGCACCTACACAATGAATTGCATAGAAAATTAATTTTGAAACAACTGATCAAGTAAGCATGCAGGATACCTAATGCCTTTTGAGCGGGTACTTTCTTGAATCTCTGGAATGACTAGTGTAGCATTTAGAAGCCTAGATATGGTGACCAGATCGCATATCTAGAAAATAAGAGAAATGTTACGAACTCCTCATAGAAAATTTTTAGAAGAAATTTTATACATTAATGAATCATACCGAGGATCTAATCTGGGCAAACCCACCAAAAATTTTTGCATAAATGAAACCATTACTCTGCTCATTTGGAACTGCAAAGAAAAGAAAACATAATTAATCAATTTAGAGATGTAAAGTTGAAGCTTAGATTGTAGATACAAGTAAATAAATAAATCATGGCCTTTGAAGTATCCAACTTTATTATATTCACTAAATTTTCAATTGTATAATTAAATTAGATATTGGTAGATTATCCATCGTCATGATAGTTATTTCCGATAGTCGATAACCAAAAAAAAAAAAAAAAAGATGAACTCAATTGTTTCTTTATAGAATAAAGCAAATATATGATGAAATGGGGTTGGGGGGGGGGGGGTGTTTGAGCAGAATAAATTACCAGGATAGCTGCTGCTTCTGGGGTTTGCATAAGGTTGCAAAGGCTGTAAGGACTGGACAAGCCCCCATATCTTCTTTTTATTTCTAATAATCTGTAAAATTTAGTATATATATATGAGTAAGAGAGACAGAGTAGGAAGGAAGCAATGAATGAATGAAAAAGAAAACACAAACACAAACACACACCCACCTGTGTTGGTTTTCCTAAGACATTAGCAAAATCAGCACGCAAGGCGGCCATAGCACTGTACTGGACCAAATTGACAGTGGAAAACTTTGTGACAGAAAGGTGGGCCAACAGAGAAACGACAGATAAAGTGAGGAGGGAAAGGGTAACCCATTTCGTCTTCTTTGATTTTATTATCATCTTCTTCTTCTTCTTCCTCTTCTTCTTTTTCTTCTTCTGACCTCCCTCATCTATCAATCCCAGACCCACAAACAAATAGCTATGATATCATATCATATATATTTCTTCTATCTAACATTAATAATAATTAAATAAATAAATAAAAATATAAGATCAAGAACACAATAATATGAGAGGAGAGGAGAGTACCTGAAAACTGAAATCAAATGTGATTCTTTTTGTTTCCTTTCAATTCTATTCTTTTTGGTTTTGGTTTTGGTTTTGGGGGTGTGTGTAAGTGTAAGTCGATGTGAATATATATATATAATAGTAAATAAAAGCCTAGAACAAGAAGAAGAAGAAGAAGAAGAAAGCAAGATCCATATTCTCATTTCTCATTTATTATTTATTGTGTTGTGTTGTGTTCCCAATCACCCTCAAACTGATTTCAGTCAAACACGTTTTTTTATTGGGCCCAATGGACTGAACTTATTTTGAGAGAGATGATCCAAAGCCCAACTCAAAAAATATAAACTAAACCCAACCCTCAATCTCTCTCTCTCGGTGCTGGATCTCTCGTCACTCATCACCCTCACCAAATGACACAAAACAAAACAAATCTATAGAAGAAGAAGGGCATTCCAATGTAAACTATTTTGGTGCATATATATACATATATATATATATATATATATGAGAAGTACTACGTCCACAACATTTTCACAACAAATCATAAATGGTTAGTTGTTATTAGTTCTAATTTGAACCTATTATCGAAATTACTTTTTTACCACACCAATAACAAACTGTAATAACTTACCACTTATGATTTGTTGTGAACTTAACATTTCTCTATATATCTACTATTTCAGTAAAAATAAAAACATTTCTCTATATATATATATATATTGCTATTTACTATTCATTTGAAAATTATAAATTTGATTTACCAAATATGGAAGTCATCGCTGACTATAAATATAGAAGTTATCCATAGCTTTAAAACACTATTTTTGTTTTTCTATATACGGTTGTCCAATCCTTCTTTCTTTTTCTTTTTCTTTTTCTTTTGCTTCTCCTTTTTTCCATTTGTTTAGTCATTGCACTCATACAACCATCTATCTATTATATTGTTCGTATAAAAGTTTGAATTCCTAGGATGCATGTTGTGATGACACGTGTCCTTCTGTCAAAGTACATAATAATGACATGTGTCAACACACCTATTTATTATCATTCTCATTTGAGCTTTAGGGAAGAAAATTAAATAATTACCATTCTCATTAAGTGAGTATTACACACTTATTCATTACCATATTAAGTTTTAGGGGAATAGATGAATATAAAATTAATACAATAAAGTGATTTATATCTTTTAGTCTTACATGTGAAAACAAAAAACTGCCAATATGCGAATTAAACATGGATACACTTCCTTTTGTGTTACACAATTTTTTTTAATGACCTTTTGTGTTATACATCGAAACATAAAAAGAACTACAATTTAATGGATTGTATTTTCTCAACAAACAAACAAAATTAAAATAAAATCAATGAGTTGTTATATTATATCCTTTGTAACTCATAATTTCTCATTCAGTGTAACTCATTCCTAAAAATCTCCTTCAAAAACCAAAAAATAAAAACCTTAAATTTTATTAATAAACAATAATTGCACAATATATTAACATATAACACTATTAATTCCAATTGCAGCAAAAGAATCTTGACAAAGGTATGGCTTTGTTAACTTCTCATTCTTTTTCAAGTTATTTAATCTTTTCCTTTCCCCACTATATCAAATTTCTTTTCCTTTTTTTTGAAGTTATTTTCTATTTTCTTAAATAGAAAATATTTTATTTTAATGTTGTTGTTGATGTTTTTCATAAATAGAAAGTCACTGAGAAATTCAACAAATTTTGAAGCCGAGAGAGAGAGAGAGAGATGAATCCACAAGTTTCCCTTCTTTTGATGATGATGGAGTTCTATTTGAGAATTCCTTTCTAATGGAGATAAAAGGAGAGATACAAAACTTCCCACATCATTATCTTAATGCTGATGGAGTTCTATTGTTGTTCTCCATAAATATGCTTACAATTGCTTTTTTCATTTTTTTGTTATATAGCAAATATAATGTCATAAACATTCTAATCAAATTCAGGCACAAATTAAAAGAGGTCAATATAAAATAAAATAAAAAACTTCCATATATTCTAATAATAATACCACCTTCTCTAAAATAAATAGTGTTTTTTTAATAACAAGTCTACTTATACTATTTATAAATTATAATAACTTGAAGAAAAAAATCATGCAAAGCATGGGCCAATAACTAGTTTTTTTTTTTTTTGTGGAGAATGACTAGTTCGTATAGTAAAAGATGAACTCGCCCACTAGCCCACGCACTAAACAATTCAAAACATAGTAAATTACTACCCATTGATGATTGGCCCATGGCCCCACGCACACACCAATTACCCACTCAACATATAACAAATTCATTACTCATAAATGCAGTAAGGGTCTATTTGGATACCGCTTATTACTGAAAACTGAAAACACTGTAGCAAAATAATTTTTAAATGTGTGAATAATGCCGTGGAACCCAGTTTTAAAGTTGATTTTGTTAAAATCCGTATTTGCGGGTCCTGTAAACAGTGCACAAGACCTACACAAAAAAACGCAGACGCGCCGTGGGACGCTATCCAAACCCAGCCTAAGTGTTTATTTATTTGATGAATAACCACTTGTGATGTATAGAGCGTGTAAGAGTATTCGCATTACAATGATTGTGTAAAAAATCTTATCTACTTTAGCATAAAAACTTACATTTTCTATTTTACATATTCATTTTTCAAAACACTCCACATCAGATTATTTATTTTATATTAAATTTTATTAAAATATCAAATTTTCTTGATTTTTTAATTGTTTCTCTTTTTTCACACATAACAACCAACATCCATTCTTTTACGTCATCCTCGAAATATGTAAAGAAATAAAAAAAAAAACTAAATGCAAAATTAATAGTATTAGTGCAAATTTACACAGTTATTGTAACAAACTTGTAAATTTATATAATTATACACTGACTAATGTGGGTCATTTTTAAGCAAAATTGTGTAAATTTTACACATTTTTCTATTATATACCCACTAATGTGAGTACTCTAAGTATTATTTACTAAACACTTTTAACTTTAGTTTCAGTCCATGAGAGAGAGAGAGAGAATTGACTACTGATTACTGAGATTCTAGATCGGTAGGCGAGTGGTAGTGGAAGATCGAGCGGAGATGTCGGAGAACGACAAGCAGACAAGTGCGGAGGTCTATTGATTTAGGAGCGATCTGGATTTGGTGGTTTACATAGACTTTTTGTTGCAACAATGGGTACCAAGAGTTTTAGTAAGGGTATTTTGAGGAATTGACCCCTAAATATGGGTTATCAAAAACGTGATATTTGCTTCAAATTGGTGTGAATTTGGGGAAGGATATTATTTTATTTTATTTTTTGTTGATTTTTTTGGGCTGATTTATTATTGTTGTTGTTTAGGTAAGTTTTTGGTTCAACCCAAGATTTCGAAGCGGTTAAATTTTATTTTTAGTGGACTCAAAAAAAAAAAAATTTTAAGGTGTCCAAGGTTTTTTTTTTAAGGGTGGTCAACAACCCATATAAATATAAAATTGTAATTTATTTTTAGTGTATATACAAGTTTTTTTTTTGTAACCAAGCATCATAAGCTACTTTCTCTAATCCTACTACGTGGGTCAGTCTTGGGTCTATCACTCACAAAAGAAAAATTCTAAGACCACATAAAATGGCACAACTTCTGCCACAACTGTCCACGTGGTAGATTATGAATGGTGGAAAAAAAGTGATAGGTTCATGTAAAAATGACAGAAAACCAATCACAGTCTAACACGTAAGATAGTTGTGGCAAAAATTATGACAATTTATGTGGTGCTAGAACTACTCCTCACAAAACAATGACTTCAAGATTCTCTCTTTTAAATCTTATCATATCATGTCTGCCGTTTATTCTAAAAAAAAAAAAAAAAAAAAAACCCTTATTATATCATAATTCATGATTGCAGCCAAGGTTTACAAAGAAAATTCTTAGGTATTCTCAGAGAAATTATGTTCCGTCCTCTTACATTCGTGATGGACCCTACCATAAATTTAATGAATACCCTACTATGAATGTAAGAGAAAGGAGCATCATTCTCCATGTTTAGAAATACCTAAGAATTACTAGGGTTACACATTGTGTACAGATTCTCTGGAAAGGGATTGTCCTATTGCTACAATCATCAACTTATTTTATAATGGAGCTATTGCATATACACAAATTCATTTGTTGTTTGATGTCAATGATGGGACATTCCTAGAGCCAGCGATATGGTTGTGGGAGAATTACTTAGATTATAGTCTCTCATGCTAACTTTTCTCATCAAAATATTCAAAACTGCCCCCATAATCTTGCTGAGATCTATTTCTCTCTTTCCCTCACAGATCAGTTTCTTTCTCACAAGTTGCTTCTCCTCGCTCAGATGTTGCACCGGCCACTCAGCGCTTGTGCTACACTGCCACTACCATTCCTCTTGTCTTTTTTTCTTTCCCCCTCTTTTTTTTTTTTTCCAAGTAGAAGAGGAATTACATTCCGGGCCGAAACACATTTTTTAGCCGGAATGATCGAAATTCACCAAAAATGCCGGTACAAACTGGAATGCTCAGGTATTTAAAATGAAACGAAATAAGGGTGTACCTGTACCAGATTGTTCACCGATACGAAAAATACTGGCTGTACCAGCCAGTACGAAACGGTATTGACTCCTTTGCTTTTGAACCAATTGTGGCTGAATTTGTACAATTTATTGCGTAAAGATGCCCCTATAAATTTGCTTTTGACTTGAAAAATAATTTATTGAGTATTTCTTTCCAATTTTGTGAATTGACTTTATGGTATTGCCGACCTCCATTTCGGCTGAGTAAGATGTCATTGGAAAGGTTATAATGTCTATTTTCTAAAGATGCTT